>VXAL01003756.1:70833-108127 GCA_013399475.1 Chauna torquata
GTGCGGAATTCCCACTGCTGTTCATTCCTTCCAAAAGACCCAAAACAAAGATTTATACTAGAATCTGGTTATTTTGAAGGAGAAACTCAGGAGTTTCCTCAGAGAGTTCATTGCTGAACCTCATGCCACTTCCTCCTGCTATCATTGTGCAGTACATGAGAAAGGATATAAAGCCCAAAGAGCCCTTGGAACATCTCCTTTCTCCTTCAGCTTCCTCTTTGCCAGCCAACACGCTCCCCAGACAATGACAGACTGGAGTTTCTGCTGAGTGTGCCTTTTTGCTCACAGTAAATTAAAAAAAAAAAAAAAAAAAAATACCCAGTAAAACCACAGCTCCCCAAGGGAATTCCCTTCTCTGCCAGTTTAACACAGGGTCAGATTTAGACTCGTGCAGTAATCTCTCCCAGCTGCCTAGAAAACTGGCCCTTTAACGATCTTGCACAAAAACCTACTGCTTTCAGCTCCAGTACCCCTATATTCCGCCTCATTTCTAACTCTGCCCTTGGAGCTAAAAGCAGAGGTTACCCTCCTGTTAGAGTTGCAATTTCCAATCTCCAGACAGAACTTTGGACTTACGCAGACATTTCTCTCTCTAATCCAGGTCAATGAAATACAGGCTCTCTCTTCCACTCCCCACCTCCTGTTGCCACAACCTACTTTGAGGGACCCCTAAGACCCTGCTTCTTCATGATGGGGGAACTGTTTAGTCTTCACCCTCTGGTACTATTCTGTTGCTCAGGCATAGCTTTCCTTAATCAGCTTTCTGAACAGACAGAGATCATGAAAATTTCTATCCTGACATAAATCTGCAGACACCAAGAACAGACTGAATTGGATCCAAACCCTTATCACTCAGCTTTCAGTCTGCTTCCTGTAGTAACACTTTTAGGAAGGACTAGATATAACTGGGACTGCATGAAATCTAAATATTTTTGTTATATATCAACACTCCAGAAACACAGAGACCGAGAATGCACATTCTTTGCTGTTAGCAGCAGGCTGGCTAGAGCAGAGGAAAGCACCTATGACTCTTAATACTGCATTTTCTGTAACAAGCTTCAGTATCAGGTTTCAAAATGCTTTACTAAGAAAGTCAGCATCATCTTCCCCATCTTACAGATGGGAATTGGAGAAAGGGATCATGACTTCTGTGCAATCACCACAAGCTAAAAAAGGGAATAAGATAGAGGGAGATTTTTCTGAACGTGCATAAGTGATCAGCGTATAGGTTTTTTGGTTCCCTTTCTCTCTCCTGTGGCCCAAGAGGATTTCACCACCTTAGAGGAACAGCGGAGTGATAGGCAACAGACAGGAAAACTGCTGCTTTCTATTAAAGCAGTTAGTTGTGGCCACATGTTGGAATTTTCCTCTGAGTTACAGCCTTGGGGGACTTTCTGCTGTTATTTCCCACCTGGGCAAAGTTAGCATGAAACTCAAAGAGAAAAAGGCAAGACTCTACCGTTAAAACATGTGATACAGCTTACGCGATAAGACCACACGGCTCTCATAAACGCAAGAGGTGCCACTGACTGGTGGGGAAGGAGGAGAAGCTGAGGGGGGAGCAGTCGCCCTCCAGCACACAGCACAATGGTGGCAGGTGACGGAGGAGCAGGAGCTCTCTCCCCAGTCTCCAAGACCGGGACCGGGCCTGGAAGGAGATCGGAGCTCTGCAGCCCAACGTGGTGCCCGTCAGAGTACAGCATGGCCACACGCTGGGCTAAAGCTGCCATGCTATGCGAAACGTAGGAGGGATACCAGACGACTGCAGTAAGGCTCAGCCCAGCCTGCCACTGTACCACCATTTTCTATTTTATCAGATGGAAAGAGCACGCACACAGGGTGCCCCTATAAAAAGATTTCTCCTCACCTCCCCAGCCACAAAGTGATCAGGGAGAAATTTCTGCCTGTTTCTGATCGGGCAGATAAAAGCTGCCTTTTCTCCTTTCAGCAGTTAAAAACAGCCTGCCCTAAAACAAGTAGGGTCATTTTAGTCTGTGACCACATACATAAATTGTATCTACAGAACAAAGGAATCTCAGGTCAATTAAAAAGATCCTGTGGCTACAATATTCCTCTGGGAAGATGCCATCTCCATATGCTTATTACAGCCACATAAATCCCACCCCCTCACTTGCCTTGAGCAAGTAATTGTCTTTAAAAGCAAGCAAAATAATTATTTTTCCAACATACTTGTCATCATTAATTATGGCCAGGATAGCCAAGTAGGAGCTCATGCCTGGGCATTTAAATGCTTGTAGCTAGTTAGCACGGCTGCCTGTAACTTTACAGCTTTTTTGCAGTGTTAACAGTAACATACTATGGCTTCATTAAATCGAGGCACTCACTGATGAGCTAAGTCTGATTCATTTGCAGAACACTAAGACCTTTCATGCTTATCTGTCCCACACCAGGAACAGGTTCTAAGGGCTGCACAGTTATGCTTGCACTATGGGTATATTCAATCAGCACTGGCTATATTTCTAAAGTCACATTCAGGCGAATGTGTTCCAATGAAGTAAGAATTTACAAACCATGAAGGCTGGAATTTGCAGGAATTTGCCGAAAGTCCACTGAGTTACAGGCACGTCACTGCTCCACTGGCCACCTTTGTAAGGCCCTGTGGCTATATAGTCTATGAACAGGTGATATTAACTTCCTAAAGATAAAAAAAATACAAATTAATACAAACTTTGGTCTGGCTTCTGTACTTCTTACTGAGCCAAGTCTCCCACTGAGGATAATGGGAATTTCCCTGCATAAAGACTACAGAATTCGGCCTACCTTTATCTTCTAGTTTAAGGGGTGAGGGGGAGAAACGACAGACATTATTTCTCTAGTATATCTCTGTATTTCTCTGTTCTGCTTACCAGGGCTTCTTAAGCTGAAGAGAGTGATGCGTTGAAAGACCACTTGATACAGAAGATTACAATACAGCGTGAAGTTCACTGAAAGTTTCCAGAAGGCATTCTTTATCTTAATTCATTTTTAAATGACACATCCCTAAAATAACAGTGACATTTGTTTGTCAACCAGCCTGCCCAGAATCTGGCTTGTGAATCACTGCCGCCCTGGGCATTCACAAATTTCAGGTCAGCCAGCTAAAATCATAAGACTGTCTTCCAACCAACAGGACATTTTCAATATTATCTTTTAGTATCCAAGCCTTTACAGATCCTACTTGGTAGCTTTATTTTAAATCCACAAGTAGTAAAAACAAATAATCAAAAAAAAACCTTGCTTTTTACTAATGAAAGCTACAAGTTTTATGTAGCCATGGTACTCAGAATTAGGGTTTTTAAGGGAAAACACACACATAATGAGACACAGCATGTGAATTCAGGCCTAAGTATTTCTTCCAACTGAGCAAGGAGTCTGTCTTTATGACATTCGTAAAGCCAAAGCTCGAAGTAGGTAGATCTGGATATTCTGAATGGTCCAGACCTGAGATTTTGCTTGAGGCTCCCTTGTAAACATTCTCAAGAATCCTTGCTCTCCCTCCTCACTCAGGATCTCAGCTTACATCAGTCCAGCCCATATCTCAGCCAAAGCAATGTACAGCCATCCTTGAGCTTAACAATCTTCATCTGCTGCTAGGATTTTTGAGGACAAGTCCCATTTTTCTCTGAAATGTAGTAGCTTGTATCCCTGTGCAATTTCTCCTATGAAATTTGAAAGAAATGTGCTTGAAAGGGTGGTGGACTAGCAGCTGAGTAGTTTACCCTGTGTTCTTACAGCAAAGGTCCTTATATCACCACTGCACGTAGTGTGAATCCCACAATTGATGGCAGATCAGCATGGTGGGGAAAGTGCCATACATTTGCAATAAAAATTTTGTATACAGATAAGAGGGCTATTTGAGATGATCTTGAGTATCCTGCAGCAGAGACACATGCCATTCTATGGGGACATGCTCTGAACACCAGGGACATTTTGACTTTCTCTTAAAAGTCTACTGCTGCTTTAACATGGACTTGAGGGGCCACACAGCCACTGTCCCCCAAGGGGAAAGGCTGGTTTGCCAGCCCAGGAGACTTTGAACTAGGGTCAGAGTGCAGGTCCATGGGAAACCCCACGGACTTGTTACATTTTGCTTAATTCACTTTGGAAGTGAAATAAATGAAATGATGTAGGTACCTAAAACTAAATGAGGACAGAAATACATCCATGGCACTAACAAAGAGCAACACAAAGTGGTAAGTCTACAGTGCTTAGTTAAAAGATATTGACAGAGCAAACTGATTCAGTAATACACTTTTACTAATGGAACTGAGTCCAAAGCATGGTTTAGCGGCACCCACTAGGTAAAAGAGGATAGGGTAAATCACTGTAAACCTGCAAGCATTATGAGATCAAGGAAGGAGCCTTTGCTTACAACCTCAGCACAGGAAATAGGTGCAATTCCACTCCTAGTCCTCCTAGGAAAAAAAAAACGTTTAGCACAGACATCTCTACTCTCTGCCCCAAACAGGATAATGAAAACAAAGACAAGGACGGGGATATAGGAGCTGAACAAAAAGACTGCACGTGCAACATAAGCTAGCAACACAGGTTCTGTGGCAGTAGCTTCATCCTGCAGCTCCATGGCCACAGCTGCAATCCCGAGAATAACTCTCCAGCACCGTGCAGCCTCTCACTACATCCTCCAGCATCGCTAGTAACAGAGTCAGAACCTTGCCCCATGTGTGCAATCAAGAGGATGAAAGCCCCAGGCAGCAGTTAAGAAAAAAGCTTTTTTTTCCTCCCTGAAGTGAGCTCTGATTTTCATCCCCATTGCACAATTGCCACTCCACAGTCCCTCAAGCATGCATAATGCAACACAGTGATGCCAGCCTCACCATGCAAACCACCCCAGGCTTTTATAGAGGCAAGGGAAAAGCCAGGAATAAATGGTAAAATGCAAATCAACCACATACTGAATTTCAAAGCTGCCTTTAATTACAATTTCTTCCTGTTTCCCCGGGTGTTATAAGCACTGCTCTAAGCAAGCCACACTGGTAAACAGAGTCCTGATCATCTTGTTAAGCTCATTCAAGTACTTTCTGTCTGCCTCGACAATTCGCTGGCTTCAAAGCTGAAATCTAGGTTACAGCCAGGCTGAAGCATCAAGGTACTAATAATACCTTCAGTGTTTGTATTTTCACATCCCTCCACTGGGCAGGAGACTGAGACAGAACTTCTTTCATGTAAAAGCATGAGGAAATAGAAACAGTGCAGGTTCCCATCCTAAATCAAGGATATGCCTTCTTTAAGGGCTACACTGCTGCTTGCCTGTGAGCTGCATCCCTTCAGTGCTGAGCTTAGGCCAGGATCCCTTCTGTTTGGATGATTCTTCCTCAAAGCAGTGACTCAACAGTTAACTTTGTTTTCCCTTTCTCTCTACCAGAACTGACAGCAGGAAAACAGCCTCTCTTCAGAGCAGACAATTACAATAGTAATTGTCCCAACTAGAATACAGGCTGATTCAATCAAACAAAAGCTGCCTTTATTTGAAGGTGCAGCAGGGGAAATAAATACAGTCATGATACTGGGCCAGATTCTCAGTAGGTAGAAGTCAATCAGCTCCTAATGATGTCAGTGAAGTCTAATTTATCCTCAGCTGAGGATCTGGCCCCATTTCTTTCCTGTGCATAACCACAGCTGAGATCATTAGGTCCATTAGCTGAGCTCCAGGGCTACATTTTCATCAGGAGCATTTGCAGGAATGATGGAAGGATATCAGCACCGACTGCAGAAGTGCTCTAGTATGCCTACAGCTTAGGTTAATGACACTTCAGATCTACTACCACAACTTATCCCCTAGTTCACACTAAGCAAAAATTTCATCTGAAGACAGATAACTGATACATAACGGTTGGCAGAGTTTCTGCTAAGGCAGCTATATTGACTACAGACCACATCTGTTTTCACCTTTGACCAGTAAGGAGTATTGTAATGTACAGTCAGCTGCAGACTGGTTCAAGTAGAGCGATATAACTATACTGCTACCCATAGAAGCATCTCCACAACAGAACAGAGCCAGAAGAAATGAAAGCTCTGTTGTCTTTGGTGAGGGGCCGGGGGCCGGGGGGGGGGGAGGTATTTCAAGGGGATTGGAACCTGTTTTGAATTCATTGGTGGTGGGTTTGACCAAACTTAAAACCTCTTAAAATATTACATTTTGCAAAAATTTCAACTTTTTTTTTTGCTGATATATGTGCTTCTCATCTAAAAGCTGGTCTACAGCAAAAGAAAAGCTTAAACAAAAGCAATGACTAAGTATAAAGCTAAATGAAAAACATTTGGTTTAGAAGTCAGCAAACCGTCTTAGGATGACCCAAAATGATTTTTTTTCTTGTTGCTTTGCTGAAAAATAATTTGAACTTCTCTATCTGATTTTCCCTAGAAAGCCTAAACCAATATCTTTTCCCAGATTTCCTTCCCCAAAATTATTTTCCTAGAAAAAAAATGTAGGGAAGTCAAAAAAAATTTTTTTTGCTTTTCTCAGTGGCCTCTGGATCAAGCCCTAAGAGTTCCCCTCTGTTCAGGAAAGACCCTGCAGTTGACAGTGTTAAAGGGGCTCAGTCAGCTCCTTTCCCAGTGGAGCATGAGATAGAGAGTAGGACACATTTGCAGTCTCAGTGCTCTGAACTGCTTTGATCTATCAACACCTCCTAGCCTCATTGATAAGGATTGTCAGCATCTTGGTCATTCCTCTAGTGTAGACAGGTCCATAGGTGTGACTAGTCTGAGTTTGCATTACTTTGCAGTATTCATTCGTCCCTAGGGAGTGAAATGTCGTCTTTTCGCTTTTCATGTTGAATATGGTAGATGAAAAGCTTGATTTACTGCATGTGAATTCACCATCATTATGCTTTAAACTGCATTTGACTCCTTCAAGCTCTCTCCCCCATTACATGGCAGAAAACCATACCGATATACTTGGAGCCGATGCACTCAGATTGTTTGAGGAGCCAGGATTTGAGATGTTAACTCTGAAACCCAGCAGCGGTGATGCAAACATTCTCATCTAACAGATTAAGATGCTTTGTTGCTAATCACTTGCATACAAGCATCCAGGTAACATGCTTAGCCACCCCCCATCACCCTAAACCACCTACCGCACCACAACAAATGCCAATCTCCCTTTCAGAGTGGGGACAACTGCTCCCTACAGCTGCCAAAAATGATGTTTTTCTACCCTCTTCATCCAGATTCTTTGCTTTGCTATTTCTTCCCCATTCCTCCAGTGTATATATACATATATACAGTGAGGTTTCAGAGTACAGTGCTAGGATGTCTGCATCCTCAGTCCTGCCATTCGTGGCTCTGAGCCATAGCTGGCTATTTTTAGGAGCTCTGAATGTGCTGCTGCAGCCAAGCAGTGTGAGAACGCTTTCTGGAGTCATCTTATCTCCTTAGATCTTTGTTGGTACACTCAGTAGAGCGACAGTGAGTAGTACATTAGCTGAGAATGCTTCAGGCTTCCTATTTTGATGCTGTTCAGCAGCTCACAGTGCAAAACGCCACAGTGCATCACCTATCCACTACATGTGGTCAAGGAGCCACTACAGAAGCCACTGCTCAGCCACAGCTGCCATTCCTGAAACTGTCCACAGCACTGCCACAAAAGGAGCACTGGACAAGATTGCTCTGGATCAGAACATCAAGCTTAAGCAACCATGTGATAGTAACACACTGAGCAAGCGGACTGGGGTTAAAACTCGCATTGCCCAACTTTCCTGTGTTCAACTCTGTTGCTTAAATGCAGCACTTTGAATTATTGCTGTGCTAGGAACATGCTTCCTTATGGCTGCCCAGCATTAGCCATTGTAAGACTCCTTTCCACTGCTTGTAACTTTGCCAAAAAACTGCTGTTGTGCACAGGACTGCCTGTGTCTCACAGCCGGCCAGCTAGCCCTGGGCAGTGAGGGCTGCCTCACCCCAGAAGGATCTGCCATCCCCACCCAGTCCTGATGGCTGCCCAAATTTTTCTGCCCTGGCGAGAAGGAGTCAAGTGAATTCTGCTGAGAGCCTGACCAGGTCTGCCCAGGGAGGGGAGCTGGGGAAGGGAAACCATCTCTGCAACTGATCCTTCACAGATGGTAACGTGAGCAGGAAACCAACCCTTCCCACCTGCCACTCCATCTGAATTAGCTTTCAGGTCTTTCCTGCCATCTTCTAAAGCACCAACTTTTTCTTCAGCATTTTTCCTCTACAGCTCTTCCCACGGACTAACTCCTCAAGGCCTGTGGCCAGTTAGCTGCCTGGGAACGCTGGGAGATCTACCTGGCGTTTGGCCCACTCCAGGGCCCCACAAAACAGAGCTAAGATTGCTGGTTGGGCCTGCAGGACCTAGCACAATACTGTCACAATAACTGGGCTCCTCAGTTTTGCTGTAATGACCTGTGTGCATAACAGTGAGTTTGCTGTATGGACGCTAAACTGTTCTAGACCCTGCATTAACTCTGTCATAAAGGAGAATCACAAGCTGACAGTTCCTTTGAACACTGGGATCAAGCTTAAATTCCCATTCAGTGCAAAATTTCCAGCTAATTATAAAGCTTAACGTCATCTAAATCTATAGTTTTACAAGCAGGCACAAAAGGAAAGAGGAGTAATCCATGTCATTACTGGCCTGAAACAGACCCCTCATCCAAGAAAGAATGTAAATAATAGGAAGAGGACCAATCACTATTCTACATGAAGATGGGAAACACGATGGATTTCAGAGGCAGTGTTGGCTTACAAAGGGCAAAGCACTCCAGCCAAAATTGGCTGGGTTGCTACAATGAGATTGTAAAATAAGCAGAGGAAAAAAAAAAAAGAAATGCAACAGATGCAACATGCTTGGAGCTCATTCGAGTACTATATCCCACGGCTCCCGAATTCCTTATGGCAGTAACTCAAATTGTCTGGAAAATAAACACTGTCAGAGGGACTCCAAACTGTCAGAAGGGCTCCCTGAAAAGACATTATCATAGCATGCAGTGTTCTGAATTTGAGAAGCGATATGCAGGACCAGCAGCAAAGCAGGAAGCTCTAACAGAGTAGGCCAGTTCTGCACTCAACTGGAACACGGCTTTGTTCCCTTTGCTGTAGCTCTCCATATGCAAAAAGGAGAAGATGACAACTTCCTACTTCTTTCTTGCTTAACATGGCAGAAGTTCCACAACAATTAATGCTGGCTCTGTAAGCTACAAAATCACTGAAGGCATGACTGAGCTAGATCAGGCACGGACACAATTACATTTCTGTCAAATTAGTGAGAGCACAATAGAGTTTACATCAGCTTTATGCCAGCTGCAAGAGAAAAGATACCTAATCCAACATAAAATTGGAATGGTATAAGCAGGCCATATTTGAGTTAAAATAAAGGTTGCTGGTTTAACACCTCGGGGTGGGGGGATTTTTTTTTTTTTTTTTTTTTTTTTTTTTTGTGGCTGGGGTATATTTGAAACATCAAAATGAATTTGTATCAGAACAGTGCTTGTATCACATGGCTAAATCTTTGATACTAGCAGCTCTAAAATCATATTAAATTCTTGAAACAGCCTCAGACTCTTAACTCTTCAGTACTCATTAAATCTCTCATCACAGTACACGCAGTATGAGGCTCTAGTCACTGTGCTTCTGGTGTTGTAACTACATTTTTGTTTGCATTAAGGTCTACTCCATTTAGAAGCATCCAACATTTCTCTCTACCTAGAGAACATACCTTGTAATGTTTTATTTTGTGTTCAGAAAACATCTTTATAAAGATCAGTAAGTAGAAATGTGCAAGAGCATGTGAAGATAGTAAAAGTGCTGCAAACTGCAGTAACAGAAGTAGAGCAAAGAATCCTAGATTGGTTAACAAAGACAAAAATAGCACTGGAGATATAGCTCATTAAAAACAATGTATTATATGAAAACAATGCATACATTATGGAAAAATGAATCCTGGCAACAATGAGAGATGACAGGGAATGGCTAATTAGGAAGGTATTTGTATGTGATAAAAGCAGTAAAGAAAGTAGTTTGGGCTGCAAAATAAGAGACCTCTCAGCATCAATCCCCTTCCAACACACCATATTACTCTGTGAACCTACATGTTGTCACAGAGTTATACGCTGTATGCCTAGCTGAACACCTTCCCAGATTTATGGCCAGGACTATTTCCTTGCCACTCTTGTCTGAATCAACTGATTTTTATTAAAACTGCAAAAAGTTTGATTTCTATGAAAAGTAGACGTCTGTTGAAATTTTAGTTTTCAACAAAGTTACCAGCTGACTGGGACTGGAGATCCAAGACTCTCCCCACTCCTGGGGGTATGAGCTGGAGACAGCCTCCCTTCATCGGCAGCTCAATGATGTGCTGGACAAAACAGGAACACAACACCCACTAGCCTTAATCCCATCCCCAAACTCAACATATCACCACTACAGAGACCAATTCAATGCTCCACCACTCAACCTCGCTGCCTTGACTCTATTTCCTTTTATCCAACAATGATTTCAAAAAAGCATACATGGGAAAGAAGATGGGCTTTTACAGCTTTCTGATGGTTACTAAAATCAATAGCATCCTGCCCAGCTACTGGAACCTCCCCTAGGGCTTACAGGTTTTCCTAATATTTTGGTGGTGGTTTTCTTGGTGTTTTGCAAGACAGGGGAGACTAAGAAGCACTGAAGCTACTGGTAACCACTTTGCTCAGCAGATATGAAGCTTAAAGAAGAGTTGTGAAAGTGCCTAGCTTGCCAGCAGGCTTGCTTTCACAACAGAGGAGCACAGATCATTTAACTGGTGACACTGATCATGACTACAGGTAACTGCATTTTTTTTCTGTGGTGAAAGCAGAGAATGAATCCTTTTGTTACATCTGGAAAAAAAAAATAACATCTCATCCAAGCTTAGAGGCTTCTAGCTTGGACAAAATTTTCTTGTAGTTGGCCAATTGAATCTAATTTTTTTCTTCATAAAATAATTAATAAAGCTTGGTCCTTAAGAAAAAAACCTGCATCCATACTTATTTTTATTTTGACAGATTTTCTATACGGTCAAAGCTCTACATCTTTTGAATACCACCTATGAAAATGCAAGGTTACAGTGAAATCGTTACTGGCTGTTCTGTTATTACACTGTATATACGCAGGCTAATGTAAGTAGTTGGGTAAGGCTATCTTTAGTTTCTGCAAGATCTCTCCCATCATGAACAACTAGGGTTGCATTCTGGGCTTATATAAAATGCAACACCATGGGAAAACAACAGAACAGAATGATAATTCAATGTGGAATCCATCTTTTCCCCAACTCTTGATTCCTTTTGAATTTTCAGATGCCTCCCCTACTTCCGTCTTCTCTCTGCCTGCAGGGAACCCTTGCTGCAAGCCACAACAACCGTTTCTTGTCTCTACAGCTCCTCCAGTTGGATTGGCATTATTAGCAGAGAGGCACGCATACTTCCTAATCAACTTTATTAAAACAGTTCATTACAACATGTACGCACCACTTGCATGTTTATGACAGAAAAGGAACCTCAAAAGCTCAATTCCTACAATATTAACAATTTAATGTGATGCAATAAACAAATCTGTTTGTCTTAGTAAAAGCAAAATTCTCTCTTGGGTCACCATTAAAGAGACTGACTCTTCTTCCTGCTGGCTTAAGTTTACATCTACTCTGGTCTCATATTCCAGCAGCCTTACTCCATCTACACACCTCATTGCTTGTGAGTAGATTCTGCTTTCACAATATCATTGTACAGTAGGAAGCAACATAAATCACTGCAGATGTCTATGGCTTCGCTGGATGAGGATATTTTTCCTTCTCTGTCCCTCAAAACTTTCTTTTACGGTGTTTACCCCAAACTTTCTTGGCAGCCATTATGTCTTATCTCAGTCAAAATCCCTTATAGTCAATTCCTTTCATCCCTCTCACTTACATGTTTATATTAAATATATATGTCAATTTTTAACTCTATAAGGAAATATCTCACTTTTAAGAATTGTGTTGATTGTTGTACTCCACTGAGCCAGGAAGGAGTGCTCCTTCTAAGAGACACAAATTATTTCTTTATAGGTAAGTACCAGGCCAGCGCTAAGCACACTCTGCCTGCTGTCTGGATGGACAACGGCTGTCTTTCCATGCCCACAGGCAATCACCATTGCAGAAAATAGAGCAGTTAATATTTTTGCCCAAATAGCACTAAAACTGAATTCCTCCTTAATTTACAAATAGCAGGAAGTCCCTGAATCTTCTCAAAAGCTATTTAAAATATGTGTATGACTGCTAATATTTGTTGAGAAGTAAATAGATTCTTTCATCCTAATGTCTCTTTCATACTCAGATATTTTCCGGATAGCTGGCAAGCCTAACAAAACTTTCCATTCCCATAGGTGCAGCAATCCTGAATTGGCAAGGATCTGCCTCACAACGTGAGCAGCCCAGCACAGGAATTGTGGATAGCCAAGAAGCAACAAGGTTGCCTCTGCTAATCTGCATGGGTCTGCTTTAGGAGCTTACAATTCAGGGTGTCAAGATATCCCTCAGCAGGAAGCGTGAACACACAGCAGGCTATGGACAGTCCACAGTGGATCCACAGGCCTCAGGCCCTTCCATTCTTCTTGGGTTAGTCTTTTAATGTCATTTATACAGCCTCACCAGCAGCAGTCCAAGTGTAACAGGAATTCTGAATAATGTAGGCAACCACGTCCATAGATATCATTCACCTGTGTACTGTACCCAGCAGTTTTCAAGCATTTGCAGGCATGCAGGGTCACAGAAACAGATCCAGAGCATACCAAAAGATGCAGTTTCAAATTTTTACTCAGTACAATCCCCTCCAACCCCCAAACCACTTTGGATCAGCAGAAATGCCTTTCCATTAGTCTGAAATTTGTCCCTTCCAGGTGGGGAAAAAAAAAAAAAAATCACCCAAACAATTCCTGCTCACTCTGAGAGATATGGAAAACAACATTTTAAAATGAAGTTAAAATTATCTCCTGATCTTTTAACACAATTTTTCCAAACTTGCAGCAATCTACTGAGTAATTTCAGTCTTTACAATTCCTTCCCTTAACTTTAGCTTTTCATTTGCAAAAAACATGTGCATCGAACTCTCATGATAAATGTTCTTTTTGATGACAAGCTAAACTTAGACATCCTTTGGATCCACAGCAAGATAGCCTAGCAATGGCACTTTGCTTGCCCCGGATACGCCCTGCTCCCAACTCCCATGCTCAGAGGGATACCTGCACTGAAAAGAACAGCAGTTGCGTGGGCAGAGCACTGCAAATTGAGACCCATAGAAGACTAGCCTGAGTCATCTCATTCACTAATCAGCTCTGAAAATGCTGTTGTTGCAAGCAAGTCCCTAAAAGCTCCTTAATGATGGGGGGCAGCATTCAGATTAAAACCTGCCAGGGAACTATCTCCTGGAGTCAGCAACCTAACCCCTCTATATCCATCCCAGCTTCCTTGCTTCCATCTCAGCTGTCTCATGTTCCTCAAGCACTGAAAGTAGAGTGAGAATAGCTGAAAGAGAATGAAAAATAGATGAAGTGATCTCTATTAATAACAGCTGAGGGGAATGAATGAGACAGACCGGGTCAGAGCCAGGAGAGTGAGAAAGGGCAGGCTGGGCCTTGGCATGCCAACAAGGGCTTAACATTCTGAGAAAGAAACTTGGAATTAAATACACTTTAAAAATAAACCCCAGTCATTTCTGAATTTCTCTCTCATGGCTGCAGTTGCAATGCTGAACCTCTGCCCACAGCAATGTATCTGGCTTTCAGCCAAAGGTTTGAAAGTCACAGTGATCTTTTTTCTCCTCCTCCCTAGCTGTACATAATTTTTAAGCATTCCCACAGCTGTGAAAGAAATGATAGCTAGGAGGAGGCAGTGCTTGGGCACCCAAGGACTGTTCTCTCACATTTGCTCACAGCTGGAATTCCTCATAGACTTTGGCACAATCCCTTGGTGTTGCCTCGGCTGCTGGGCTGCCCTTTGAATGGGTGCAGCTATCTGAACAGATCAGGATTATTTCCAATTAGGCAAATACTGGATTTTCCCATAAGCTAACATGAAAACAGGCAGCTGTTTCCAAGTGGAAAAAAAGTGGCAAGTCTTTTTGGAATTGAGGACCATAATTCAAACGAATGAATAGTCTGTTACAGATTTTGGTTTATAAAGCACAAGCTGCACCTCAACCATCTCAATACCATTTTCCTTATTCACATGCCCTTTACCTCACAAAGCTAACTCCACTGAGAAGTTCACTTTGTGGCAGTAGAATTGCTCAACACGTGTGAGCTCTTCGAGAGGTAAGGAGAGCAGCCAGGAGTCACGGTGGTCTTCCACCTGCCCAGTTGTTTACCATGGGAACTACCCGAGGTTCACAGTCTGTAGATGGCTCATAAGCCTTCTGCATGATTTAAAACCAGAACACAAAGCAACTCAGTGGTGCTCAACCACTCACCTGGCACACATCACCTCTTCTAGAAGCCCTTAAGCGTTGTACCCCCTCTCAAACTTTCATCACATAGAGATCTATCACATGACAGGTGCGTGTCACACAATGGTGAGAGGTGTCATCTCACAATGGGATTTGGACAAAGATTCAGATGCAGGTATTCCATGCACATTCCAACACATCATCAGATGTGCCCTCATTGCATGCACAGGAGTTGCAAGAATTTTACTCACCTGAAAGATTTCCTTTTTTCACATACTGGGAAAAATCTGTGGAGCCTCTGGGTAGGAGCACAGCAGGGACAGGACTACCAGAGTAATTCATCTAGACCTCGACCCACTTCCTACCCACATCTGAAGAACCACCAACAAATAGGATGGAAGGGGAATGTTCTGGCCTGTGTGGTGTATGCTTGGCATCCCTTGATTAATCTTTTTGAAACCTCAGGCTGTCCTGACAGTTTTAAAAAGCAGTAAATACAGGATGAAGTGCCCTAAATTAATATGCCTGTCTAAACTGCAAAGATTTTTACTTTGGCTAAAGAAAGTGGATTTTTTTTTCCCCTCAGTTTTCAGGAAATAACTGAATTTAACTTGCTCATTTACTTGCCACTGCCACTGTGCAATTTGCCCCTCAGATTATGCCTCAAACTTTGCCCCTCTCAGTTTAGTTTATGAACTTAGTGCCTGAGATGCACTGAGGAATGGCTAATAACACCACTGAAACAGCTGGCACTGATGCCACAGCTAAAATTTCAGCCATAACAAAACACCATTGTGCTGTATCACTCTAAAATACAGAGCTGTAGTGGAAGTATAGTCACAGCTGCAACTAAAGGTGTTCACCAAGTCTGAGCCCCAAAGTGCTAGGTGCTGTCTAAACATGCAGCTGGCAGTCTCTACTGTCTACTAGATAGAGGTAACAACTGGTTGAGACAAACAGCGACTAAAAATAGCCTAAAGAGGGAGCGGTAGCTAATGAGGATGTGCATGGCATTTTTAGACCACTGGAAGAGATGGTCCATGCCCTGCAGAGCTTCTCATCACAACAGACTAGAGAACAGGCAGGGAACTACATACAGACAAAGGGAACAGCATGTTCACAGTTGCACAACTGGCATCAGCAGAGCCAAGAGTAGGAACTCATATTGTTCCCATCTCTGTGTCCTACCCCATCCCCTACCTGCAATGTGAACCCCTGCCACACAAACATACACGTTCCCAGCAGATCTACTTGCTGCTTTGCGTTCCACCTACCTCAGATGAGCTGAACAGCAGGTGCAATCAACTTCTACAAATGCCTTTTGTGGACTCTGCAAGTTAATCACTGTACTAGAGGGTTGGAAGGTATCTCTGGTAAACTTACATATCAAAGGAAAAAGAGAAAAAAATGAATACTATGAGACCAAACAACTCTGTGATAGAGACATCTATTATAATAGCACATCTGCAGCAAGGAGAAGAAAGTAAAACAAAGAGCAGCTTTAGCCTAGCCATTTTTTCACTTGGAAGTGCTGATTCTTACACTGTTAACAGTCTTGTGGTGGATTTTATAAAATAAAAATGAACTCAGAAAATGCTACTGCTGAAGGCCAGCTGAAAAGCTGAACACGTGGTAAAACCAGAACTGACAGGGGAAAGAACTTACAATGCAAAATTCCATTATGAAACACTTAGAGCTTGTCAATATTCACTTTTACAGAGATTTAACTAAATTGGCATGAAAACCAATGCAGTTAAATAAATGTAGCCCTTCAGCATAACTACAGTCAGAGTACATTAAAAGTATATCAGCATGACTTGGTTGGATACTGAATTAACTAAAATCAATATCCATTTAGTTAAATGGGTTTAGTAATAGAGTGCCAACCAGATATAAACAACGCTGAGTTCTAACCATTGACATTATTTCTTCCCTGCACTCCAAGCCCCAACCCCAGCACTACAACTGACTCACTGAATAAATTAGCTTGTGAGTTTGATTCATAAAATCTTAACGATGTACATCTCAAGCTGAGATACAATCACAACTCATGGAAGAACCACTAGGCAATACTCATCAGGCAAGGCTTGGCTAGACGTTGCCCATCTCTAGCATCCATGCTTCCCAATAAATAAGGGCATAATGGTAGGAGTAGCTCAGCTCCAGAAATCTCCCTATCCCTTTGTGGGGCCTAAAACGAAGATATAATGCAGAACTGTCGCAGTGGTTTCCCTCTTAATGGCATTTCTCATGTGCTCCCTCTTGTGGCCAAAAAAGACTCACCTTTTTCCTTAAAAAACAAACAAACAAAAAAACCCTAAACTTTCACCATATTCTCTACTACCTCCTCCTATTATACAAGAACTCTAATATGTCATTCAGAAAAAATTGAGGATGTATTCTTTATTTTTTCTGCTGATACTGTAGCACTCAGTCCGCATCCGGCAGGACACCAATGCCTAGTGCTACAACAGTGAGCAAGGACAATGTCCACCTTGTGGTATGAAACTTTTGCACAGCTGCACATCTGGCACGCAAAGGTTCACAACATCTCAACATGTAACCATAGAAAATTATTTGTGGCATTTATTTGTTCTTTTTAAACCAAATCTGGAATACTATAGCTTTCTGATTCAGACAGTACAACTCCAGGAAAGTGACGTATTTTCACTTGTAATAGTGACACATGCATCAGCCAAAGTGCCGATACCAGAAATCCAAGATCCCACCACACTACCTCTTGTTTTATAGCCATGTTTTACACCACTTCCTTGGATACTCATATTTGCCCCAGGATACTGCTCTGTAAACAGTACTCACTATCATATAAAGCTCATCCCCTTGTAAGCTTTTCTCTTTTTGGCAAGAATGAGATTTAGCGATGTGTAAAAACAGCAGCAGCTGGCTAAAGATGCTATGAAGGTGGGAAAGGGGGACCAAAGGCTGTTCTCCGTGTGCAGCCGCAGAGAACAGACCAGAATACAACAGTCCTGCTTACTCTGTTGCAGAGCAACAGAAGAGGATCCATTGAATCCAGCCTCAGCATCCATGGAATCTCAGAAGTGGATTTTAAGAGTCATGGCATGTCAACACCTGTTAACAGGAATGGTCTTTCATGACACACATTTCAAAAGAAGAATGAGTGTTTCCTCCCGAAGGTTGCATTACACCTGCTCTATTTGCCCTATTTTGGATTAGCTACATCCAATGTCAAGTTTCCTCGCTTAGAAGCATTCATTATTCAAGCTAATTCAGCATGCTCTTGAGAACTGGAGTTAGGAAACAAGGGTATCGCAGCAGGGACAGACGCATCTTTAAATGACTGTTAATGCAAACAGCCTACAGATGGCTGAGTCAAACCAAAAGACTGAAAATGAAGTTTATCCCTCAGGTCCTGGATACTGTCTAGTCTTTACCATATAATATTTTTATGCTCAAGAACAAACATGTTACTTCTAATTACAATATTTTTATTCTACAGTCCACAGTTCAGAATTTATAGGTTTCATGCTAGGTGGGAATTTTTTCTTCTAAAAACCTATAATATAACATTCCATTTCCTTAAAATGCTTTTGAAATGAGTATGAAAGAAAAAGAAAGCAATTCAATGTAAATAAAGCAATGAGGGCCATTAGCCAGATACAGAATTTTGACTTAACCATGGAGATTCATTGAAAGAATTAAACAAAGCAGGCAAGAACAACATACCACAGGCATAACTGCTTCACGCTTTCCTTCCTTTATATAATGCTTATGTGCTAAATATTCAAATTGTTGATCTAAAGGTCTCCCATAAGACTGGAATGTCATTACCTTATGTTCTCACCCTGTGTAGGAAAGCTTCACTACAAGCAAACAGCATGAGAACCATATGAACATTAAACACTTTCAAGACTGTCTGGACTTGCAACTTCTAACCTTAGATTGGCATCAGAGATACCTAGGAAGATCTTTGTCCTACAGAAAGGTAAGGACCGCCCTTAAGGATGGCAGCAACCAAGCCCAGCACAATGCTAGGAAGAGCTGTACCACTGCAGCTTTTGACTCCCAACATTGTGAGCAAGTAACACCAGAATATTTGTGTCCTATTTAAAATGCATATGCATATGCATTATATACTCACATTAGCTGAACCAGTTTGATCTAGAGCTTGTAGTCAGTTTTGGATGTCGAAGTCACTGCTATATACAGCACACTTATCCTTTCCCAGGTGTCTTTTCTTCAATATTTCTTTTGGGCCTAACTTTGGCTGAAAGCCTTAACTTCTAGAGCAGAGTTTATAAAGTGTTATAGGGCCTGCAGAAGCATTTTCACCAGATTTTGGGGGAAAAAAAAAACAACAACACAAAAACACTAGGAAAAAAACAACAAAACACAACCAAACACATTCATTTCCTATTTACTTTATAGGCTGCAAGTTTCCTTGCCATCTGCCTCACTGTGCTAAGAGTAATAGGGCTCTGGGTAATGTCTAGGGTCCTTAAGTAATACTACCTCTGCACTCTCACAGAATCTTTTTTATGACGGTTTACTGGATTTGGACCAAACCTGAAAAGTCATCCCTTTCAAATAGTGCACACTGTGCTGGTCCTACCCATCCCCAAACCCGCTATCAACTACATAGCAGAATTGCTCAGAACCAGGAAGATGTGGAGGATGCACAAAGACACCCGTGCACAAGTCTCATTCAGAATTGTTCAGGCAAATGAATGATTATGCCCCATTTACAAACATTGCTAAGAAAATTTGCCTCCTGGAATGGCTACAGATCTCTAGAGCTTCAGCCTGAAGTTCAACTTTAAATAAGGAGGCTTCTGCATTCTATTCAAGCCATCTTAATCATAACATTACGGTAGGCTCCAGGTGTTTCAACTCTTTCAAGGCAGTAGCAAGCTAAGAACTAGGGTTTCAACAACAAAGTTTCATCTCCTCACCATGCACACTAAAGGAAAAAATAAAACCATTGCCAGAAATCAGCAGCCTCAGCCCTCTGATCGCGAAGCACTTCTGGGTCTGTCCAGTTAGTCATGGCAACAGCTATTTGCATATATACAATCCAGCCAGTCCATTAGGATAACATCAATACGACAGTTAGCACTCGCATGGCACTTTAAGTTACCCAGATGCAAAAACCAATTCAGAAGTTTGAGAAACTATAAAGTAATAGGAGGCCATACATTTTAAGTGGCCCAATACTTAGAACTGAGAATGTGTTGGCTTTTCAGTACCACAAATCCAAAGTGAAGGCAAAGTGAATGAGTATTTAGCAGCAAGAGAAGGGAACACACCTCTTCCCTAATGGGACAGTATAAAATCCGTCTCCATCAGCACACTGTGAGCAGGCTGACACAACACCAAGCACCACGTTGTAGCACCAGTCTCTTGCTAGGAGAGTTCTATACAACACCTTCAGTATTGCCAAGGGCTGAAAATGCTTCACATAGAAAACTTGTGCTGCCCCTTCACTGAAGCTATTTCAACTAACCCCATCCTAGGACACTTTAGATGAACAGAATTTATGTACTGCCCTTAAATGGTGCCTCATTTCCTGGAAACAAGCCATTAAAAGGATATAAAAAAACAACAACAACAAAAAACACCACAGCAGGCTATCCCTAGACAAAGCAATCTAAATAGGCTCCCTAGTTGAAAGTGACTTTATGGCAAACCATAGTAATAAAGATTAGCACTAAGGATATTGAGCCCATTCAAAAGCAACATCTATGTTTTTGGAAAGGTGGACTACTTCCATCTATACTGGTGCAATGCCTCTGTGCCCTCATATCACTGAGCAGTTACTATAAAACCAATGTAAAAGTCTTGGTCTCAAAGAAACAGGCAAGAACAGAGGTGGCTCTGGGTGGCCATGCCATCTGGTCAGCATATTTCAGAAGTTACCAGCCCTGATCTGCATTGTTAGGGGAGATGCATTAACATATCACTGCACATTCTTCAGCTAACACATTTTACTTTGTATGTCCACCAGATAGAGGCACATCCATAAGTTACCATACCTCAGTAGGGAGTGAAAGTTTAAGGTGCACTAACTTGATAGCCAGTGATCACAGAGCTCTGTCCTAATACTAATAGCAGAACAAAAAGCACACTTAAAAAGAGAATAGATCTGGCGACAATTACAACAAAAGAGCACTGAGGAGGGATTACATTCAGTCACCTCACTTTGGTCTTATTTTTAAGTGAGCTCACGTCATGGTAAGAAAACAAAGGTGCTGAAAGCT
This sequence comes from Chauna torquata, assembly GCA_013399475.1. Classification (NCBI taxonomy): domain Eukaryota; kingdom Metazoa; phylum Chordata; class Aves; order Anseriformes; family Anhimidae; genus Chauna; species Chauna torquata. The sequence continues at coordinate 91,484 of VXAL01003756.1, forward strand.
TTGACAAAAGAGTTTGAATTACGCATAAGTAGGAAGTTGCATTTGATGCATTGGAGAAAGAATGCCAAGGGGAGAATGAAACTGACCAAGCAGCAGAAGACACAGGTCCCTTGAGCAGCTGCTGCTTTCTGACACCAATTCCAACCCTTATTCCCAACCAACCAGAAGGCAATAAAGCTTTTTTTTTTTTTTTTTTCTCTAAAGACAACCAGATCTGACCTTCTGCCAAGAGCAAGGACCTGTGGGCACGAATTGGATTNTCCTGCAGAGAAAATCCTCCATCACATGAGGGGAGCATCACAGACTTCACCTGCTTTTATATATTCTCTGTTTGTGCTTGCAGAGATTATACAAGGAACCTTCTCCCTTTGTTTTGGACAAAGCAAAGGATAAAAATAGAGGTGTGCTCTAACTTTATGCATACACATCAATTTGTAGAAAAAGAATGGCTGCTTTGAAGCTGCCACATGTATTATGGAAGGTATAGAAATGCCAGTAGCAGTGACAGACAAAGCCATTTGCACAGCTCATTTGGGGTATAAGCTGGTTCTATGCCATTCTTGACATGCTGCACAAAATGAACCAATATTTGGTTTGCAGAGATAAACTGTCACTGACGATGATGTGATGTTAAAATCTGTAATGCTGAGTGTAGACTAAATCACTATGTGTATCTCAGGGAAATTTCATAGGTATGATTATATTTGAGGGTTGCAATGGGCAAAGTAATGATACAAATTTACATCTCCTCCTTGTAATGCACTCTAAGCTGGACGTCAACTACGACGTGTCTGAGGCTTTCCTGTTCATTTGCATTGACTCAAATTCCGTTCCAGTTCCAGCCTGCAGAGAGATCACAACCTCTTCCAGACGCACAGGCAGAAGTTGCCTCCCCTGCTTTTTCTGAGGATGCCCTCCCATGCATTTTGTGATGCTCACCCTCATTTAGCGATGCAGAAAGCACAAGGCAAAATATTTTAATGTATTTTTTAGCCATTTCTGAAAGTTTTCATGGCTGCTGAATTCTGTATGACAACCAGGACTAGCTCAGCACACATGTCACAAAACATCAAGCCCACTCAAATGGTAGTAATTATGAAACCCTCTGAGGAGAAGACTCTGTGTCCTGATGGACACTTCAGTTGAAAGCTATGACCTAGTCCATACTGACTACAATTAGCAACCAGATTTTGGAACAGAACAACAGATCTGCCAGAATAGAAAACTACTGGGACTATTACTCCGAGAGAGCTGACTGGACACAACATGCTGACACTGGGCATGGATGTCAGAACTGACCGACAACCCCTCAGGAAAAACCTACACAAGAAAATCATCCCTGCCCAATTACACATTACGGCAGATGCTCCTTTCTATGATTATTTTTAAACCAGATTACCAGGCCTCATAACCCTGGCTTTGATGATGACTGAGACATTTATTCACATAAAGAATATTCACTATAGAATCAGTATTGAACACTAGACATGCCACAGCTGAAGGTGCATGCCTTTTAGGAAATCACTAAAATACCAACCCCCACTGTGAATCACACGCTGGCTGCTGAGATTGCCACATCCTCCCAACCTGTCATCAAGCCACATTGTCTCACTGGGGGCCAAGCAGTAATAACTGGCAACTGCCGCCTTAACAATGGCTTTCACTTAAGACCGACAGAGGATAAATCCCATTTATTGTGCTACTAAATGACACAGGTTTGGACCAGTAAACTCTGCCTCCTGGGAAGATGAGTATAGCATCCCAACGTTCTGTGGCTCACACGGAAGACTAACAGCAGCAGGGGTTTTGTCAAGAAGCTGTATGCATAGATCATTTTGTGCCCTGCAGAGCAATACTGCTCAGTTCTAACACTGCACTGATGCAATTAGATTGCAAGTAGCTAAAAGGAAAGAGGTGGAGCAAAAACCACTGTGCTATAAGCCTCTGGATCTGTTTTCAACTGTATTATATGCCTTATCCAGCTCACCCAGTGGCACTGCCTTCCTAGATTACCACCTACCCTGTTGGTATTAAATTATCACTCAGAGCCACATTACACCTTAACCCAGAATGGATTTTTATGCACAGTATGAAGGAAATTAAAACCTGGACAAAAGCAAATTATTTCAGGAGGTTTTCACTTCAATGCAGAACTTTCTCAGCATTCCAGGACAAAAGGACACCAAGACCCCTGGAGCATTACTGCTATTTACGAAGAAATGTTTCAGTGTATTTAATCAAAACTTATCCCACATATTCACTCTGTGAATGAGCAGTCTGTGCACCTTTTGATTCTCGAAGACAGCAAAGGGACTTGTTTAGATTAGTCTACAGAAGTTTTCATTGACTTCTCTTTCCTTTGGGGGTTCTGCATTCATTCCAGACAGAAACAAACCTGCATTGTGATCCTGCAAAGCATAAGGTTAAGACATCTATCGGCACTGCATTTAGGCACATTCTACTGGACAGACTACGTAATGTTGATCTAATTCTGGGAGACAAGAATCCCAAGCTTCAAGTTTTCTCCCACGCTTTGCTAATGGCATGTCACCCAACTTTCAGAGTGTGTCACTTAGGTCTTGATTTTTCAGACCTGCCATGCCCTCATACCTCCCAGTGACTTCAGAGGGCATTCTGAACTCTACTTCTGAAGGTCAGTCCCTTAACTTCTCAGCAACCTCATCTGTAAAATAGGAATAGACAAGACCTGTGCTCCAGCTGAATTATTTCTGAACCTGGGCAAAAGACTTTAAAAATGTGCAGCATCATTTATTTTCTACCTTTATGTTGCTCTGAATCAATGGAGCGCTTGACAACTGCAGATTTACAGCTGCTGCAGGAGGTCTCTTCAAGCAACGCAGCTCTGGAAATTTGAGTCATTGTTCTAGCTGCCCGTGCCAGGAAATTCACCAGTAATTGTAGGGTAACCACTCTAGTTAAAGTTTGCTAAAAAAAATAGGTCCTGCTGGAACCTGAAGCTGAACTACACCGGGTGATGACATTTGGGTGGTGCTCAGTGTTAGTGAAGCTACCCCACTCTTAGACTTGGTAGTTCGCTGATCATCCAGTATTCAGCTGCACTGACATACCAAGGACTCAAAACCAGACTCTTCTTTGAAGAAGCACTGCACATTAGTGAATCTGAGATTCCATATTCCCTGGAATATGGAATAAATAAATAAATCCCAGCTGAACTCTCTCCTTCTACAGTCATGACCAAATTACATACTTGGTCTCCGCCTCAGTTTTCCCTTCTGTAAAGTACAGATGTTACATTTACAGAAATTGAGCTATTTTTACTGAACTCCAGCTGACAGAAGACAAGAGGAGATAAAGTCTCCTGTACTTCCACAAGTGGCCAGGCTGCATCTAGGCAACAACAGGTTACCACTGTTCACCAGAGCCACCTCTCCAAGAGCAGAGGATAGCAAGCAGCATTTTTACTATCATTGTAGCTGAGGTGGCTTCAAGGACAAAAACTATTTTTTCAAAAAAATGAGTTTATGACTTCCCTGAGGAGCTAGGAAGGGCCAGTGGATGAACTAACAGTTCAGTAAACAGGAACATGTGTTCCTCTTGTGCCACTACAGGAGAACAGGACTTTTGAGACAGCAAACTAAAAAGAATAAACAAAACACCAAAAAAATTATGATTCTAAAGAACTGTATGCTCCTAGTGTTAAGCAAGACTATCCAGAATGATCATTTCACTATAACAAAGACATTTGGCAGAAATACTAAGCCGTCTCTTCCAGAGCCTAAGTTATCTCTAGCTGTTAAAAAACATGATAAAACCTAGCGTAGGGGTAGATTAGCTCCCACCTGCTGCTGCAGAGACCATTCACTTCAGAGACATCTGGTGCTAGCCGCTGTCAGAGACAGAATACCAGACCTTGGGTCAGATCCAGTCTAGCAACTGTTACATACTCAGAAAAAGAAAGCAACGGACTTAGATAATTTGATAATTAACAGCTCAGCAAGGGTTCTGTCCGGGGAAACTGAACTGACAGGGAAAACAAGCCTTGATCATGCTTTGTTTTATCCATCGTCAGAGAAAGGCTACTCCTGCAGAGATTTTTTCAAGTATGATTTTCCTTCTGTTTTAGGTAATTCGGAAAGTACTGCTGAGAGCAGGAGTTGCAAGGTGGATAAATCAGCTTCAAAATCATGCCCAGAAATCAGAATGCACTTTCCTTTTGTTCAGCGGAAACCAGGAACTTCCAAAGGTTTATTTGTATTCCCACATTCAAATGTTCATTGCTCCATTCTACACTACCAACCACTCGCTCACCTACAGCATCATGGAAATGAAAGAGAACGATTCTCAAGCCGTCCCTGGGCTAGCCAAATCTGCCAGTAACACCAGCCTGGGTTTCCAACAGGTTGAGCAGCTCAGTATGGATAAATTATTGGGATGTTGTGCATGGAAAGACTGTTGCAATTAATTAATAAAACTATGAATTCACATGGGTAGTTTGATAGCATGTATTGCCAGGAGGATAGAGAGTTTTGAGGGGGCTGGAGTGGGCAATGCCAAGAGACTCGCAAGGCTACTGTCCTGTGAGACAGCAAAGCAAGTTTTAGGGCATATTCCATTATATCAGAAAACACCCCAGCTGTACAGCACAAAACAAGGGTGACAATTTTGTCTGCCGTGTTCAGATATATTACAATATTATGAAAGGGCAAACCTCTCTTGAAGGTTTTACATCAGATCAGGCACTGTCTGCCCCACAGACAATACAAGGCATAAAGTGTTTGAAGAAAACCCTACTATGTGCTTGCTTTACCTCACCAGATATGAACACTGCTGAATTGGTCCTACGGATCAGGATGGCATTTATACTGCCAGGTGATCTAGTAACACACGTCTAGTATTAGTAACCAGGACGCTGAAAAAAAGTAATTCACAAAGCTTCTCTCCAACACGGTGCTCAGGGACCCTTTCCAGCCACCTAAGCAGCTGCCTAAACCTCTCAACTAGCTGAGACCCCTGGATTCAAGAGAATAACGCAAGTCCTACTCCCCCTTTGTGCCTCTCTCCTATACTAAAGTGTGCCAATACTGGATCTCCAGAATCAAAATGGAAGCAAATTATGACATAAAACAGAAACATATAGTAAGGCTCTAAGTCAATGCCACTGCTAGCAGGCATAAAACAGCCCAAGTATGTCTCTGGCTCAGACTTGTAAACCTGTGAGAGGCACATCTAAGTGCCCCTTCACATTGCTGCTGTTTTCAAGCAGATTCCCCTCATTTCCTTGGAATCTCGTTCACTTCCCTACAGTGATGGTTAAACTATTTTTTGCCTCCCAAGGGAGCACTGGATGCCTGTCACTTGAATTGCTTACAGCCAGGCTGGACAAAGCACATGAGAATATGCCGAGGGGAACAATGCTGCATATGATTTCTCAGCATTCCTGAGAGCTGCAGACAGAAAGGGATTGATGGAGCCAAAGCCCTCCCTCCCACCGTCCTTCAGTCCGACTCTTTGCTGCTGAGGGGTGTCTGACCCAGTGGGCTAATCAGCAAGGCGCACACGTTGGCACACACTGATTTTCCCACACAGAAAGCCAAAACACTGATTTTTTCAAAGCTTTACTTCAAGAGCTAGACACAAAAGACCTACATGCTTTGGTCAATGGGAGCGTAGCCCCTGATTCCACCTCTTTCAGGAGGTGCTTAAGTGGTTTAACTTCAGGAAGAGGCCCTCTGTACTGGAAGGAAACCGGTCCTCATGGAGCAAGAGGAGGCAATGGCAAAGTGGGAAGGTTCAGCAACGGCTTTCCTCAAGGGACTGACTGCTCTGCATCTCTCATCCTAGCGTTTTCCTTTGTGCCCAGAACAGCTCTAGGTGAAAGCATCCTAGGCAGCAGACCGTGGTGGGGAGCAAACTGGACATACCCCTGCTGCATACTTAGTCTCCTACTGGAGCCCTAGGGTACCCTGCTGAGCATCACTGGGGGCAGCCTGGGGTGCGCAGGACAGCAGCTACCACAGGACAAGAAAGTTTCCATCCCAAAAGCAAGTGCAGTTAGTGCTAACAGGGATCCAAAAAGACAGCTGTTCTAATAGTCATGGGACAAGCATTATCGAGTCTAACAGTAAAATTTACGTAACCCCACCCTCAAAAAAAAAAAATTACAGCCAGAAAACATGAGGATGTAACACCAAGTTAAAAAAACAGACCTGAATTTAGCAGTATGACATGAGGGTTTTCACCAATTACACAGACAGGGGGCCAGACACTGGCTGTAGACTGCACACACTGGATGCAGAGAATCAGCAAAAGGAACTGGAAATATGAGCATGAACCGAGAGAGCTTCTTGAGCATGCAACACCCTAGAGCGATAGATGCAGAAAACTTCGGGCAGAAAAGTGCCCTGCTGTTGTCCATTTTCACTATGTTTAAGAAAATTACTTCAGTAGGTTGTTTTTTGTTTGTTTTTAAACCATGTAATCAAGATTACTTGAACACACCAAATTCACATAATCAAAACTACCTTCTGAAGTCTTGGATTTTGGCAGACCACTCAAAACAATGGGTGCAAAACAACATTACATTATTTTATTTCATAAGTTTCACATCCTTCCTCTATAACTTAGAAGCAGGTTTTTAGACCCTTGTAATTCAGGTACTAAACCTACAGGGTACTAACTGCAGGTCTCCCAAACCAGTGCTCTAACCACTGGACCTCCTTAGATACTCTTACACTCTCTCTAATTCTATAAATCTTTGTCCACAGCATCTCAATGTCAAGAACATAGGCGAAAAAGACATACTGACACGGCCTTTTTTATTTCTCATTCAGATGGCAGCAGTTTGCTAAGGGGTCACTGCATACCCCTGCAACCTCATAGAAACAGGATGTTTAAAGTCTATTGAGATAATTTAATGACTTTTCCTACTAACTGCACTCCTGATTTCTGTTTTGATAGACAAACGGTACAGGGAGGTAAGGCTAGGCAGTCATAGGGACTGTTGGGATACTGCAGTAACCACTCAAACCGGAGAAAGCGCATGTGCTGCCCCCATCCATCACCAAAACAGTAACCAAGGGCTGGGGGGAAGGGAAGGGGAAGATCCTCGATACAGGCATTTTTCTCTCATATCCTCGTATTACCAGTAGCAGAGCCCAATCTACTTCTCTCTTAATTGGTCCTGCTGCAGGGACACATGGCCAAGAGCCATGTCGGCAATTACTGGGAAGCGATGGTTGTACCTCGTACTGCCAGGTACTGCGTGGGCCTCCATTGCCAGCTGAGTGTCACAGGTTATCAGCGAACTGGCGCATACATTACACTTCCAGCTGAATTGTAATGGCCTTTTTATAGATCTGCTAGAACTGAGTTAATTTACAGGGAGGTTTTAAAATAGCTCATCTCATTCATTTCTCAACTCCCCACCAGATTCACTTCTTCAGTTCATTAAACCTGACAACACAGCATGACTGAATATTCATTTTTACTCTGAGATGTCAACACGCTTAAAGGAAAAAAAAAAAAAGCTTAGAGAACATTTTTGCTGCAAAGCCAAGGAGGGCAGAGGGTCTCTCCTGCAAGCCCAACTGCCCCCACAGCACTGGTGAAATTCATCAGCTTTGCTCTTACAGGACATGGTCCTCCCAAGCTTACTCTGTCACAGTTATTGTCAAAGCCTCTGCCAGAGCAAGCACGCTGTGAGCTCTCTCCCTCTCTCCTACCAACTTCTTAAGCCAAGAAATTCCCACAAAAGCAAGAGGACAGTCATCTTCTCTGTGGAGTCAAACTAGAGCAAACTCCAGTTCATTTTCTTACATAGGATCTGCTAACTGTAGAACAGAAAACACAACTGTGGGGTGACCCACACTGTACACACCTGGCGTGTACTATATGTTCTATATGGCATGTCTTCTTCTTGCTTAAAAAGAATTTTAATGGCATTTCTTTCAGAAGCACAATGATTACATCAGGGTTGCAAAACTTACCTTTCAGGCTGCTGTTTCACTGCCTAGACTGAGACAACTGCTGAAATTAAAGTCACTAGTAACAGTTACCTGTTTCAGCATTTTAAAATAGTAAAACGAATAGCCTATCTGCTTATATGAAGCATTCCCAAAGATGAGAACAATTCCTGAACATTTTTTCCACAACACATGGAAGGGGGAGGGAAGGCAAAATAATTAGACTTCTCATACTATAATACTGCCTAGTATTCTCTCATTCTCCCCTTGTGCTCCCTTTAACAGTTAGTTCTATGCTTTTATGTTCATGCAGGCACTACCATCTTGTTTCAAAATGCTGACTCTAGCATCACAGGCCTGAAACTGCTACACTACTAAGAACAATACATGACATGAAGCACAACAGTTGTTGATCCACAGAGGATTTCTATTTGCTCCAAACTTCTTGGATAACCCAAATGATAATGGAAAAAACACTTGTTTAAGTCCCACTCTATTCAGATTCCTGAAAAGCCTGCCTTATGGAAATGGTTTTTGGGGTGTGTGTAGGGTGGGGGGTCCCATTTTTTTCTTATATGGAATGAATTGCCATATAACACCACCTACATTATACCATAGGACAACTTTGTGAAAGTCAAAACAAGATGTTCAAATCCTTAGATACCATCATTCCTTAAAAAACTTGTTACCCATTTTTTGTTGTTGCTAGATTTATATTTGCTAATAATGCTAACATTATACTTCCTAAGAATAAATAAAAATCAACAAAATAGTGTTGTTTATTATCCCAACAATAAACATTCAACAGAGGGTTTGTTTTTGTTCTATTAAATTAGTTACATCCCTAAACATTGGTAATAACTCATCTGAAAGACCCTTTAGCAGCTGCTCACAGCAAAGCGATCATCTACTACAGAGGCAAGGCATCCAGTGTTAACATTTGAACAAAGTATGAAATATGAATTACAGTAAAACTAGTTGATGATAACAAGCACAGCTGTTCTCAGCATATGAAACTGAAGCATTAACTGCTTAAGTCAGCAAACAAGTCCAAGTTACAACAACAGTGTCATTCGCCGAGACTGCAACACAAATAAGGTTGCTTTATACAGTCCCTTCTGTTGACTGATACCTGCAGGAGTCAGCAAACTACAGCAAGCCTGGAGGCCATTTCCCAGGATGTCTTGAGAGAAGCAGCATGGAAGACACCACAACACACCCTCAGCAACATTTTGACTTGCACAAGTAAGATCTACCCTGCTTCCAGAGTCACTCATGGCTTGTTTGGGAAAAAAAGATCAAACTTATCATTCCCTCCCATTAGAAGAAGGCTGGAGTTCCCAGTGGTGCAGAACCTTGCTCAGTACAGCCACAGCTGCTCCAAGAGTGGGTTTGTGTGCCCAAACACGGATTCCCTTACTTTCTGGATCAGTCTGACAATTGCACCTGGTACATAGATTACAGGTTGCTTGTGGTTTTTCCTTCATTTGAAAAAAAAAAAAAAAAAAAGAAAAGTCTGCTGTGCCAGCTTCCAACCACAACATTTCTCTAAATACCTCCTATTTGCTCAGTTCTCACCTGCTGCTGTAGAGGGTTCCTCTCTGCTTCACAGACTAGTTAAAAAAACCAGACATCTCTCTCACTTCATTTATATAAACTGAACAAGTTCTGCATCACCCCAATCAGCAATAACTGATCATTTACCTGTATTCACTTTCAAAAATACTATTACTTATCAACTCAGCAACATAAATGCTCCAGGCCAAATTGGATGTGTGGCCTGGAGAAGCAAATGGACATGAAATATCCAATCCTGCTTGGATTTCCAATTGCTCAGTTATTTATAAGACTGTCTGCAGGGTACTGAGCACTTCTGCCGTAGAGAAGATAGCACAGTTGCAGTTAGCCACACATCATAAGTCTCCATGCTGTGTTTAAAAATCTCACTTTAGGCCTCAAGAGCACTGTCTGGTGGATCTTTATTCTAGCAAAACAAAACAACAACAACGAAAGACACACAAACAACCAGATGCAGCATGATGACATTTTCTCAACTTTACTGTTCCACCAAGTTCTTCAGATCCAGGACAAAATTACAAGTGACAGAACTAATTAAAAATCTGCTGAAATGTAATATTTAAGTGCTTTGTGTTAATGGAGATCACTACAGGATACTTGAGAACTGAACTTTTGATTCAAGATTAAACAGCAGTTTTTAAAAAGTTTACAATAGGTAAATTGAATTTTTCTTTTAAATAAAAGTTGATTTCCTCTGAAGTAAAATTTTTCTACGCAGGATAAATAATTGATTCCATCTGCAATAAAAATGTGTACTTTTTGATTCACTGGAAGTTTTACCACACCATCATATCAGGCTGACTCAAAAGAGCTTTTCTAGACTACAAGACTGTAACAGAATAAGCAACAAATTATTCACAACACTTTTACCAGGAAACAAGAATTCATTTTCTCTTTCACCTGAGTATTTGCTGGGTAGCATTTGCCAAGTCACTTTCCTTCCCTGTACTATAAAATTAACATAACAGAAAAAAATGCTTGCCTTGCCGAGCTTTTCAGTAAGGTGAACCACAAACCAAGTACAGGCCAATAATGTAACTACTACAGAAATGCAACTTATTCTGAAATTTATTAACAGCACTAGGAGATTTTCTGCAGTATTCTCTGTCTTGATTAGGTTTCACCTAGCATGGCAAGCCAGGCTGTCACACCAGACAGAGGTGTGGACCGACAGATCGCAGAGGATGAGTGGAGAACAGTAAGAACGATAGATTTAGTCTGCAACTCATAGAAAAGATGGAAAACAGTGGGTCTGCTTAGACAAAAGACACTGAAGCGAGGATTTCTGCTAATCTCGTAGTATGTTAACAGTTATCACTGAAAAATAAACTTTAACAAAAGATTCATGAAGGCATTAGGAGAAAGCATCTGCTAAGAGCACTGCCTGAAGAAGCTGAATAGAAAACTTACTTGCATTGCGGAACTTTTCATTAGCAGTTTAAGACCCAGCCGTATGTTGAGAAGGTCTACATGCATATAATTTGGTCTGAGCCCAGGAGCTGGGCAAGATGACCTCTTGAACAATTCTTACAGCTCTATATTTCCATACCAGCATTTAGTCCTTTATTTATTTTTAATGCCCACATCAATCACTAAATTTCACTTGGACTCTGGCCTCTCCTGTTGTTTGTTGGTACTACAGAAATACAAATTAAAAACGAGTGTGACACCACCAAAATGCAGCTACTACTTCTAGAGCCAGTGCTCTAGAAATTCATTTCAAACTTTTCAGCCAGCAAGTCCAGTCAAATATCTCCAAATCTAGCACGTTGTACATCTCTCTATATATAACAACTGAACATCCCAAATTCAATAAAAAAAACTCTTTATAATGATCCTCACCCACAGTGTGGGTGTCAACTGCTTGCATATTATTAGGTATTCCTGAAGTTTTGTGGATGTTTAGGTAAAGACCATGGTTAGGAAAAGAAGTCAGTATTGCATGAAACATCAATTCCTGCCATAGCTGTGACATACTGTAAGCATAAGCTCTTGAAGCTGTATGGCTGACTGTCAAACAAAGCCCCAAATAACCTAAAAGACTGCTTCTACACATAGAAACTAAGCAGTGGATCTGTTTAGCCAGAGTGGGATTTAAAGAACACAAACACTTTCTACCAATCCTTTATATACCGAATCGTATCTCCGGGCCAAAGCTCTCCCACTATGAGATCCGGAAGGTTGAGCAAATTAATAGCAGATAAAGCTGCATCAGCCAGAGAACCTCTAACCTCAGCTTACTAGCAGGCATTAAATACCAAAACAGGATCTAAAGAGCATCTGGGCAGTTGGTACTTCTGTAACAACCATGAACAGGATGGCCTGGAGGAAAAGATAATTGTCTGATAGTCTGAAACCTGCACGTACCAAGTCCTCAGTTGGCTTCTTGAACAAGTTACCTTATTCCTCTATGCCTCAGTTTGCCTACTGTTTAAAATAAATAATAATAATAATACAACTATTTTGCAAAGCCACCCATTGAGACCTCTGTATCAGATATTCTAGGTAAAAGATGGATAGTCTAATAAGTGAGATTTTGTACCTTTGGACCTGCCATTTGGGGTCAGAAAGGCTCATACAATGCTCTGTCAAGGATGGAGAGCTCTTAAGTATTCTCTAGGTACAGACCTCTGTAATGCCTTTTTATTTTTGAAGTCAGTATTTTAATAAAATTAACCCCTTGGAACACAATCAGCAATGTTAGATTCAAGAAACCTTTCCCAGAGCACATTTAATTAAATGGCAGCTGGTTTGCATACTTCATAAGCTCATGAGAACAATGAACACAAGTTCTACCCGGGGCAGGATGACAGGCCGAAAGCCCTTATAGATACATGGATACTGTACTTAGGAAAAAAAGAGAATAGAGTTTTACATACTCTAAACGAGTATATAGAGTTTATATATTAAACAAGCTGGAGGAGAGAGCATCCTATTTCATGCAGTTTAGGAAGTTTCCCAGTTGGAATTGAGTGATGTGGTAATAGAGAGCAGAAGCAATGTCACTGCAGGGGTCCGTGCTGCCTTTATGAGCTTTCCCACTATGAGAGCCTGAAATTAGATCAACAAATAACACGACTGTTGACAGTAAATAGGAGCCAGGGGTTGTGTACACAGCAGATGCTATCAAATCTTCAGGTGTTAGCTTCAGTTGTGTACAGATAAAGCACAGCAGGCAGTTTAACCTATAAAGGCAGTTCATCAAAGGGGCACCCAGGCTGTTCACAAGGGAAAGATGCTTAAGCATCTCAACTAACGTAGCTATTACATGTTAAAAGCCTCTGTGCAGCTACTCTCCACAGCCATATTCCACTGGCCCCTGTTTTTATACACAGACAGTGGTCCATTGCTTTGTTGAATCTCAGCAGCTCCATTTCTGGTTTGGGTCCCGCATTTCCTGTCCTGCAAGGCTGTATCCCACTCCAATTAATATACCTTGTGGCAATCTTTGGAGGACACGGTGCAACATAGTACCCAGGGACATTTACTTCCTCCGGTAACAATGACAACCAAAAGTACTCAGCTCTTGTACTGGATGCAAAGTATTAATTTTATGGGAAGAAATAAGACTTTTCTTTTTTTACTGAAATTTATGCTTTCAAGTTGCAGCAAAAGCCATAGGAACACAACTTTTGATTAAAGTATTTTAATCTTTTAATTAAGTGTTTCAACAAAAGAATTGCAACTGGTTCTGCTTAGCAACCAGCTAATATCTTCCACAATCAGTCCAAAAACCAGACCGCGAATCAGACAGAAGACCAAACATATGATCAAGCCTCTGAAACACTATCAGTTGATTTCTTTCCTCCCTGGAGCATACGTAGTAGAGGCCATACAGGTTAACAGTACTTTTCCATCTATTAACACAGCACCAGTTCTGCTGGATTAGGTCAAAGGTTAGTGTTTGCTTTCATTGACAGAAGCAGCCACAGAAAAAATTTCTAGACAAGCGTGATAATTGACCAGATAACTTCAGGATAGTATTTCTTTTTAAAACAAGCCCCTCAAGATTTCAAATTACTAGTTAATTTTTAAATTTCAGCAAAAACAACCAAAGAGAAGTCGTGTCCCACCCCTGCCCCCTCGAGACACACACTCCAAATGTCACCCTTATTAACTATAGGTACATGGAAAGAAGAGAAGAAAGCATGTTTGGCTCAGTCACACAAGGGAACATCAGCTGCAGACACATGCAGGTGACATTCTCTGCTGTGCTCATCCACAGATCCCAATCCACTTTTTCCTTTGTTCAGTCTTGGGTTTTCAAAAAAGATGCAGAAAGCTCATAGGAATCCCAAGTCCTTTTTGTTACTATGGCTATCGCGCATACTGATCTCCTTGTTGCAATGAGGAACAGATTCATATACTAACTCAACGTATGTTCCTGCCCTAATATACACCGTTCTCATGGTTGTTAGGTCCCACCACACAAAAGAAAGAAGTGCTTCTTGTAGGAAGGAGAGTGCACAAAGTAATAAGCACGCAAGCTTATTTACTTACATACTTTTTCATCTGAGGACTGCACAGATCTAAAATACTGCAGCTGTGCTATTGTGTGCTTCACATGACTGCACAGCCTAACAAACTGTCCATGGGAGAGCCAACTGTGCAAGATTATGGTCAAAATCTACTCAATAGCCGTTTGACAACCCATGCTGATCTTTTGTTAGAAGGTATCTTTTTCAGTTACTATGGAGGCTGAAAAATAATTCAGAAAAATAAGTAGATAGAAGAAATCACTTAAAACAATTTAGACAGGAAAATTAGTTCCTTAACTCTGAGGTAGTACTATGAATTCTAAGGCTACATTTCTAAAGTGTTCAAATAGCACAGCTTGGAAATCAAATACATTTTACATTCATTATGAATGATAAGTTTCTGAAGTATGGTCTTCTCCAAAAGCCTTGCCTTTTTGTTCAGGCAATGGAAGGTTATTAAGGTCACCCAAAGGACGCGACTGCATTTTTCAAGACTTCCCTTTGTACTCCTTTTACAAAAAGTACAATCATCATCAAAAAAGCAAGCTAGCTTTCGTATCTCAGATAAGCTCCATTTTCCCAATGTTCCCTTTCTCGCAAGCCCTACAGACTTTGCACCTTCCCAAGCACAAAATCGTAACAGAAAGCACTCTTCGGCTGCCGGCTTCTGATTAGATCAAAAGGGCAAATACTGCTTATCTGAAAACTTGGTTTCTCCTTCCTCCATGCCTGCCCCAATTTGGAATCTACTGGTCTTTCAGCCACTTTTTAAATGCAGGTCTCCCCGAGAGCTAAACTGAGCAAATCAAACTGATGGTCAGGTTGAAGAAAGTAAAGGAAATATTCACTTACAACCCATGATTACATTGCAGCACCAGAAAAGTCACTTACCAGAAATCTTTGCAACACCTTCAGTGCAAGTTTGTTTGCTTGTTTGTTTGGTGGCCAGGGTAGTCATCTGATGGAAACAACTGCCAGTGTAAGAAACGCCAAAAAAAGAAATACAATCACACTGAAACAAGCAAGCTTGGGAAATAGGAAAGTCTAATCAACAATAGCACATGGAAAACACTCCCCCACCAGCTTCAGGTTCCAGTCTGGCCCAGACTCATAGAGGCTGACAGTACTAGTGGGTGAGATGGAAGGAGGACTTTATTTCCAGTTCCATTCCAATCCCTGCCAGCAATCATCATCTAGAATACAGTAAAGTCACTGAATCTAAAGGAAAATGTAAAGCAACAATCCAGTATTCCTGCCCAGGAATCTGGTACTTTCTAGCCAGTAGGACAATACTGCTAGAGAGATGGAAGTGAAACCGTTCCTGAACTTCCTTTGTCAGCTGGTCCAGCCTCTCCACTGTTTCAATCTTTCTACTCCAGTAACAAAATTAAGGTAACTTCTTCAAGGTCTTTGGTTTCCCCCTTGACCTCAATGAAGAGAACAGGGCAAGGGGGGGGGTGGAGAATACTCCAACTTCATTCTGAGCTTAAACAACAGCAAATATCCCCCAGCTCCCACCTCCTTATTAAGCTTGCCTCTGAGAGTCACAGATAACCAGCTGCATTCAGGGAGACTGACACTTTGGCCTGCCAGATCTTCTCAGGAATCAGAATTTACTCATCAGTTAGTCCTGTCTGTGCCTGATGTGCTAAAAGCACATTAAGACAAAGAGCTGATAGGGCAAATGCAATAACCCAAAACATATTGTTATCAGTACCTTGGCTTCCAGCCCCACCTCTCCTCCTTCATCTACCAAAAGGATTCCCACAGCAGAGCAAGATTAGTCGAAGCTCATGGCCAGAAGGTCATTGCAACAGTAGCCCAAACTGTCCTCTAAAGTCACAAAGACTTCCTGTGAAATGATGCCACAGGAGCAAGTGAGCAAAAAAGCCTTCCACTGAAGCCATAGAAATAAAATGGTGTGAGAGCAGTGTGGGAGACCCCAATCAGTGGCCTTTGCACATATTTTAAAAATCTAACAGTATTTCAAAGCACCAGGAAAAATAAATTTACTACCAAGTACAAGGGAACATATGAGTTCCAGCAAATTCCTACAAAGATGTATTTGGTCCTAATTAAGAATACAAATCACAACTTTGCACTTCAGACCTTCCCCCACAGGGACCAACCAACATGGGCAATGTTCTTTTTACCTCGTTGATTACATTAGCAACATTAGAACATTGCCTGTTCCCAGACCTCCAAGCTCTAAACTTTTGCTAAAGTAAATAGGATGTCTGGGGCTGACGCCAACAGGTAAGCCAGTGCAGGAGCTGCCTGAGGAGTAACTAACAATCCACACGGAGACAGAAGGATTCCAGTATCCTTATGTGGGTCAGAGACACTACATTTGCCCAGACCTCCTCCCATCCCAGCTTCCTTGGAGCTCGACCCTTCACAAAGTATCAAAGCCCTTTAGGATGTAAAAGGGAACAGAGAAGGAAAGAGTCTGTTAGCTGAGAACCTTATAGCAACAATGAACAATCTTTTGAAAAAGAAAACGGAGGACCAGTCCCCCTTACACCAAACTTTGCTTTTTAGTGCAGAAAAAGAAGCAATAATGAATTGTTTTAAGCGCAAGATGACACCTGAAGATGGTAGGAAGACTTTTTTTTTTTTTTTAAACGAGCCACAGTTTAATGTAC
>VXAL01003756.1:108185-162055 GCA_013399475.1 Chauna torquata
GGGCCGCAGCCTCCCTCGCCGGGCAGGCGGGGCCCGGCAGCTCGGCGCCCCGGGGCTCCGCTCCTCTGCCGCCGCGTTTGTGGCCGGCCCCGGGCGGCTGCCTGGAGCTGCCCTTCTCCGCCCCGTTACTACGCTCGGGCCCCTGCCGCGGCGGGAGGCTGCCCGAGGCGAGCGGCAGCTGCGTGCTCTCAGGCGGCCGGAGGGCAGCAGACACCAAATGCAAACCTTCGGTGTGCATAAAAGACGATAGAAAGGCCATTGCACTCCCTGCAAAATTATGGCAGCACAGGAAGGGTCCTATCATGTGCTCCCCCCTCCGAGTAAACACTCGGCCATGCATCGCCGGCAGTCTCTGCAGACCGGTAAGTACCGAGTGCTACGGGGACCTTGCATTCTTGCAAAGGTCAGCACTGCTCCAGCAACATTCAGAAGGTTTGTTTAAACACTTACTTTTAATTGCGTTAACCTAACTAAATCACTAGCCACAAAGACAAGATAAGAGTTTTGTTTGAGGATAAGGAAAGAGCAATATCCCTAAACAGATGTTTCCTGGCTCTCTGATCACTCAGCGTATGTTTTCCAGTCCTTGCAGCACTTCACTTAAAGCAGCAGGGACCCTGCTTACCGAAGACCCACTGCCCAGAGGGAGCAACGCCCGCATAGTTGCGTAGCTGTTTTAGACAGCAGCTCACAGGCAAACGGGATACAAAGCTTGGGTCAGGTGTTAAGTTTTGAAGTCACAAGCAAGAGACTGAATGACAAAGTCCCTTCCACAGCAGGCACTGTAGAAGAGAATGCTCTGAGAGCACTGGGCAATGCACAGAGGTTATAATATGGGTGGGAGGGAAGAGATGCTAAGAGAAGTTTAAGGAGGGGGGTTTAACAAGGAGCTATCTTCAAGTATAGTTCAAATACAAGAAACGGCTTGAACCTGAGAACTGATGAGAATCTGCAGTTCCTGCTTCTACACATGTTCCACCCAGTCTCTTGAGACTGAACCAATTCTCCACATTGGACTTTCAGGTAGAAACTGAATAAAATAAAAGGATCAATATTCACCAGCTCTCCCATCATCTTAAAAAACAAGCCTATAATGTGCTTATAGAGGTCCCCCTGCAGAATATTCATCTGTTACTGTACATTTAAAGCCATCCCATTTGATGAGCATTCATTAACTAGCAGAAAAACAAAATTAAAAAAAAAAACCACCACCACATGCAGGGTGAAAGAGGGCAGAAAAGCTTTCCCACCACCACCAAAAATGCTAGAGGAAACTCAATATATTCTTGCAGCAGAGCTGAATGAATCTGGTATTCTGGCTTTGCTGGCACCAGCTTGCTTCTCTTAGAGGAGGAACGAGAAGTCCTCTCAGCTGTTTTGTTGGGCCTCTAAACTTGTCAATGCCAATAGCCAAAATCCATCTCTTGTGCAAGTGCTAACTTCCCCTTGTAAAACAGCAGACACTTCTCTTACTTCTTAGGCCAGACGATGATCTGATCTCAGAGGCAAGGTGCATAAACCACCTGCTTGAGTGGCTGGATGCTCTCCTGGCAATGCTCCTGCATTTCATACAAAGCAAGCTCCGGAGAGCCCCTTGGCAGGGGTAAGATTTCTGAGTTCTTGAAAACTCAAAGTGTTTATTAGCAACACCGTTGGATCAGTGCTAGATAAAAGGTGCAGAGAGAGCACCCCTCTCTCCAGCTGTTCCAGCCTGGCAGCCAAGTCAGCCCCTTGGGGATTGTTACTGGGTGCCACACCTCAGAGTAACCCCTCAGACTAGCTAAAAGTTGCTGAAATCTGAGCATTTAAGAAGTTTCAGGACTGCTGTGTACCATGTCACCACTCACTGACGACTAGAGGCTGCTGTGGGGTAAAACACATTCTTTTAAATAAACTGACTGCTTCAGTAAAGCATGGAAGGAGTTTTTATGTTTATAAACTGAAGCACTGCATTCTAAATTCCCTTTATTTTCAAGAAAATTGAAAAACTGACAAGTTTGTCTTCTCTTCTGATTATGCTACATTACAAGAGGGAATTAATTGGTCCCAGAATAAAACAGCCGAGATGAGCCATGAACATGAGCCAGCAACATGCCCTTGCTGAAAGAAGGCTAATGGTACCCCGGGCTGCGGTAGAAAAAGCATCACCAGCAGGTCAAGGGAGGTGATCCTTCCCCCTGCTCAGCACTGGCGAGGCCACACCCACGTGCCCACGGTGTAGAACTGCAGGCAGATTTTTGCCTAAAAGTAACCCTAAAAACTCTCAGCCTAGACCCTAAGGCCTTGAGGGTCTGATACAGATGCAAACTTGGCTCCTGAAGGGTTTGAGGGCTCAACAAAAGGCAGTATCACAGAGATGGCCAAACCTGTCTGGATCACACAAATCAGGATTACTATTATATAAGATGTATTTACACACACAGAGAATTCCAAGTAGGTATTAGCCTATCGCTATAACCAGGGTGTGTATGTTCACACTTCTCCAGCAACAAAACCCCCTTAATCCGTGGTAAAACTCTGAGACTCATTTCTGTAAATGTACATAACTTATTCTGTACAGCAGGAGCTGTTCTAAGTAGGATTTCAGTAATTCTTCATCATGTGACCTTTTAGGTGCATGTCTTTGCCTTTAACTGCACATACCAACTTTAGACTAAGATTTACAAAAGCAGGAGCCCACAGTTCCATGTCTAAATCTTGGCTTCAAATACTAAGCAACTTGGCTGATCTTTCAAAAACACTAAGTACTTAATAAGTCCCTGTGAAATAAACTGGTGCAGACCGAGTGCCCTAATTTTTTTTTCTAAAAAAAGCCATATACTTTGCACTTCATTCCATCTACAGCTCTCATTTTTGCCATCTGAAATTCCTGATCTAAAGTTTACATGCCCTCCCATTTCTTCAGAAATACGATAGTGCATTGACTTCTACTCTGAAAAGGAAAGCTGGCTGCTAAACAGTGCTGTGCAAATAATGAACTTTCCTATTTAAGGACCAAGTTGCAGATCTGGAAACCAGAGGTAAAGATTTAAGCCAACCACTTATATTCAGGAAAAAAAAAAGAAAAAGGAGTAGGGGAATATGCTATTCTATTTCAATGATTCATTCCAGATGTGATAGCTCACTGATGGCTGAAGGTATTTATTTTTTATTCTCTTACTAGGAGATAAATGGTTTTTCTGATTCCCACATCACAAAAGTCAGAGTTGCACCTCTAGAACTGGGCAAATGCTGCTTTTCAAACCTTTAGACACAAGACAAGAACTACAAAATTTTCTTTTTCTCTCAAAACCTCTAAGGCACAAACTGGTCTGAAGAACAGAAACATTGGCACCACTCTGGATTACTAATAAGAAAACTAGCGATCTGCTTCATATAGAACAGATCTGCACCAGCCAGTACAAAACAGATGCACCAGTGAAAAGCTGGCCATTTATACTAATATCTATATTCAAAATCCAGAATGGGGTTAAAATTATTTACGTTTTGCCAATAAAAGTTTGTTTCATTTGATCTGCAAAGTTATTTATACAATGAACTTCCCCATATCACTCAAAGATCTCCAAGTCAAGGATTTAGTAAACTATAGACTTCCTCTTCAAGAGTTAGAGGCTCTCTTAAATGGGGAGTTTGCTTTTTTTTGTGAGAAGTCAGATTCAACCCAGATTATTCCCTTACTTGATTACCAAAACACATGGTGAAGCTCAAGCGTAACCAGCCTGTCAAGTAATAGTGGGAGAACCCTATGGCTCTCCATTATTGAATGCACAGGCTACAGGGAAGTCAGAGATGGGCTGTACAGGACTGAACTTCAGCAGTAGGATCTAGAAGAAGCGTGCCTTGGAAAGCTTTTTCCTTAAAATAAATAAAAAGGAGTCACAGGTAAGATGTTTTGCAACAAAGTAAACCACTGAAGCTCTGAAAGTTGAAGATCAAAAGCAGAAAATCCACCCCGAATACTAGGCAGACAACCCATGCTACTGCTTTCAGTGATTCAGGAGAGCTCTGGCTGGATCCACTTATGGTAAAGGAGAACATTTGTTAACACTGTTATCTGATTAGAGCATCAATGTCTATTTGAAGAAAGCAACAATGCAGCTTACTGTGCCTGGTTTAAAATGCCTGCAAAGACATCCACGTATCTCCAGCCTCAGACAGGCTTTGCCTGATAAGTAGTGGGTTCCTACTGGGGCAGCAAAAGGCATCAATTGCTTCTGCAAAGACCACAAACTGAGTAAAACCAAGCCCTCTTTTGCTTCAGACATCCATTCTGAGAGGGAATGCAGGCATTCTCTCCAGAGCTTGTCACAGCTACAGGAAATCAGGAAGAGAACCATCATCAATGCACATGTTAACGCTCACTTATCCTGGGTACCCCAATATGCAGAACAACTTTGGCAAAAATCTCATAAAACTCTGTCCTTCCAACTCCTGATCTATGGCTCTTTTTATTAGGCAACTGCAAAATTCCCGATTTTACTTTGGAAACATCAAGACAGCATTTCAAGAAACTCAGGACAGTGTTTCCTATCCACCACTGGACTCTCTCCTTTTCAATTTGAGTAAACTTTTTCCATCAGAACAGTGCTGTATGGTGCTAACATTGTAGCAGAGCACTATTCAGTTGCCTAATTTACCAGTTTGTAGACATTTCAAGATGCCTTCAAAAAGGTTAATTTAGAAGCCATTCCTGAAGCTTACTGCTCCACTTAAGTATTTTAAAATGAATACAACCTAAGCTAGTACTGAATTCCTACTATCCATTGGATCTCAGGAAGAAAAGAGTATTTTGGCAATGTAATAACACAGGTAGAAGAGTACATTACAGTCAACTTAATTTATATATATCCAAATAGTAAAACTCACTTAAAGACCTGCTTCATCTCTTACAAGTGTCTAAGACTAGAGAGAGCAAGTATTTAGCAATAAGGCAGTATGCTACCTCCCCCAAGACTTCTCTTCCCCTGAGATCAGAGAAGTCTAAACCATCTTCCCCTTCCAGAACCCACCATCCCCCACCCCCAAAAGCCCAGCACTCTAAATACACACTTCTAAAGCCTTTAATATAAACTGTGAAAGAAATGTTTTTGCAAATTCCAGTTCACCAGCTTGCTAAGAGCCTGAAAAATAAGTTGCTGACAGAAGAATCAGATCTTCATGGTTTAAAGGAATTTCGAGTTAGTTTGCTCATCCACAAAAGAACATGAGTTGGCACTGTAGATACATCACTAGACTGTACGAGGTAGGTACTGCATGCTAGCTGTGTCGTAATTTTGTATTCACTCATTGCCTTTTCCCAAGAGATATAATACATTCCCTTTAGACAAGCTAGGCTTATAATAGGACACAGTTATGTTAAGAAAGGCATCACGGGCTTAAAGAAATAAGTATTTTAAAACACAAGATCAAAAGTCACCTAACCGGTGAGTCACGAACAGCATTTCAGAACGTATAACCTGGCCCTATTAAATAGTTTCTAGTCCAGAAAGTCACAAGATACTGAATTTATGAAAAGTTATTCTGATTTGACAATGTCTATTCCCGTCCTCTTCCCTACAATCACTGTACTTCCAAGAGAATTTCAGCACCTGAAGTCATACTACCAGAGAGCTACAGATGAATAATTTGCACTGACATTGACATTTTTTCGATAGCATTTTTTTTTTTTTTTTTGAGATTCCCAGGCATCCACCTCCTTTATTCCTTCCATTCAAATAAAACCACTCTCCAACCTAAAACACTTGTTGAAATGAGAAGGAATCCCATGAAAAAAGAGTGAAGAGAGTCCACAAATTCTAACGGACCATCTGGTGCACATGAAAAGCTCACAGCCTCCTAAGAAAATTCAAAACAGAGGCATTTTGAGTGCAAGCAACAGCAAGCAAAGAAAGGTTCATTGTAAATTCCTATATACCTTCAGCCACACTGTGCTACAAGAGTAAATCCTGTAACTGTAACCCTATCCCCTCCTCTCTTTAGGGTCTTTGCCCCAGGGGCATTAGCAAGCTCTTAGGGTTCTGGCATTAAAGTGCTGAGGAAGCACAAAAAATCCTCAGTCAGCCTTGTCCATGGACAAAGTCTCCTTTATAACGAATCCTTTGCACCTGCTCCTGGTAAAACTGATGTCCTTACTGCTCTGTTTTTGTTGGTAGAAAGACAATGTGTACACTGATTTACAGGAGTATGCTAGGACAGCTCTTACTGCTGTGCTTTCATTTCTTTCAGTGGCAGTACAGTGAAAGTAGGCTGGCTGACATCAGCAACTCTTACCCTGCATCACAAACCACTTCTCACCAGCAGCCATGCATCCACAGCTGCTCTTGCACAACTCACCCCCCACTTACAGCCCATAGAGGAAGAAAGTTAGGCACATGGTTTTAGTGCAAATCACAGAATGGTTGAGGTTTGAAGGAGCTTCTGGAGGTTATCTAGTCCAATCTCCCTGCTCAAGCAGGGACACCTAGAGCAGGTTGCCCAGGACCATGTCCAGATGGCTTTTAGAGACCTCCGAGAAGGGAGTCTCCACAACCTCTCTGTGCAACCTGTTCTAGTGCTCAGTCACCTGCAAAGTAAAGAAGAGCTTCCTGATGTTTACACAGAACTTGTGTTCCAGTTTGTGCCCACTGCCTCTTGTCCTGGCACTTGGCACCATGGAATAGAGCCTGGCTCCATCCTCTTTGTACCCTCCCTTCAGGTTTTTATAGACATTGGTAAGATCCCCCCTCTTGAGGCTCCTCTTCTCCACATTGAACAGTCCCAACTCTCTCAGCCTCTCCTCATAGGAGAGGTGCTCCAGTCCCTTGATCATCTTGGTGGCCCTCTGTTGGACTCCTTTCATTATGTCCAGATCTCTCCTGTACTGAGAGGGACCAGAACTGCACACAGTACTCCAGATGCAGCCTCACCAACGCCAGGTATAAGAGAAGGATTGCCTGTCTTGACCTGCTGGCAAAACTTTACTTAATGCAGCCAAGAACACAGCCTTCTTAGTGGCAAGGGCACATTGCTGACTCTTTCAACTTGGTGTCTCCATCAGGACTCTGAGGTCCTTTTCTGCAAAGCTGCTTTCCAGCTGGGTGGCCCCCAGCATACACTAGTGCCTGGGGTTGCTTCTCCCCAGGTACAGGACTTCCTACTTCTCTTTGTTGAGCTTCATGAGATTCTCATCAGCCCACCTCTCCAGCCTGTCAAGGTCCCTCTGGAGAGCAGCACAGCCCTCTGGTGAATCTGCCACTCCCCCTAGTTTCATGTCATCTACAACTTTACTGAGGGTGCACTCTACCCTGTCATCCAGATTGTTAATGAAGATGTTAAATGGGACTGAAAAGCATCTTACTCCCCAACAGCCCTTTAAAATGCTTTAAAAACAAGAACCCTTTCCTAACAGATCCCAGTGTACAAAGACTGCCATCAGCCTACTATTAACATTTGCAAGTTTTGTCACATGCTAACTTTAAAGAGCCATTACTTCTAGGAAAGAGAGGATCCTCTGGCTCACACAGAGACATAATTCTTCATTGATTACAGAATCTTAAGATAAGGGCAAGAAGGTCTGAGATGGATATAAAATACATGGACTCCCACAGCCTGGGATGCACTGGAAGTGGTTAAGAAACAACTCCTTGTCTCTAGTTTAACCATATTTTCCATCTAACTTACGGAGTCCAAAGCAGAACCCTGTGATGCTGTTAGCATTACAACTGAAGGCAAAATTTGGCATCTCTGATTCATATTCAAACCACAGGGTCTCAAAGCAGAGCCTATGTGGCCTCTGGAGTGGGAGGATTCTCACACAAGTGTAGCTAGAAATAAGTATTAAATCCACAACACCAAATCCAGGGTAGCAGCACAGCTTGTGCAATTACCCTTCAATACGATGAGTATACAGTTGGTTATAACACAGCCCTTCCTCATGGCCTCACAGACACTCCCCCTTTTAATATGGCATTCTTCTGATTTCATAGCTCTTCTCTTTATTATCTCACACACACCCTTCTCAAAGTTTTCATGAGTGTCAGACACCTTGTGATTAAAAGCAAACCCCAGAACTAACAACAACATTTCACGAGTTCAGCATGATATACAACATCTTTGGTACCAGGTGGGGGCATGGATATCAACATCTTTTTAAGTGGACTTCAGTTAGATGAGCAATGGTTTATGGATGTAGAATGCACTGCCTAATCCTGCAGTTACAAATACATCTGTCTCCGTTGGCCGAGATTCAAAGCCAGACTTTGAAAGAATGTGTATGCACTGGGCTGTGCACCTGCCAGAACAGAGACGGAAGACAAACTTTAAGAAAGTAAACAGAGTCTGCTAAAAGGAAGACTTCTATAACTGTAAGTGACCTGAACTTTGTCTTCCTAATGGAAGAAGTCACATTCACTTCAATTACTGTGCTTGAAGAAAATTAGGAAGATTATGCTTATCAGAACATGCTACACTAATCAGAACGTAGTCCTGATCCCAGCTGCTTCACTGCTTTTGTTTTATAAAACAGTATCTTGAGTAGAACGCACTGTGATAGGTACTGTAGAAATGCTGCAAAGTTTGAGGAGAAAACGCCACTAAATTCAACACAGATTAAGCACACTTCAGTAAGTGTTCTCAGCGCTCACCATGTTAAGCTCCTCTTAAAATTTTCTTGAAAATAGGATGAAAAATGTTGGTTCAAAATACAGCCTTTTCAGGTGCTTGTGGTCACAAGGAGTACTTTTCCTCAAGATCCAGGATTTTACACTTGTTTAGAAACATACTGCTAAAGTAATAAAAACAAAGTTTTTCCTAGTGTCATTAATATGAACACGGAGCTTAAGAGTTCTTTACTGGCATAGCTCAGCTCTGTTAATGCAGTGTAATGTAAAATGGTGTAACGTCCTCTACGTAATAGAGGACACATCTAGGCATACCTTAGAAATGACAAGCTTATGCATGACTTATAGGGAAACTATACCTAGATAACTAACAGAAGGAGTTAAAACTATTCCCAGAACAAATCAATTCAGCCGTGTGAAATACAACCATGCTGGTTAGTAACTAGGTCTCAATAAAAACTGCTGTGATACCTCCCCTTTAAGCCAAAAGATATTTAACCAGATCAACAGGCTCTGTTCAAGTTACTCTAATTCAGTGGAATTAACTTCGTCCACAGAGCATAAAGCTATCAGGAAGGAGAAACTGCTCCCAATGTCCTGCAATACATATAAGTCCAAAACTCAAGAATCTATAGGATTCTATCTGTTAGTAGAGCTTGCATCACAAAAAAACGAAAACAAACAAAAAAACCCAACACCCACACATTCTGGACATGCCAAAGATTCCACATCCATCCCTTGCTGAATACATTTCTTTGAACAACAGGAACTGACAGAAAAAGACCGATATTCTAATAATGTAAAGATTTGCAAACATACCAAATTAATTCCTTAGTTTTCCAACTCCACTTTCTAGAGACACCTTGAAGTAATAAAATTGCAAGCATTTCATTTTTATGCTGATTAATGTCAGCATTTCTCTTGGCTGTCCCAGGGAATCTAAATTGTTCTGCTTGTTTCACGTTTTACCATTTTTCATGTTGCACTGGTCCTTCAGAAAGTACACAGCCTGCACTTCCAGCAGTTCAGGTGTCAGAGGAATTTGTTTTCCTGCAGTAACTTGCATCGTTTTAAGTTTATGAATAAACTTTAAGCCCAAGAGGGACCTTTGTCATGACCTACTCTGACTTCCTCCCTAACACAAGAGAATCTTATGAACAAGATCACAGCGTGGAATGTATTTTGTGGGCAACCATGTTAAAAGGACCCTACCCAAGGGTAAGGCTAAGTACAGGCATGTGCGTAGGGATAAGAATCTGAAAATCATTAAAAAGAAGCATATAAGTCACTTCAACACCCGTCTTCCTCCCCCACTCATCACATCTAATCACTACTTGGAAATACTTGAAGTAGCATATGAAGGCTAAAGAAAGCTTTTACATTATAACACTAAGTTCTTTTACTTTATGGCATAGCGACTCATTTAACAAAGCATAAACCTTCCGTGTTATGCCCTAGGCAATACATCTTCGCCATATTTCCTCCTCCTCTCTAGGAAGTTTAGATAGCCCAATGCAAGCTGGTTCCCACTGATAGCACACTGGTTATCCTTAAAGCATTTCAGACAAACACCACTTTGGGCTTCATATATGAATCCTCACATCTTTTTGACAGCAGGCCAGCCGCCACTTCAAACTGGCATTAGTACATCATTCACAAAGAAACAGTTTCATAAATATACCAGATAGCAGTTTACCAACTAGAATTTCTTTTGGATGCTGGAGCAGCACATTATCAGCTTGCTTTTCCTTCCCCCACGCTTTTGTGTGGGCCATGTGAAAAGGAAATGTGTTTTCTTTTTCTTACCTTTGCTCCCCAGAATGACTTCCAGCTAGTATTTTCAAGTCAGCATATTATACTAAGCAGTTAAGCTACAGGTACCTCAGTCGCATCAGAAGTGCTGCATAACAGGTTTGTCAGTACATAGTACGTTTTCAGATTATAGTTTTCTCTCTATTCTTAGATAAGGGTTTGTACGTGGGTGTCAGAATTCCCTTCTGGAGCATTCTGGGAAGAAAATATTTTCCTTTCTTTCACTTACATACTGTCCAGACTTGGTTTAGAGACCAGTCCTACTTCTTGCCCTATTTTAATGAATGCAATAGGGCTGACGCAGTTCCACAGTGTTTGTATCTTTTGGATATTCTGCATAGCCTGCACCTGCTGCATACCACAGAAAATCAGATCCACAGCTCTTCAAATCAGGCAGGAAATCAGAGTAAACCCTCAAGTCATTCAATGCTGCAGATGTTACAGCAATTCTGCGATGACAACAGCAGGAGTGAAGCAAGCATACAAGAAATTCAGTTTCTGCTTCCTGTCAACGAAATTTTACATTTAAGAACAAAGATGTTTTCTTTATTCCTGCTATTATATCAAACACAAAAAGCAGCATGAGCTCCACAAATAGATACATGCATCTGCTGCCAGCTTCAGGATCCACAGAGCATTAAAAAAAAATTAAAAACCTCAAAGAATCATCATCCATCTTTACTTCTAGTACCAGAGCTAAAGAAAACATACTCAGCAGACATGCTGACCCTTAGAAAGCTCAAGTGCAGAAAGTCAAGAGGAAAGCAGTCATCGAGTTAACCTATGGAAAAGAGTGAACAAACCTGGCTGCATCTCTAGCTAATAAAACCAACAGAAGCCTGCAAATTAATCTGAAGTGCATTATATCTGTAATTTAACATGACTGTGCCAGGTCAGCTAGGGACAAGAATTAACCTATCGAATAGCAAATAGGCAAGTCAGCTGAACTTCGAATAAAGGGCCCAATCCCACAAGACTTAGAGATCAACTCACCTCAGTAAGACTATTCAACTGGTAAAACATTTGTGGAGCAGGGGTCTAAACAGTAAACTTCCCTTTAGCTTGATGTTTTCCTTCTTCATGCTGATGAAGACTTATAATACTTATTTCTACTACATGTAGAACTTACTGTGTCCTATGAACTACATTGCCATATATTACATGTTATTTTACCTCATCATGCTAACATACTCAACTAGAGTACCTTTATCTGAGATATCCCGAACACTGCATAAAACATGGAGAATTCACCCATCCTTATTGCAAATGAGAACACAGCTGCTTCTGGCACAGAATGCAGCTTAACCCCCCAACAACAGAATCAGAGCACACAAGCTGCAAGACAGCACTGAAGACTTGATTTCTGACAAATTAGCAAGAAATATAGGGAAGGCACTATATAATTGATCATGTTGACAGATTGATAATCATATCGTTATGGAGCAAAGCTGTTTCTGCACAGAAATGCTGAAAAAAACTCTACTAACCACACGTGCCTTAGGGCTTAATATATTATCCTTAAGGCAGAACATTCAGAGCTTACTCTGGAACGTCTCAGAAGAAAGAGTTCAAAATCATACCTAATTTGCACTAAAAAACCATTCTGATGGGATTAAATGATGCCTTGTACATTCCAGCAACAACATGCCATCATCTCACTGAGCCACATTTCTACACCCAAAGGGCAGCCCACACAAACTGCTGAGCAGACAGATTTGACTTTCATGAATATAATGGGTTAAGGAAAACTGCTCAAGAACAGTCAGAGAGTGTGTCTTAATGATCTCCACTAGCAGAAAAATCTGTTCATGAAACTCCTTAAGCCTCATGCTCCTTTCCCAGCAGGCCACATTGCTGTTGCAATTGAAGTTGTAAAAAACAGCATTCTTGCTGAAAGCCAGTGCTTGCATCCAAGATAGCTAGGTGCTACTGACCAGGGATCAGATACAGAGTTTCTCCTGGAGATGCAGATTCCAGGACAGCAGAAGACATATGCTGTTACAGCCCATTTCCAGGACCACTTCCAGCTGCCCAGGGTCCCAGAGCACTGATGGATGTAGACAGTATAACAGAGTAGACCAAACACTTCTAAGGAAACAAAGGCAATCCTGTTTATTTCATGAAGCAGGATCTTTGCTTGCCAAATGCCAATGCCCTGGGCATTGCCTATGGTAGAGGCTGGGGAGGGGGTGGGGGGGCACGCACGGGGAGCAAGCAGCAAAAAGCAATTTACAGGCTGCAGGTGCCTCCTGATGCCCTTCAAGATGTTTTAAGTTGATAACATAAGGTGAGCCAAAACATTCATAACTATCAGAGAGCATCATAGACCTCAGGTGGAAAAGGAGCCTAGCAATGTCTCTGTACAAAAGCCTGGATGCATTCTGAAGACCTTAACCAGCAACGACTCATTGCTTTAGGCAGGCGATAGCGTATTGGTCTAGTTATATGGATACACCACTAGACCTAACACAACATTACTGAAATCCGTAAGGTTATATGAATTCACAGGGCAAAGTTTCAGTCCCTTTTTTCAGTTTCTCTTTTCAGAAACATTCATCAGTGACATAGTAGTCGAGTATCCAGGGCAAGAATGAATCAGGAGATCAGTAAGAAGAGATGCCTTGCCTGCAGAAGATTTGAATTGTGTCTAATGTCTGCAGGAGTGAAGCCAGGGCCTCCATTAACTTTCCCAAATAATAGTTGCTCAACTCAAACCAATTTGTACAGCAAGCCTAGAAATACTGGCAGCCCCTCGGTGCTTCTGTTGATGTTAAATTAAGCTGTCAAGGTCTGGACATGCCATGAAAACTATTTTTTTTTTTTCAGGCATATAAAAGATTTTAGTAGAGTAGGAGAGGAGTTGCTCTGAAGAAAATGATTAGTATCTTTCAGGCAAATCCCTAAAACACAATGCAATGGAAGGTTTGATCAAACTCCTTTACTCCCACACCCAGGCAGAGGAGGCAAACGGCAGTTCCTTAAAATTGCAAAAATCTGAAGATACATATTTTGAAAAATAAGTATCAGGTTCAGAATGGGGGAGGGGGAAACAACATTCAGACAGATGCAACAAAATAGCCAGTAAGCCCTGGGTCCTGATGTTTACCTAAAAGAGTGGAGGCCTAGGTTCTAGTGCCTTCCCCACACAGCCATTACTGCACATTACAGCTGGACTAGATGATCTTAGAGGTCTTTTCCAACCTAAATGATTCTAGGATGATTCTATATCCGTATAGAATGTGCTTTGTTCTTCCACAAGAAGGAAATCAATCTAACATGCATCCTACATGCAACAGGCAGTGTGAGCTTGAACATCTTTAAAGACTGTTGATTTTGGCACCTGTGACTGCAGCTGAAAGTTTGCAGTAGCATCTTGTGGATCCAAGCAGATTAAGTTGCTCATGGAGGGGCAAATGTGCAGAAATGCATGCAATGCTGCATTCTGTCTACAGAGCACAGTATTAGCTTCACAGAATGGGTAATAGCATTGTTTGGGAACTCTTGCTTGTTGATTTGCTTTTAAGGAGACACCAAGGAACAATTAGGAGTGGCTAATTTTTTCTCATAGGATGAACTCGCATTCAAGTGATTCAGTACAAATGCCATAACCAACAGCAAGTTACCAAGCACAAAGCGGAAAGAACCAGCACCATCTAGTGCTCATGAGCAGATGGAGCAGGCAAAACATATACCAAAGTATCAACAGCTTTTGCTTGTTTGTTCGTTTGTTACAGAAGTGCAGGATGCACACTTCCAAGGAGACTCAGGCTGCACTCATCTTTCATGTAAAAAAGAGTCCCTGCAGCAGGCAAAATCCAAGCAGATGTACCTGGCATTATCTTAGTGCTAAGACCACTACCATGAAGGTCTTCAACCCAAGCTCTGAGGTAGTAATAAAGAGCAATTTCCAGACTGTGTGATGGCAAAGAAGGCATGCAACTTTATTGTCGTAGGCACTCCTTCATAAAGACAGTTCAGAGAAGACATTTTAGGTTTTCTCACTCCTTAACAAACAGAAAGTCTACCTTATGGTCCCAAAGGCAGTTATCCCTTTAGTGACATAAATACTCGCCTGCTCTCAGCTGCACTCCAGACATCTAGAAATGTCAAACAAAGATCAGACAGCAGCAATGGCAGCTCCTCTGCAAAACCAAGACCATCAATCCTCTCCTACAGGTCAATGCAGTGCCATGGACACTCTCTGATGTCCATAAGCTTCACTTGCCAAGTGTTTCCACAGTGCTCCACTGAAATACTATTGCCTCATTCTTTTCAGTAGGACTCAGAAATACTTTCTTTGCCATTTCCTTTGTCAATATGCTGAGTCTGAATTCCAAAAATCTAAATAAAACCCTCTAATATCAACATCACATATTCAGATATGCAGTCAGTTGTTAGTCGTAGGCTTCAGGAGGAAAAAAAAATAATTGCCAGCAGCAAAATCAGATTCCTGCTGTTAGTTAGAACTACAATTTGCATTGAATAATAGAATATAGAATGATTTTTTAATGTCTGAATTTCTAGTTGCCTCTCCAGGTATTTTAATTACACACCATCTCAACGGGAACTGAGATGAAAAGGCCACAAAAATAACCTAACTGGTGTTGATCAACTGGGACACAGAAGTATATGGCAGAGCAGAATGCTTTGTAGGCACCATTCACCCTACTGGGACAAGAGGAAGAAGCTGCCACTGCAACTGCTCTGTAAGACACCACCAACGACTGTAGTGGACTCCCTGCAGAACATACAGTCAACAATTACTGTCCCTGTAAGAGTTAGGACTCCCATCTTCCAATTCTGCCTTTATTAATTTCCTATTTATTATATAGTACAAAAAAGGCAGTGAAACAGCTCCTACATAAACCCTGCACAAAAGTTCCTAGATGAGGCATTTTACCCAGCCCCAGACTAACCTCTGGCAGAATGCAATGAACAGTCCATCTTTAAAGGAGTCACTATTGAATGCAGGTCTCTTTTGCAAAGGCAAACTGCCTATCTTGAGCTCAGTCTTTAAAATTAATTGAAAATCATGCCACAGCTCTAATTTCTAAAGCTTTGAAAATAAACTTCTAAATGTGAATCAAACATAGGCAGTCATCTTTGCTATGGCTAAGTCTGCAAAAAGCCTGAGACAAGAGGTCTGAAGAGTAAACTGCCTTATTAATGAAGAGGGCTGGTGGTGTTACTCAGGGGGAGCACAAAAAGCAACCCAAAAGCGCATTTTTCGTCAGGTTTGGTTTGATCAACCTGAAGTCTGACTGGCTTGAGAACTGTTTTTTCAGTCATAACACCCTAAGTGAGGGATGTGATAGGATATGGGGAAGAAGCCAAGAGGAAAGGGGGGAAGCAAAAACTACTCCTTCAGCAGCAGTTTCCAGTGAAATCAAATTACATTTACCACAATACTACACTCTTATTTTCATCTGAAGACCTAGCTAGGAGCTGTCACTCTTAATCTCAGTAGACAGCACTGTGACAAGAAACTGGAAGTACCTGTCAACAGGGATCAGGAGACACAGGGATGTGTACCATGAGTTTTTGTCAGGAATTTTTCAGCAAAGCTGCTCTCAATCACAACATTCCAGTTTGTTAAAATACTAAAGGGTACATTTTCTTTTTACAAGAGCATTGCTATAGAGCTGTTTTTTCAGAGTCGAAAATGAAGTAAAACCGCCTCTCCCATAAAGACCAGTAGTGACGGAGGGTACTTGCAGGTGACAGGTTCAGGTTTCTGGTCTAAAACTAGTGAAACAGAAACCTGGGTCTCCTGCAGTGCAGGAGAGAATGTTAGTCATGGAGGTACCAGCTTACCCCTGGAAAGTTTCTTGTTCATGTTTCTATCTTTTCTCTCTTATTCTTCATGAAAAGATTGACTTAATCTTCTTAGGTCATCAAGTTTTCCACAAAAAAAAAAAAGCTATTCTCCAATCAGTTGGCAACAACCCTTGCCCATTGGAAGACAACTCTTTTTGCCTCCTACCTTCTGAACATTTTTTTAACCACTCCCCTGACTCTGAAAACCTTACTAGATCAGTGAATGATCTCTGATTCTGCAGAGGAAGTTGAGTATCTCCTCTCATAGTGCTGCAAAGACTAGAGGAGCAGGCTATTTGCCACAGGGCATTAAAAGCATCAACTTCCTAAAATATCAGGAGCATTTAAGCCACCAATACTTCCCTAAGACATTCTGAGATCAATCCCTGTGTCTTACACACTGCATTACACCACTCTGATTACTAGGGGCAGCAAAACAACCATGCATTAGCCTGGGGTTACCATGCATTTCAGAGTCACCTGCAGTTTCTGTTACCAGATCTGGATTCCTCTCCCAGGAAACATGCAATGGTTATTTTCAGCCAGAGATATCAACTACTATGTGTGATGATCACCACCAAATGGTTAAAACTTTGCACCTGACCTCAGATAACCCTGATAATTTTATAGAAACATCTCCCCACAACCTGCTAATGTGCTCTGGAACATAAGTGCAACTGGTGAAGTGTCCGCAGCTTACCCTGCCATTCCACTTTGAATTTTACTAGTTGTGAGGGAGGAAAGCATGAACAGCTTTAAAGGGGTCTAGAAATGCACAGCTTCTCCAGAAAAGAGGATAGAAAACATCTCTGCCAAAGGAGGTATTTCAAGAAGTCCTGCCATCAGATATAACAGTGGTTTGACTGTAGAACTGTTCTGCAGTCTCTCATGTCCCCAGTTAACCCTTCTCCCAGCTGCACTATACAGCTTAGAAATGAACTCGATGAAACGAGTAACACACAATGCCCATCATTAGTTCTTGTTACTCAGCAGAAAATCAATACAGGCTCTGTTACAGTGCAGGACATGCTGTTAATCTAGTCCTTGCACTCTGAGGAAGCAGCTCCCACTGGCAAGCTTTACACAGCCTGCAGCAGAGAAAAGGTGGTAAGATCCAAGCACCAGTTCTAGCAATGAGGATGCCAAAGCTACCTAGCTTTCAAACACAAAATAAGGTTTTTGGAGGTAATTGGTACTACAGTCCAAAGCTTAGGACATTTTCTTGCCAGGAGATATGAGACAGATCTCAACCTCTCTTTGCCAGTTAAGTTGGTATCAGGACACTGTGGAAACATTGTTAGGAACACGGCACCGTTCTGAATTCTGTTAAAGCTCAGCAGCACAGTAAAATTCCATACCTGTATTTACAGCTATGGAATGTGCTTGTATTTATGAGATCCACAACTTAGTTAAAAAAACTAAAAGGTCTTGTCACCCTTACAGAAACTGTAGTCCCAGTTTACATTGGAAGAACTGAGGCACAATTAGGCAGCAATATGATCATGGCTGTACGTTCAACATGAGGGAAGATGGGAACTTATGGAAAATAATGTTTTGGGTCCTGCAAGATCATTTGTGCTCCTCTTCCTATCTGGCATCCGTCTAAGAGCTGTTCACTATGTGGGTGTTCTGCAGGCTGGCAACCACGCAGAACACAGTCATTTCAGAAGACATGCAAGAAAGAAAAGGCATTTATGCCAAAAGCAGCCCAGAATAAATGTACTGTGAAGAGAATAGGAAACTCTTCAGGCCACATTCTCCAGTGACGTCTGTGCTGAGACACATTCCGTATTGACAGGCTATTTATAGCATTTTTCAATACTTGTTATCCGTGTAGCAAATAAGCTCCCTACAGACATGAATAGATTTAGCTCTACAAGGCAGGGAAAATATTTGAATTTTGCAGGCAGGACAGTGGTTCACTCAGAGTAAGTCATTTTTCCTGTGAACAAAGAGAAGGGCAATGTCAAAACCGCAAGCTGAACACAGATGTCCTTGGACTCACAACTGTGTTGTGAAGCATTGCTTTTTTTCCACCCCTTTGGATACCCTCTTTCAAGTAGCCACATGGCATTTTTTTTTTGCCAACTCCCCTGAAGCAACTGCCACTTGCGGTTCAGGACAATTCTTTTGCAGCCTACAGAAGCAAAACCTGACAGGTTGGGCAAGAAGTGAAGAATGCCAATTTACCTAACTAGAATGAGAGAGTAAACTCAAATCTGTAGGAAACTCACCTGAGCCAGCCAGTGTCTCAGTCAATTTTTTCTCTTTACTGCCAGAACACATGGGATCATTCACAACCACAAAAAAACAAGTGCTTTCGCAGCCCAGGTCCATAGTACTGCTACAATAGTACGGTGCACAACCTTTGGGACATGGTGCATAAGACCTGTCATGTTCAGGCACTAAATACCACTCTTTAAGAGATCTTCCATGTTAGCAACACTGTGAGCCCAATGCCCTGATGTTCGTGGGGCCCAGCCTGTAAAGGCATAGAACATAAGAAAAAGGGAGCATTAACAGACAACATGCAGTGATAAGGAAAAGAAAAAAAGTCTCTTCTCTCCAACTAGCTTCTTGTGTGTCAAACAATGCTCTGACAGTGAGTTATTGCAAAACGCTGCCTGCTGGTATAATTGAGAGCTGTTCAGTACCACCTGTTCTTCTTGCATTGCCTGATACCGTATTAAGAAGAGTATACAACACATGCATTTTAAGTCCAACCTTATTAGGTGAGAAGAAAAGAGACCCTAACACGCAGGTGAATGCACACCTGCTTCCACAGCAGTAGCATTTGACTATAGGGACAAGTATCCCCTGCACTGTCCATTCCATTTGAAAGTAATTACATTAAGCTGCCTCTTTTTTGATCTACTCTATCAACA
Organism: Chauna torquata; assembly: GCA_013399475.1. NCBI lineage: Eukaryota > Metazoa > Chordata > Aves > Anseriformes > Anhimidae > Chauna > Chauna torquata. The sequence goes on from VXAL01003756.1 coordinate 127,297, forward strand.
GAACTAATGCTGTGGGGAAACATACAACACTAAGAAGCATGGACAGCTAGTCCACGCAGGAGAAAACGGCCATGAAGTGAAAGCATGACAATCAGTGCACTCACATAATTTTTATCCCAGTCAACTACATCTCCCTCCTTGTTTTCAGCAACTCAGTCTTCAGGTATTGGTAGACAGCTGCAGAGAGACTTGCCTGGCTTGTCTTTCTCACTCCTCTTGTCTAACACTGCTAGTGGTGCGAGCAGCTTTCTGCTCTGCAGATCTTACCACCTGCAGCTACCCCCAAAATATACTGCCTTCAAATATATGCACAAGAACAATCCTCACCCAGATACAGTTAGAACTGAATAAAGTTGAGTACAGTTGCTCCTAGGCTGCAAGAGGGAACTCTAAATATACCCTGGAGCTAGGAAGCCAGTGCACAGGAAGTGTTTATACAGAAGCTAAAATGATTTCAAAAGTTTTGTATTAAAACTATGCTGATATGGTTTTTTTTTCCACCAAAAAAAAAAGATACCAAAAAAAACACAAACCACCAACATTCTGTTTTCCATGGTAGCCTATCTATACTCTTGAACTTTTTGTCCAAAAAACAAATATTCAGAGACTTTTTTTTTAATCCTCCTTTTTCCAAATTGGGAAAGAAACATAAAAAGAAATTACATCCAGATACTGCATGCCTCTTTTCTTTAAGTTCTGTGCTGTGCTGCAACTCCTACCACAACCTATAAGAACTGGAAAACCACACCAACTTGGGAGACCACAAGCACTCCAGGCAAGGAGCCCCCTCCAAACAGAAAAATCAAGGGGCACGATGAATCTCAACTACTATTTTCATGATGTACCACAGCAGCAGTTGCATCCAAACAAAGATGACCACAGTGAAGAATTCTGTCAAGTCCTATTGCACAATTTCTCTAGACAATTTGGCTAGCGTATCAGAATGCTTAGAATTCAAGTGAGCCATGCAGCTTACTTATCATTAAAGACAACTGATAGGAATGGGATGATGTTACATAGAAAGTACAAGGAAATGCTGGCCTACCTGGGACAATTTCAAAGAGATGCTTTCCTGGTTCATCAGGATTAGGTGGCAGCTCGTTTACTTGATTGCCTTGCAGTAGAATGAGACCCTGTAAGGAACACAAACACCAGTGAAATGGGAAGGGCCATGAAGAAGGTGAAGAAAAGATAACGCGTTGCAAATTTAAGACCCACTCTTCCACTAAGTCCTTCTCTTTTCCAACCCCCGCACCCCCTGCCTTCTGAGCAAGAAGGAAGCTTGAGCTGGTCATGTACCTGCCTCGTCTGTCCTGTGTCTCACACTGGACGCTTTTGGTCAGATCTTTCCTCTGGAGTAGCAATACTCTGAGCATGCACAGGTGATTCTCTTTGATTTCCTTAACTAATTATCCCTTACAAAAGTTTCATATCACATCTACTCTTCCTTCACCTTTTAATTTCTCACTTAAATTGAGTTTTAAAACTGAGTTTTAATCAACTCGAGTTGCAGCCTGCAAGCCATATGAGGCAGCTTGTACAGGAGGATGCTCACTTAACTTTGACTTTCATCTCAACTTCCATGAGTTAACTAAAAAAAAAAAAACCACAAACCGAGGTAAATTTCAGTCTTTAGTTTGTACCTCTGCCCCTCACATACAAGAAACTCATTTGACTCAATGGCATTTTTCAAAGACTCTTGAGAAGTTTGGAAGTGACCAAAGCCTGCAATGTAGGCCCATCTCTGGAAAGTACTTTCAGGTCATAGGTGCATATGTAGGAAAAATCTTCAGATCAGCTTCTTGCATGTTTCACTCTGCACGTTTCAGTGAATTGTGCAGAGCTCTTCTACTGTAACCACTCCTTTTAGGGGACAACATGCTTCTCTAGAGAGTAACAGAGAACCAGCTTACAGTTGTCCAATCTGACACACTATAAAGCATTCTAAATAAACAGAATCAAAAAGGTAAAAAAAATAAAAAAATTTCATCATAGCAGGGAGGGTGTATCAGTTCTGACAGCTGCTGTCACTTGGAGAATGACATTACTAAATTTAAACACATTGATTTGTCCTTGCCCAGCAGTCACTCAGACCACATTAGCAACCTTCCTTGGGAAATAAATTAATGATGGATTAAATCAGTTTAATTCCCCAAGGTCTAACTCGATATATGCCAAAGCATGCCCCAGAAATAAACATCAGTTCATGACTAAGTTATTCCTCCCATCCTCAGGCTTTGGTAGCCATCCCTATGATGATTGGACTGCTGAAGGGGTAGGCAATAGGTTATAGAGCTTCCATTAAGCTGGAGGTTCAGATCCAATTTTTGATAACAGCATTATCTTACGTTCTTTCAGGGCATCACAACTTTGAAGAACAACCTTTAGGGGACAAGTGGCCATACCATAAAGACATTATTGTAGCTGTTTTCTCTGCTGAGACCAACTGAAAAGTCCTGCCCCATACCAGGCTCTGTGGAGCCAGGACCTGGTAAGAAAAGCAGTGACATGGGAAACATTAGTGGAAAGCTTCCTTTTCTTGACCAAGTGCCTCAAGCACAGTTGGTTCCAGACCGCTGATTATCCTAATTCTCGTAACATTACCTTCCACACAGCACTTTAGTCACTGTTAAAAATGCTTACGAGATGGGGCTGGGGAGTGGAACAGCAGGGCTCAACTCCACCCTAAGGTATGCATTTCTGAATCCAGGCCAAGGATAATGAATCGATGACATGAACATCTTGAATTTAGCTGAACATGGAACAAAGTTTCTGCAGCAGCTTTATACCAATGAATTATCTCAGATCATAGAACGGTTTGGGTTGGAAAGGACCTTAAAGACCATCTAGTTCCAACCCCCCTGCCATGGGCAGGGACACCTTTCACTAGACCAGGTTACCCAAAGCCCCATCCAGCCTGGCCTTGAACACCTCCACGGATGGGGCATCCACAACTTCTGGGCAACCTGTTCCAGTGCCTCACCACCCTCATGGTAAAGAATTTCTTGCTAATAACTAATCTAAGTCTACCATCTTTTGGTTTAAAGCCTTTACCCCTTGTCCTATCACTGCACTCCCTGATAAGGAGTCCCTCTCCGTCTTTCCTGTAGGCCCTCTTTAGGTACTGGAAGGCTGCTATGAGGTCTCCCCAGAGCCTTCTCTTCTCCAGGCTGAACAATCCCAACTCTCTCAGCCTGTCTTCAGAGGAGAGGTGCTCCAGCCCTCTGATCATCCTCACGGCCGTCCTCCAGACCTACTCTAACAGGTCCCTGTCTTTCTTGTGCTGGGGGCATCTATGATGCACTAATTCATGGGGGTGTGGGGGTTCTGTAGCCAGAACATTCATATGGGTGCCCTTCAGACTCCTGCTCAACTGTCCCATACACTTATGTTTTACCAGTGGCCATATCCCAAACTGCTTAAGGCTTGGCTCAGCTGAGTTTTGTACCTTTAATTCATAATCTGAACTGAAATGAGCATCTCTTGGCCATCCATCGTTCAGGGTATGACATAGAATTCTATGATCACACACCTCACAGAGGATAACAGAGACAACTTAGAAAACATTGGCTTTCTCCCTTAAGATGTCTTTGATGACTGCTCTCTAGTTAACACTAGGTGTAAAGAACAGCTCTGAAACAAAGTTACTGTGGACAAACAGGCATATGAAAAGCGTATTTCTGAAGGAGGATGAATGTTTGAATTATTATATGATCAGGCCTCTGATGTCAGCAGTGTTTAGGCATCAGTCATGGTGCTACTGAGGTGTTTGCATATGGAAGCGTCATTTTAATCAGTGCCACTGAACAATATAGAGCAAAGACAAAAATGAGCATTAAACACATTTACAATGACTAGTGCACTCAGTTCATTCCATTTCAATAAAAAGTTACTTGACTTGCTATCATTTAAGGCCGTTCACATCAGTTATTATGATCAGTTAACATCGTGATACTTGTGAACTTACTGCTATGCAATTGCTTCTCCACCTCAAGTGGAAGGAAAAGGGTCTGCCCTTAGACCACTGGAAAAAAAGAAATTAAGGAGCTAGCATGCTTGAGCTTCATCAAGCATGGGTCTAGTGTATACAGTGGTGACTGAGGTCACTTCATTTGTTCAGCCCAAAGAAGAGGAGGCTGAGGGGAGACCTCACAGCAGCCTGCAGCTTCCTCACAAAGAGCAGGCACTGATCTCTTCTCTCTGGGGACCAGCAACAGGACCCGAGGGAATGGCATTGAGCTGTGACAGGGGAGGTTCAGGCTGGGTGTCAGAAAAAGTTCTTCACTGAGAGGGTAGTGGGGCACTGGAACAGACTCCCCAGGGAAGTGGTCCTGCCACCAGGCCTGCCAGAGTTCAAGAAGCATTTGGAGAACACTCTCAGACATAGGGTTTGATTTTTGGGTGGTCCTGTGTGGAGCCAGGAGTTGGACTCAGTGATGCTTGTGGGTCCCTTCCAACTCAGGATATTCTATTATTCCATGATTCTAATTTGTTACAGTTTAGGTCTTCATTAATGAAGTTGTGTGTGAATATCTGGTTTTAACAGTTTCTATGGAGAGCAGAAGAAAGGGGAGTACTGTCTGTTCTTTCATTACATAGCTTCACAGACTGAAATTTTTTTTAAGTGACCAGCCCTGCTTGCCTTTGCTGTGCAACCAGCAAGAAAGGCCTGCTAAGTGAATTATGAATAGAAAGTGAGAAAATTGGTAAATACTTTTGCCTCTGTTCAAGCAGTGCCATTGATTGCTCAGTTGCTGGCCTTCTGAGGTAACTGTAAACACTGCATTTCATGAATATCCAAGAAAGCCATAAATAAAACAGCAATTTTCTGGAGCTGTGTAAGCTTCAGACTGTTCCATAGATTTTAAGGGCAGAAGAGATTAGTAGGGTGTCTAGCCTCAGCTATACCATTATATACACAAATAGAGCTTTGCTCCTTTGCTTTGCAAAGTTCACCCTAGCTTGGAAAGGGAGAACAGGCAGCAACTAGGTGGATTTTACTGACAAGAAATGCTTAGAAGACTTGTGGATAGTCTGAGAGGACAGATGTGCAGGAACAGGCAGATCCCTTGCAGAGGAGGAAGAGTCAAAATGCCCAGCTACCAGCAGGTGTTACCTAACAGATAGTTAATTCCCATTACCAGCCACAGGGGGAATTATCCATTTGTATAGTGCAATGAACAAAAATATTCACCAAGTTTGTGTGTTATGACCCTCCTCCATATTACACATGCAGCTGCCCTGCTATCCTCACTTCCCCTTTTGGGTGTCCCATTATAAAGTCTTTCACAGGGAGATCACATTGTTGCTATCTCTGTTCAGTGACTACATGTGGTTCTAACATTCCAGCAGGGCCTCTGGATAGTGCTGCAAAATGGAGCATCAGGGCTCAATTCCTGTCCCCTACTTCGCAAAAAGGTAGGGCTGTGGAAGGACATAGTGTAGGAAGGTAACTAAGTTCATACTGAGTAGTTTATCTAGAATAGTTGTGAGTTAAAATGAATAGAAAGCAACAAGTCAGAAGTCCAGTATAAGCTTTCAGCACACTTTCTGCCCAATCCTACTGTCCTACATTTTGATTTTGAGGTTCACTTAAATGAGAAGACATGATGAAGGCACTCCAAAGATAATATGAAAACACTGGAAAGGCAACACAAGTAAGTTATCACAAATTATTCCAAAATGGTGCAGGAAAGGATTCTATATAACTTCATCTTTGGAGCCAAGTGGCCAGAACACATTGTAGAAAATTCTAGTGCTTTCTGGCATGTATAATTAAAGCCCACTGCAGATGCACTAAAGCTTTTTATCATACCAAGTCAATACTGAAAACAAGTTAATGAATTAGATGCAGAGTAGCTTCTGTTCCCCTGGAAGTTGGGTATGGGTATATGCCACCTCCTGCCCTGGGAACAGAAACAAACCCAAAGCTACTTTAAAACCCACACATATTGACAGAGTTACTAGGAACATCAAAAGCTCTTTGCAGGTCAGTTCTTCCTTCACCTTTTCCTCATGGGGGCACCTAAGAAAATATGCAAGAAAAGCAATAGTTGCAAGTTCACACTCTAACCTTCAGCACAGAAGTCAGTCTGATGGAGTGGACTGTGCAACTGTAACTATGTTATACAGCACATAAATCCACACACCTTCAACAGTACTTGATCCATTAAAACTGCCAAATAACTCCTCTTCACTCCAGTAAGTTCATTGCATTCTCCTGTTGTTAGATCACAGCTCCATCTATTCAGCATTGTTTTCAAGACAAGAATATCTATAATTCTCCCTAAGAACCTGGAGGCACAGGTTTTCATAAAAATAGGCAATGCAACATCCATAAAAAAGACATCGTTTAAAGTTTCTCTTGAAGCATTACAGCATAAATCTCATTTGACTTTGTTAGATGAGCAATAAGAGCGTGACCCTCTTCCACAGTGCATATAAATAATCAAGCAGGCAGAAGTTCAATGGAAATTTCAGGTAAGATATTGTTTAGTTTTTGCACACAAGTTTGCAGGCCATGCTTAATATTTAGAAGAAGGATGAGTATCTTCAGAGCTGAAGGAAATTAATTAATGAAATGGATTAATATTAACTGATTAAAGTCTCTACATGGCCTGTAACAGTTTTCCCAGGGACACGCTGTCTTCCTAGGTCATGCAGGTGTGCCTGTATCATTGCCCCTTCATTCCCCAGAAGCCCAAGCAATAGCTAGCTACTCACTTGTGAAATGATGTCCTGGTTTCAGCTGGGATAGTTAATTTTCTTCCAAGGAGCTAATGTGGTGCTGCATGTTTTGGATATCAGATGAGAACAATGCTGATAACACACCGATGTTTTAGTTGTAGCAGAGCAGTGCTCACACAGAGCCAAGGACTCTTCTGCTTCTCGTGCCACCCTGCCAGCAAGGAGGCTGGGGGAGCACAAGAAGTTGGGAGGGGACACAGCCAGGGTAGATGACCCAGACTGACCAAAGGACTGACCAAAGGGATATGCCATAACATATGATGCCATGCTGAACAATAAAAATGGGGGAGTTGGCGGGGGGTGGGGAGGCTGCCGCTGCTAGAGGTCTGGCTGGGCATTGGTCAGTGGGCAGTGAGCAATTGCACTGTGCATCACTTGCCTGGTATATTCTTTTATCATTATTACTATTTTCCCTTCATTCTCTGTCCTATTAAACTCTCTTCATCTAAACCCACAAGTCTTTTTTAAATCCTTCCCCCTCCCCACCCCCAGCTCTCCCCATCCCACTGTGGGGAGGCAGGGAGCAAACAAACAGCTGTGTGATGCTTAGCTGCCTGCCAGGTTCAACCACAAGAGATGTGCACACACCTACCTCAGGTCAGACACAAATCCTAATTCTGCAACTGTTACAAGAGATGTAAGGACATGGTCCTGTACCATGCTATACAAAATGGCATCCCAATAATAAATGTATGGTATCATATTTACATTGGACAGCGGAAAAAAATTCTCCTCTTATCCCCACTAGTTTTCCCCAAAATAGTGGGAATTCACATCTGTGCAACCACTGAAATGAACAGCTTGGTGCAGCACAAGTGACGAATACACAAAGCACTGTTTTTGCAGAAATTTCAGAGGATAAAAAGTTAGTGACACTATGTTAAAAATGTGTTTTAGTAGCCACAGCTTACTCAATGTTACATGGACGCAAAACAAAATCTCCAGGGCAGAGCCTAACTAGCAAAGTAAACTATTAGAAGTAGCAGCACAGCAATATCATGTCCTACTAGCTGGCTATTAAATAGGAAACTGAGGTCTCCACTCTGATGCCCCATACCCCACTGGCAAGACTCCTCTCCTCCAAGAAAAGACAACTCACTCCCAATTCTCAGCTCTTAACAGCCACAGTCTCCCAGAGAGAGAGACAACTGCCACTCAGTAACAAGTCAACAAAGCCTGGCCCAGTAAAATTAAGGGTTCTACAGGATATTTCACTACAGGAGTATTGAGTTCTTTGGCTTCAGTTAAGAGTTTTGCGGCACATCCTCAGAAACAGCAGGTGGAAATTCAGCTTTACAATGCCCCAAGCTTCTCCTTTCAAAGGATTACTCCTTGAGGGAACCCAACAGAAGTTCCTAGCATCCAAGGTTAATGGCTTTTTTGCACTCTTGTTGAGTGCAGGTGGGTCTTTTCCCTCCTCCTAAGACATCATAGTCTCAGCATTGTATTCACCCCTTTGGACAACCTGGCTAACAAATTAAGGTTTCAATGTGTCAAAGGTTCTTCAGCTTTGTCCCCTCAAGAAATTCTAGTTCCCTCATCCAGGTGGGATCTACTTCAGCAGGAAAAGCATATATTTGCTTCTTCTTGCTACTGGCATTGCAAAACCTACTCTGTCAAGTCAGGGCTGTGCAGTTGCGTTCTTTATCCACAATATACCTGGCTCTGGTTCCCAAATTCTATCTATTTATCCATACAAATCCCCTGAGGTCCAGGCAGAAAAGTGGCAGATGTCAGATTTGATTATGAGGGCATTGACTGGCCTGTAAAACCTTGCAGTTGCAGTCTTGAGCATCAGAATACAACAGAAACTGGCTCACTGCAACAGCCCCATAAAGAGCTGCAGATAATTTCCACATCTAGCCTAATCTAAATAGATAATGAATGGTGTGAAGAGGAGGCCAGAAGGTGTGTGCAGGGCCAAACCCTAAGCAGGGAATTGGCCATAGTTCTACTTGAGAGTTAAATTTTGGTCATTAAAATGGAATTATCTTGAAGGCAAGAAGAGGAATGCAGGAAACCAGGTAAGTGCTGACTTGCAGTCCAGAAAGATTTCCAGGCCTCGCAGCATCCTGAGCAACAACACATTACATCAAGTTCAAGTCTCTCTAGCCTTTACATAGCAGCCTATCCATAATGGTGGATCAAATCCCTGGCTAGGTAAATGCAAAACGTAAGCCACTGCCAACGTCCTCATCCATCTGCCATGGATGTTTCAGGCTCACAGGGGAAAATCCATTTCAGTTCTCAGTATGCAATGAAATTTATGTGTAACAGTTAGGCACACAGCTGTAGCAAGTGGTTTAATAATAGGCTATAACAAGCACATGGATGGCAATGGTACTTCACAGGCTGTCTGTCACTCTATAATGCCTGTACTGACTCATCAGGAAGCAGCAGTACAGGGACATTGTCTGGCTTATTCAATTATGCTCTCTCCATTCAATGACTCTCGTTAGAGGCCTGACAGTCAAAACAATGACTATGTGAAATATGCTGCCTAATATACTACTTGAACTAGGAAAGCACTTATATCAAATGCTGCAAGAATCTTTTGTAGACATACTGAAGAACTTGAATAAGAAATTCATCTCAGCTGTAAGCTTTATCCCTGCCTGTAGCGCAAAGCATCTCCGCACTAAGCTCTGTAAATATAGAGGGGTAAGAGAAGCAGAAAATCATCCTGATTTTAGTGCTGATTCCAGATTGACAGTCACAATGCTCTCAGCTCTGCATTCATCCTAGGTGCAGGAAGTGTCCTCTCACTGTTACAATTAAACGTGGTTCTCTAAAATAGGGAAGGAATGCATGCTAGACCAGCAATACACCAAAAATGCACGTGAAGCAGCAAGAACTTAGTAAAGAATTCCATTAGTTAATACTTTGAGTATTGCCTGTGTATGTCTCTTAATGTATTAAACAAAGCTAAAAGTGTTCCCTACCAAAAAGCTGCAAGCTATATATGTCATTTGCAGATGCAAAAATTGCATGGTGACTATTAGCCTGTATCATCAAACTATCCTACAGCTACTCAGCACACAGTTAATTAGAATTTAAGTAGTCTTTTGCAAGAATAAACACACTTTCTTGCACACAGCTGCTGTCCTATAGGCAAACTGATACAGCTGATCTGAACTTACCATTTTAAGTAGCCCTGCTATGGTTTTATTTATTCGATTATCATTTGGTAGTTGTTACTAAATCACCTAACAAATAGGTGATCTCTTCTCTCTTTGCTAGCTCTTAAACTTTTTGATGCTATTCCCTTCCTCTAGCTACCCTGCTGCTTTCTTTCAACAGTCTGCTTTGGGACATCTCTACCACACTGTCCAATACATATTACACTGTAAGCCTTAACCAATGGGTTCCACCAGGAAAACTTTTTTTTCCTCCCCTTCTCTTTTGTTCATTCTCACTCTACACACTTTCTTCAGGAATAAGTGTTTTGAGGGTAGGAAAAAATACACGCTATAACCATTACATTGGTGAAAGAAGACAAAGCCAATCTGAGCTGTATCTCAGTTATGCACTCCAGAACTGTTATTTGCTGGAAACACTAGCACCTTGCATCCCTTAAGCTCCAACAACTCCACAGACATCCTGCTGTTCCGAATATCTGCTTATGTAGAACAAGTAACAAATTTGTTAAGTTCTATCAGAGGATTAGAAAATTCTTGTAGCTTCCAAATGTACTACAAGTCTTATAGAAGATTAAAGCCCAGTATTAGCATCTTATGATTGTTGAACATATCATGTAAGAGCAGCATGAACAGGAAGATGCAGTTGTCCATTCCAGAAGCATTGGCTTGTATACCTCCTTATTCTAGATAACACAGGCCAGTTCAGGCACATTCAGTCTCTGTAGGTCGTGTTATTAGGGCACTCAGTTATAGCACATCTCTACTCATACCATCCAACTTAAGACTGTAAAAGCAAGTGTTTGAAACATGATTTATTTTTAAAAACTTCTTTAATACTCTTACACTGTTCTTTATCACTCTTATACCCACTATAAGTCAGCTTCTACCACCTACCGCCAAGAAATTTAGTCTCCACTGGTGCTGGAGTAAGGTCCCGAAAGATTTTATGCTATGGTGAAAGAAGGCTTTCTTGCACCAGATCATTTCTTTCTTTTAGCTCTGAAACAGTAACTTGGCCAGAGATGGGAAATCCCTGGGACAACTCAAAACTCCTTCCAGGAAGCACAATATTCACCAGGGAAAATGGAATAGTAGCACCCACCAATATTTCAAGTCAAGGCACCCTGAACAGAGAATCGGGAAGACTTTTACATTTGTGCAGCAGCTGAAAGCCTCAGCCATGGCTCCTTTGTAAGAGATACTGCACAAACAACCAAAAAAAAACCACCAAAGAAGGATTTAGACCAAGGCCAGCAAAGAAGCCATACCCTCCCCTTCCTATCATGTCACATAAGTAAAAAATTTCAAGCATGCAGCCACTCTAGCATCTGCTTTATAAGATGAAAAACCAGTATTTTCAGCAAATAATATCTTAACACATTAGTGAAGTCCTTTCCCCTGACTTTTCATCAGTTTTCTGTAAGCATGTGTCTTCCATGAGGGATCGTGGGGAGAGAAGGGGCAGGCAGGAAATATACCTGCCCCAGCCCTTTTGTTGATTGTCACTACAAATGCATGCAATCATGGCTACAGCACAGCCTAATGGGCTAACTTTTCACAGTAAGAGTAGAGTCAGGGCCTGATATTTCAAGTTCATTCGTATAGCTGTAACAAGCCATAATCAGTACTGCCTGGTAAAGAGCCAGCAAGTCCTATAAGCAACCAACAAAGGTTGAAAATGAGGCTGAAAAAACATCCAGCTCTGCCCTGTTATTCTTCACTGCATGGAAGGTCTAGCACTGCACTTAATCAATGGGAGTACTGAGCACAAATATTTTTGCAGATATCTTTACAGCTGCTAAAGAATTTAATGCTTGAAGCCATCTTCAATAATATTCACTGAAGTTACACAAATCTTACTGTAGATCAATAAAAGCAATATACTGCATCCTCTACTATATCCTAGGCATCTTTACCCAATGAAATTCTTCAGTGGCAATACTCACCTGCTCCATATAATTGTTAGTTTCCTCTGATTTTCTGTGCTTCAGGAAAATAGTAAATGCAACCCACCTCTTCAAGCACACTCTGCTTTCTTGTTGCACTGCTAGCATATAAGAACAGGAATGGCAAAATGCTGCAGCAACATTTAGGAAAAAATGCATGTTATTTCTTATGTCTGCAGAATGCCCAGTGTAACAGAATTCATTCTTTTCTGCATTCTACCACAGTGCAACTACAAACTGACAGGTCTTCTTAGGTCCTGCTCAGCCAAATACAACTGATAAGAAAGGAATGAAGAACTAAATATGATCTAAGAGTGTACTTGCTCAGCCAGCCTCAGAAGATGAGCAATTATTCATTTTCCCCTCATGTATAACAGAGAAGTTAATTTGGTACATCTGATCTCAAACTCCACCACTGGGGCAGACCTAGTAACAGAACCAACAATCCTTTTTATAGATAAGAGCCTTCTCTAAAATCAGTCATTTTGCAAAAGAAAGACTGCTCGAATTAAAGTTTCCCCATCAACTCCCTGCATGCTGTCTTCTAAAGGAGCACAGAAAAAATTTCCAGGACATTTGTCTAGCGATCAACTATCCTCTTCTCCTAAAGAGATCTTGCGTGTGTGTACTTGATACAAAATGAGTCAAGCAAGGATAAACTGGTTTCACACTGGCATGCACAGTTTACTCCACCTTGCAGTTGACAGTTAACCTTCTCCTGTACCAGTCCAAGAGCTGCAGAGATTTGCAAGAGAGAAATCCTATGTTTTTAACTGCTATGGACTGAACCAGGGAGAGCCAAACCACTTTACGTGGAGTTGTGATCTCAGCCTGGGATAGGCTCATCTGAGGTGTCATTTAGGGCCTTCACAAGTATCATAGACTTATGTAAACATGTATGTACATAGAAACACGCCCACACTCCTGTGCTAGAGAAAATTAGTCCTGTGTTTTAGTAGAAACAGCACCATGTAGAAAAGCTTGAAACGAGTGATTCGTTAGCAGCTGCTTGTATAACATAAGCATACAGATTTTAAAATCATTTTGGGGTATAACATTAATCTGTCAAGACTTAGGCTTCACATACACAGAACCATTAAAGAAGACTAGAGACTGCCGTCAAGAGCTTCACAGGAGTTGGGATACACGCCAGACTGTCAGACATCTGTAGGAAGGTAAGGATCCCTGCAGAATTCCACCCCAACCTGCAGGAGATAGAAGGAACTAGACAAAATATCCATCATTTCTAGGAGTCAAGTACAAAGGAAAACATACAGCTCTAATGAAGAGTTTTAGCAAGCTGTAGAGGCTGGGCTCAGGAGCTCTCTGAACTCAAGTATCTAAGACGACATATGTCCCTTTCTGTAAGAGCTGCCTTATGCTTGCATACTCTTGCTTGTGCTCAACAGCCAACAGGGCTAAAACCTGGGAGCAGCTCACAAGGCTATGCAGACAAAAAGGAGAACAGTGCAGTAGTAAGCAAAACCAAGAGATCATGATGGGAGAGAGAAGGAAGAATACGAAAGCATGAAGCTGCAAGACGTATCACTGAGATATCCAATTGGCCCACAGCAGGAACAGTACAAGCTGTGTCATGATCCAGTTGAAGGACCAAAAGGGAGAGGACCAAAAAGGGAAAGGACCAACATGAGCCTCTATGTATCTTCAGTCCTTGAGTTCTGCAGACAGTGTGTCACAAGGTCACTGGATCACGGTGTTTCTGAGCCAGCAAAATTGGAGAAACAGAAGCTTACATTCCCCCCCATTCCCTCCCCCCCGCCCCATATTGAAGGTCAAATTGTTCCCCAGCCTGCTAAATTAGTTTTTGCTGACAGATACACACACCTTCCAGACACAGACAGCACAAAGCATTGCATAAATTCTTTCCCCTCAAAATTTGCATAGAACAGCAATAACTCCCAGGTGTACACAAAACACGCTAGAACACATTACAGCCCACTCTCAAGTCCTGCATGCTGGCATACAACAAAACCCACACACCCTACCCACACAGGCTAGCCCTAAGCAGCTGGCTCACCTCTCTCTGCTTAACAATGGATTATTTGGTAGATGAGTCCAAGCTGACTAAGCAAGGTTTCTCACTCCTGCCTCTGCAATCTGGAACTCCACAGCTCTTGATGTCAAACTCTAGCCTCACAGATGACCGTACTAAGATTTGGAGGTCAGTCTAGGATAATGAAACACTTTTCTCATGGGTGCTTTTTCAATAGAGAACTGGCTTAGGTGGGTTGGAAGCATAAACGGCTGACCAGTTAAATGGCTGCTCACAAAGCATGCTTTCTTATACAGAGAGTTGTGGGGCAATGTCTGCATTCATGGGCTTGCCAGAAGGTGCAACCTTTAAAAGAGGAACCTATCACAGTCCTCTCAACACAGGAAATGTTTCAATGCAGCTACTGTAGATTAGTGAACGTTCAGTGCCATTAAACTGGCATACTTTGCAATTTTCTGGATAAGGTTGCAAAGCAGCTGATTCTAGCTCATCTTTCCCCTGCAGGTCTACAACAACTTGGGAGACAAGGCATCACATTTAGGAAAGCAGATCATACATTCCAATTCAAAGGACTGTGCAAAACCTCCTGGAAAGGAATATTTCACCCCTTCAATACAATATCCTGCTGCATCCAACATTTCCTTCATATTTGCAATTCCCATAGAATTTCAAACAAAGATAACAGACTCCTAAAGCATTATCAGACAAAATAATAGTCAGGTCTTAGCTAAATTACAAGCCTCTCCTCCAAAAGCCTTCTTGGGCTGGGTGCGTTTTGCTGGAAACAGGATGGTCATCATCCATAAAACTGCTTCCACTGAGACCTGTGATTGGACCACTGGCACGGAGAAGTGCAAAACTGTTTCAAATGGTTTTTGCAAAGCACCTTTCAGCTCCCAAATCTAATCTTAAGTGAGCATAGAAGGAGCAGACAGTCCAGACCAAGTAAGAACAAAGTTATTAAAGTGCTAGACTTGGGAGATGCAGATTCATTTTCCTACTTACTCAGGATTTCTCACGAGAATATAGGCAAGTCAGTCTCTACATCTCCCATGAGCAAATTCAGACTAACAGCTTCACCTTAGCTCAAGAAAAGACTTGCTGTGAGGATAAATACATTAAAAACAGATACACATCATAACAGCATTAGGGCCATCCATTTACATCGATGTCAGCCATTTCCTAAAGAAATACAAGCCTTGTTTCTGGCTTGCAGTTCCTGAAAACAGCAGCCAGACAGCCTAGAGTGACAGATAGAAAGAATATCCTCTGTTTAGCTGTGAAAGGCGCTCAATTACTACGAAGACAGGTTGCATATGAGCAGTGAGAGACATACAGGAAACAAAAATAAGCTGAAAAGTAGGCAATTTTCAGTTGGTGAAAAATTCAGTAAGTTTTGTTTTTCATGAACAATCAGCAGCTGCTTAAAAGTCTCATTAGTTCCAGATGATTAACAGAACCTCTTGACAACTATAGCTTTTACTAGGAACTCCTTACTTACAGCAAATGGCACATTACCATCTATTATGGGCTATTTTGAGTCGCTAACTGCAGTAGAAATAGTACATAAATCAAATGGCACTGACATTACTGTGATTCTAGGCAGTGAGTTTTCTGCAACTACATTTCTTCACGAGGAAAGCTGCAGAACTGACAGGAAACGTAATTAATCCAGGGAACATCAAACCTCATAGCGCTTAGGGATTTAATAGGGAATATTGCTGCTCTGTCAAGAGAAAATTAGCAGGTCAATAACAACACATGCAAAAGACATGAATGTCAGTGCTTTATGAAATACAGACCAGCTACACAGAGAAAAACTTCTGGACTGCATTATTCCACCCCTCTCTTCTTGCTACCCATCAGGAGTTCATGCTGCACTTCAAAAGTTGAAAGTCTGGTGACAGTTGAACCAAAGTGGTATTGACTTCTAGATTATATTTTGACCAATTTTGGAGGGGAGCACTGTAGACAGGGGGAGCAGAGAAAGAGACAGGGAAGCTCTGAAACAATGGCAGACAGTCAGCCAGTGGAATACACTGCTGCAGGAGGCAGCTGAGGCTAAAGACAAAGATTTGAAGAGGGACTAGATACATACAGGTAACAGAAATATCTTGAATGATTACAGATGAAGTACTGGATACAGCCTTAAGAAAACAGTGTGCTAGGGGGCTCAATGCTCTCCAGCAGATAACAAGTTAATATGACAAACCACTGCATACTTGCTACTGCAAAAAAGCCACAACTTCTATCTGCCAGATGCTGACCTCACTTGCAAGGAGCATACATGCTTACATAGACTTCATATTGCAAAAATAACCATTATGTACTGTAAAGTAACATTTAGCTCAGTACTGAGCTTTGTTCAGACTTTTCTCCAATAGCAGACAAGAACTGCAGGATTGCAACCGATCAGGAAAAAGTCTCAGTGAGGCAGAAACAACTTCAGCAAGAGAAGATAGTAGCAGCTTCCAGGAATTGCTCTTGGTCAAAGGAAAGTGTTGCCAGTTCCCAAACTTGACTACTGCAAGCCAGTTACAGCTTTATTGCACTACACAGAGCAGGGTTATCGTAATCCTGTCTTTCATCACACTTACACACTCCTCACTCTCGTCTTCAACCCCCTTCTCAATATAACATAACCTAGAAAAAGTTTCTTCCTTCATTTCTGGGATCTATCCACATCATGTCTTCCCAATTACATTGGACAGTGACAGCAATTTCTTTCTCAGGTTTACAGCTTACCGTTCCTACCTTTCTCTTGCAGAGAGATGGTCTTACTAAAATCTCCTCCCTGAATTGCTAATAGTGTACCGTGTAAATGATTCTTAATACTTACTGCCTTGCCTTGATTTTGGTGAGATATAGTAATAAAAGTTTTGATTGGTTACTTGGCAAATAGTTAACAACAGTTAGCAGAGGTAATCTGTTTTGTTTCAGAATTTCTCAGCATGCCCTAGTGGGTAAACAAATATTCCAATGTTCTCCAAATCTCTACTACTTGTCCACATAGTAGCTAAGCCTCCTTGCAATACCTCTTGCTTTGAGCTTTCTTAGTGCTAAGGACAACTGAAATGAGCTCCCAAACAAAGCACTGACTGTGACCCACACAGAAGTCAGTCCCAATACACCCTACAGGTCTAAAAGAAGTCTAACCTGAGGTTTAGTTTCTTCCTCATCTTTATAATAGGAGAGCTGGTCCCCACGCAGCACAAACCACCGCTGCTGCCAGTTCTTCATAATGCTTCTCTGTTTCTTCAGCCAGCCACACTTCAGCACACGTTCTTGAGGGTTAGGAGAAGAAGGTCTGGAGGGAGGCCCAGTCTGTTCACTCATCACCAAGCTCTTTGATCGGGCTGAAAAAGCAGTTACAGAGTAAGTGAAACAATAAAATGAGGATGAGAACAAACAAGCAGGACAGATCACTACAGGCATTCTTCTTCTTTTAGTACATATTTGTTTTTTCAGGGTGTACATTCAAGTTCATGACAGTGAAACAAGACAAACATCAACCTTTTGGTACTGCTCACTGTAGCAATCTTCTAGGCAGCCCAACGCCTCCACCAATGCTCTACTGCTCATACTACCTCCTCCTACACAGAAGGTCATTACTTCCCTCCAGCTCTACATGGGCACAACAGTATTGCTCACTCCAAAAGAGATTTACCCAACAAGGATGTGCATGCGTCGGGTGGCGGGGGGCAGGGTGCATGAAAAAGGAAAATAAAATATTCTCAGCCCCACCCCACCACTGAGGTGATTGGCCAGTGAAACAAGTAGCCACAGGAAAAAAAATAGATTCAGAACTGAGAAAGACTCAAACATGGAATAGGCACATATAGATAATGTAGCTATCCAGAATGATTAAAGTCACCCCAGTCTTCCAGGCTTTCTAACCTGGAAACAGAAAAACACAATGGAAGTAAAAAAAATAGAGAAAAAACCTAAGTCTCGGGAAAGGTTTCAGAAGAATTGCCCTTTCCCTCCTCTTCTTAACCCATGTGCCCGCGTTAAGAGTACTGAAGCTTGGGGCATAGAAAGCTAGTCCAGAGCAGTAGATAATGATCATATATTGCAAGCAGCAAGTCAGCTCTCTAGAACATAGAGGTTATGTGATCTCATAGGTCTTTTCCATTTCTACTTCCTTTGGATTTATTTAGTAACTTATTACAAGTTATTTACTATCTCAGATCATTTTCCTTCATTAGTGCAAACGTGATCCTGTTCCTCCTCATTTTCCACATTCAGCTAACTTACAGCACAATTTACAATTGCCCAGTTGAAAGACAGCTACAGTTTACAGGCCAGTACCAGTAAATCTACATCTTTAATAGTTTACTCTAACAAAGCATGCTATAGACTATGGCAAGTGAAAAACAGGCAAGCTTTTTATACAGGCATCCCTGAAACACTACAGCTAACTCAGCCTGTCACAGGGCAACTCCCTGCCTCTCAAAGTACCATCTAGTTTTGTCTCTTTGGGGTTCACACAATTAAAACATGTGGCCTTGATGTTACCACCCAACTCTTTGGCTTCTGCTCCCAATGCGTCACCACACAGTGATGGAACTGACCGGTCAACATATTTCAAGGAAAGAAAAATATAATGGAGATAGAGGTGGGTAAGAAATAAATCACAACAAGACTATAAAACTCGATCCTATTTCTTCTTTTCCATAAAGCAAGCTGCAATAGAAAGGTGACACAGAGAAGAAACTGAGGTCAGACCTTTGGAGATCCTCCACAGCATAACCCAATGATGGGGAAAAAAAAAAATCACATCGTTCTCTGTACTGAAGCCTACTTTGACCTTCCCCATGATCTAGCAGTTATGCAATCGTTCTACTTTTTAAATAAAAATAAAAAACAGCACTTTTTACACACTAAACACTTCTGTCGAGCAGAGAGCAGATCTGAATGCTACCACATCACCCATTACAAAAATGTTTCAGCGACTGCAATCTCCACTTGTATATTATCATACACGTTTTCCCCCCCACTAGCTTAAAAGTCTGCTCACCTCTTCTGTAAGCACTCAGCAGGCAGGCAGCCTGCCCTCTGACAACTTTCCAGTTTTATAGGAAGATGGTTTCATTTTATTAGTCTTTTAAATTTAAGATGCAATAGAAGCCCAGTCTGATATGTAAGAGATTTTTTCCATTTCTCTAAGCTTCTAGGGTGAGTTCCACTACTTTCAACAGGACTATAATAAACTTTGTCTCATTCCTCAATCAAGAGAAATTAGGGTTCGACCTATAACTGTTTCCTGCTGTAAGAAGTCTTTGTTTTTAGTTTTCCTCTTTAAAAAGTGATTGAAATGTTGTAAGAAGTGCTGATAGTGTTACAGCATTTTCAGAATTATCTTTCCCTTATTTTTGGCTAAAATAACTTGCTGAGTTTAACCTGAACTCATATAAAGCATTAGTTCCACATTAGTGAAATCTACCAGCAAACTTAGTATTTGCCTAAGTAACCCAGTACTCCTCAATCACTACTACTGTTACATAACCAAACTCAAAAGTCTGAATATAGAATTCACTTAAAATCAAGTTCTGATGTAGCCAGACTTTTTCTCGAAGCTTACTCAGTTTAGCCTGAACTCTAACAGGAATTTCTCTCTAGCAAAATACATAAAGAACCGCTCACCCCCCACGAAGCAAACCGAAGTCCTCATGCCCTCCCACAGCCCTTCCTGGCAACGCAGCGCCCTCCAGCAGGTGACTACAGAAGTACCACAGACAACTTTGCCCCCTACCCCCAACACCCCCAAGAAATGGAAGATCCTATTTCATACGTACGTAGTAAGAAAACAGACTTTTCACATTTAAATCTCTATTGCAGAGGTACATAAGGATTTAGCTGAAGGAATAGCCTCCTCCTCATCCCAGGCCACATTTTACAACAAGGACCAAGCTGTCATCTGTGCTTTACAGGCCCAGATTCCTTTCCACATTCATGTTACAACATATCTTATTACATATATCACAAGAATTTGCTTTTCCAAATGGAACTATAACGTTTCTTGGACAATGTCTTGGCTATTAACCTAACCGATTAGTCCAATAATACCAAAATCCATACTTCAGTGAGCACCTCAGTCATCTCCACACTAAAGCACCTCAGCAACCTCCAGACCAAGTGTGCAATTCCCAGTAGTTTCCAATTTTCCTGACTTGCATACGTTTATACAAACCTCTCCTATTCCCTCCCACTCCCAACAGAAGTTAGATTTATTTAACTGGAAATAGACTACCTTTATTTAGCATCTATGTCGACAAACACCTCACAAAAGACATCATCTAGCTTTGGCATAACCCAAAGTCAGTTTTCCCTCACGCACCCTTTGGGGTTACTTGCACAGCCCTACCTAGTAACTATTTATTACAGGGAAGAGTTAAGGCTTTCTTGATCAGTCACTAGAGGATGTATATCCTCATACTTTTATTTTAAGCAGTACCACACGTTAGTCAATTGCTATGGCTGTTAATTCTTCATGCTGCCTTAGCTTTCCATTTCCTTAGAGCTTCTAGTCGTGACTGTAATATTTAATTTCATTATGAAGATACTTAGCAACCTCATCTGTAAGTCAACAACACGACCAGACAAATTTTTAGAAGGAGGAATTATTTATGGCTATTAACAGCATTGACGTTTATATTGCTTGCTTCACAGAATACAATAATTGCATAGAGGTCAGAAAAAAATTTCAGATGAGTACAGCCTGCCTTTAAAGCAGCTGGTATCTCATACTACTGGGATCAAAATACCTGCTTTAATAATCTGATCCAGTACATCAAGCCCCTCATTCTTAATGGTAGATATATATTCTTAGTGCTCATCTATTTAACAGAATTATGGAATCAGCAAAGCATAAGGAAGAAAACAAATCAGTAAATCAGACACACAACTCAGCAAATACTTTAGATGCTATAGCATTCTAATCCAGTAATGCCTTCTCAATAACTTCAAGCAGGTTGGTTTTGCTCTTCACATTTTCATTAATTGATTGATTCAGCTGCACAGAAAAGCCCTAAATAGAAATCAATGTAGAAAGGATTCAGGCTCCCCCTGGAAAAAAGGTTTAGCATTCACTTGTGCTGAGCAACAGTACTGAAATGCCAGATACAGGACATACTCACTCAGAAGTAGGGAAACAGACAACTACAACACAGCAAGATTAGTATGGACCATGTAGACCCACATCCTTGCTGCCCCATAGCTGGCACCAACAATGAGCCAAGCCTCTTTTTGGAGCGACGAATCATTAAATGGCAAGAATCAAAACTGCAGCCCTTGAAAATACTCCCGTGACTGGAAGTGATGCTGCCATATGGAAGTTCTCATATCCAGATGAAAACGGGAGGAGGAACTGTGAGCAAAGACAGTGAGGTAACCAACAGTGTCAGCTGTGCAAACACCTGGAATACACCAAGCAAGTTCCTCAAAAACCCCACACTTGATTGCCATGTCTTTAATAGTAAACTGAAAGATTATCCCAAGGACTGGAAGGACCAAATCAGATGGAGCCATGCTGCCATTCCTTACAGAGACAGGAATCCCTATCCACATCCCAACTTGGCCCTGTCTAAAGCTACTTTCTCCATTTCTCCTCCCTTGCCCCATTAACAGAGCACCAGTCTTCTACAAGAGTTCCTCTGCCCTGCTGCGCAACTCAGACCTGCCTCTGAGCAATACACACATTACTGCTTTCTCATCACCTCTACTGTCTACCTTAAGCATTCACACAACCACAGAGATAACTTCCTCTGCTACACTTCCTTCCATATCCATACCATTCCCCTTTTCCGAGCTTAGTCCTGCCTGGAAACACTTCACAATCTCTTCTGCTCTCCTTCCCCTGCTCAGACCACTACAGATTCGAACAGTCAGTGAGAACCTACTTAAGTGAGAGACATTGAAATCAATCAAGTCAATGCAATTCGATATCAATTAAAGTTGTGGTCTTTTGAAATTTTCATAGACTAAATCAATACAGTCATCATATTTGATTCTGGCTGGCAAACTGTCCGTCAGTGAAAGCACTTTGCTGTAGTGTTCCTTCAACCTAATGACATAGTGACACCAAGTATTTCTGATACAGTCTTTATTTAAAATACTAGCCACGAGAGGTCTTGCATACTATAAACAATATTCTCATTTTTAATTCAGTGTGGGTCCCCCTCCCCCCCAAAAAAAGCACTGACAACACAAGAGATACTGCATTTCCTTTCACCAAGTTGTAGGAAAAAAAATATTTGCTTCACATTTGTTTTGTCTCTAGTACGCATCTGTATTTGTGTTTGCATTTGATTGCTATGATACCACAGCCAGTGAGCACAAATGAAACCAAGACACTTCCTCAGCAATTTGAGAATTTATCATCTTGAAATACAACAAAGACATTAACAGCAGAATATTTGAAGTGATTGGTGATAAAATGTATTTGGGCAACTAGAAGGTTATCAGTTTAAAGAAAGTGGCAATGGCTTTTTGTTCCCTGAAGCCAAAAAGAGTAGCAATCTGTACATAATCAAGGCTGCTACACAGCCAAGTGCTTGCTCACGTTTTGTGACCTGAAGGACACATATCACATTCAGCAGTACTACCGTAACAGCAGGTTGTGCTCCATTAGTTCTATTCAATGAAGCTACACCTGCCTATTCAGAATATGATATAGAATATTCAGGATATTATATAGACCAAGATAACATGCTGTGTTCTACCACCTTTTCTTGATTTGTTGCAAAGCACTAATACAGGCTCACACCATCAAAATAAGGCTTCAGGAAAGATGTACTCAAGCTGTAGCAGGGTGCCTGGCAAACCAGCAGGTTCCCCCTGAACAAAACAAATCCTGCCTGAGGGTACCAGCTGCAGAACAGAAAGGCTGCAGTCATCAAGCCCAGCACAGGCCTGGTGAGTGGACCCAGCCACAAGGGCTCAGAGATCAGCCAGAATAACAACAGGCAGCCTGAAGGATGACTGCATATAAGCCATCATCCTTGTGCTGGAGGAATTAGAACTGCATTACAACTACTTGGGACTGCATCATCTCTCCAAACGTGCCCAGGCATGACTGGTGCACGGTTTTACAACTGAAGACCTCAGATAAACCAAGTCTGGGCTGTGAAATGTTCTATAGTATGTCTGCGAAAGCATCTCCAGACTTTTCTGTTTTGGTTTTTAAGCTATGCCAGCTGTAAGAATACAACAAAGCTACTCACAGTTAAGCAGGCCAGCTCCTTCACTGATAACAGGGAAAGAGAAGGGAACGGCATGTGCACATGTGCCAAGGAGTTCTGAAGAATTAGAATGCATAAATTCTACATATCTGCATGTTTTAAGAGTGAGTGTGCTGACAGTACCTGGCAAAATAGGAGGCAAGATCTCCTGCTAGCTAGCAGGTTAGTACACCCACACAACACCGTTGTCATATACATACTCCATCAGGTACTGAAAGCTGTGTAGCGCTGCCATGCCATGAGCTCAGGCTTTTTCCAGAGTTACCTAGCTAAGGCAGAGCAGCACTCATTTAAAGTTGTCTATAGCCTCTCTAGAGTCCTCAGAGCTGGCTCAGATCTTTGCATCAATCTTCAGTAAGCATGCAGCATTTCCTTTGTAGAACATGTGGAACAACTACTCCCACTATACCACAGCATTTACAGAAGACCATCAGAAACCAAGAAGGCAAGACACACTAGTTTGAGGGCAGTTGCTTCCTGAGTGGCTTGAAGGAATTAGTCTTGGTCTTCTGTGTAGTGTTCAAGATAAGAGCCATGACCTTTCACCATTTTACAAATATAGTCAGCTCTGTATAAGGCTGCTCTAAGTCAGATAAAATATTTTATACTCCAGTGACCTGTGCAACATGACCATAAGAATCTCTCTACTCATCAGAATTATTTTGCAGTAGGCAGCTAGTGCACCTAAACAAGGCATTGAGGTGAGCAGGCTAAAAGGTAACAACCTGTTTCAATCCTAGCTGTATTTTAGAGTGACCCAAGGGTCACAGCTTCAGTGAAGTATGCTAACAGATTAATTTGGCTAGGTCTACAGCAGGAAGTTAGTACAGCACACTGGGAGTAGACAAGTATGGTGGAGCAGCTGCTGCCCACCATGATCCACACAATATATACTTCAGATTTTTTTTTTTGTCTCAGTAGTCTTGTCTCATGGATTGACCATGGAAGCATACTGTACATGGAGCACATCTCTTCTTCATTCAGAAGTAATCCAGGACTATGCTAAAACAACAGCCAAAGCACAATGGGTGGTTTATGGTTGGACTTAATGATCTTGAAGGTCTTTTCCAACCAAAGTGATTTTATGATTCTACAATAGGTAGAAACGATCAAGAGATCTGCTTCAAAATGATGTCATTAATCCAAACCAAAATGGCTATTTATGTAGACATCCCTAACTACTCCAAAGGAAGACACTGAAAAGGATCTGCCTTCTGACCTAGTAGCTTAGACTAAGGACAGAGGTCCATGATAGAACAGACAGACAGCGAAACTTATCGACATTATAGCAATAGAGACTATTATTATAATAACTCTCTTCATTGAGGTCTTGGTTTAAGTCTTAGCTGTTACACCCATCCATTCTCATCTTAGTTTTACTGCTTCAGGGTATCTGAAGTAGCAGCAGAGCCACATCTGTACAAGGGAAATGAAAACGCATATAGAACAGGTAAGTGAAGCCCTTGCAAAGAAAAGTCTGTGACAGGGCAAGAAATAAAGACATCATTCACTTAGCACCCTAACTACTGGCCCTTTAACCCTCAGATGATAACAATGTTGGGGGTGTAATAGTTACGCCCTCCTTTCAGCATGGGCCACTTTGCTACTGATCATGCAGCAGTATGCGTTAGCTACTCTGTAACAGAATGCACAAAACATATTACAGCACAACCATTCAATTTTGCCTTTCATCACTCTCCCAACTTTTTCTTCACTGACACAGGTTTTCTTTCCCTCCCAGAAATAGAAGGATGAAGTAGTTTTGCTTTGCCTGCTGCATGTCATATTTTAAGCAAGCCATTTAGTACAGCCTTCCCCAAGCCAATGAACATACACAGGAAAGGCAAGGAACAATGAGGTAATACTCTGTACTCTTCAGGCAAGGTTACAGAGCTGCAAGCTTCTGCCATTAACTGAACACTAGTCTCTCAAGTAATATGCCTTTGCTTTATTTATTTGTTAAGCACTGAAAGGGACACATAGAAGCTAGATACCCAATCCACTACAGATTTATGCTGATCTATTCAAATAGACAGCAGGTTCAGGTTAGCTTCATTATCAAGATAGATTCAATGATTTTTATTTTTTTTCCAAAAAAGGAAAAAAAGTCAAGAATATTTTTACCTCTTCTTCTTGCTAACCATAAGTAAACTGCGTAATCAGTAGGTCAAAGCCCCCAACTCAACCTGCTGTGTCCTTTGTTATTGCAAAATCACAGTTATAGACCATATTGACAGGCTGCCCAAGTACAGAAACCTGTTCCCAGCAGAAGTCTGTATATTAATTTTCAGGTCTGCACCATGCTCTGATAGTTCCCAACTGGAACCACTGTGGACTGTTCAGAGGACAAAGCAGCACTTACTTCATATCCATTTGCTGAGCCACTTTAAAGTATGCCCTTCTCACTGAAGCACACAGAATGGACCACAAAACCGTAGCAGAGCCCAGCACCAGCTCTCTGCTCCCACTGAACCTTTGCAGCATCTCTTGAAAGCTGTCCATCACCTCCATATAGTTAGTTAGAACTGCCCACCTGACAAGCACGGCTAAACTCACAACCTGCTGCTGGCAAAGCTCTGCAGTTCCTTGGGCAACCACGCTGAGCTACAGCTCACTGCTGCCAGAAGAGGGAAGTCTTACTCCCTACACCCACACTGCTCTTTCCCTCTGATCCACCCAGCCTTATGTTCCCTACGCTTCACTGACAAGCTCAGGCCTTTTTATAAGAATAGTTACTTTCCGGAATGCCAGAAAGTCATCTCAGATTTCCTCTCCCCGCTATTTTAATGAGTCAAATCAGGTCACAGAAGGAAGACTGAATAAATACCTTGTGCCCTTCTGCAATCAGTGAAAATCTCTTGTAATCTTCCCTGTGGGTATGGGTTTAAGACTTCATTTTAAATAGCTTTCCTAGTCATAGAGGAACAAGGAGCAAACAGAGAGTACTGACCACAATAACATTCACATCGGAGCAGGAACCGTACCCTGAACTTATACAGGACCAAGCACTGTGGGAGCCTGGTCAAAGCTGCAGCTCTTCAGCACTACAGATACAGCCCATAGATCTGCTGCAGCATAATAACTCAAGTTAGTCATAAATCCAAACACATAAATGTGTTTATAACAAATACTAACACCAGTGACATGCCAAGCACATGGACCATATTATTCAGATACTGCAGTAGCTGCTAGCATCACTGGTACGTTACGCTGACCAGAGACATTTGCCTGCCACACTCCATAGGATATCACTTCCCAAAATTATTCTGAACTGAAAATAGTAACTAGGGGTACAGAAAACTTTGTCAAGGCCTTTTGTCAGTAACTGGCAACAACACTGAAGTGACAACAATATGGCCAGCCAGTTCCAGCAATAAAACCTCCCCAGATTCAGCCGTAACATTATATTTCTCATTTCTCTTATCCAAACATCAAGCAGGTATTCATTCCTACACTACTCTTAGGGCATTACACCAACAGCTCACTGTGTCTGTTTCAACATTTGTTATGCATGCTTTCAATGTGCCTGTCTCCTTCTCTGTAAAGGATGTCGCTTGGTGACTTGCCTTACTGACAGGATTAGTTATTTTGGGGACAAATGCAGAAGAAATCCAGGAATTCTTACTCCTACATACCTCATACTCTGAACATAAGTACCCAACTTAAATTATTTGGCCGTATTTGTAACAAGACGTCACTAGTTAATAAGGTAGGGTGGTTTCTCCTAAACTGGAGATCTGCATGGGGTTAAGCATTAGAGTATGAAACCCTTTCCCAATGGTTCTCCCAAAGAGATCATAATTAATCCAATCCTTTCCCCTGCAGTGTAATCAGTTCACCTTAGAACCAGCGTATATAGCTTCCTTGTCATTTAACCCCACACACCATAGGTTTTTTTTTTTTTAGAAAACTTCAAAACGAGTTCACAAAACAACTATCCTACTGAAGCATAAATAGTTTTTAACCACATGCATTAAGAGGAAAGATGCTCCAAGTAACTTTTTTCAACTCCAGAGAACACCTAGTATCTCCTCTCTTTAGCTATTCAAAGAGACCAATTTACTCTCTTTTGGGCATGAGGGACACACAGAGAAGCTCTGTGGAAGGAAAACACATGAGAAGGATTGTCAGCAGCAGCTTCCCTCCCCCATGTTAGTTTTAAATACCTTAAACACATGCAGGCCTGGGCATAGGTCCTTTCCTCTTCCAGCTCACCAGATGGCTCATACCAAAGCCTCATCAAGGGGTTCCCCCCTGCCACCATGGTGTGGGAGGGCCTTCATCATTACCTCAAACTACCTCTGCCTATAATGCAGGGAGCTGGAGAAAACAAATTAAGCTGTTTATACTGCCGTGCTTGCCAATTAGCTATCACAAATGTAAAGGGAAACCAGCAAGGAAAAGAAGTCATTCTGGTAGTAGCCTTGCAATGAAAAGGAATGCATTTATATAGGCACTAGAACTAGCAGGTGACTGTCCTCTCAGGAGATAGTCGCTAGCATTTGTAGCACTACCACTGTGCTCTTTGCCACCCTACACTTACTCAGCAGGTGTTTTACAACCAAATTAGACAGCCTATAGCTTTTTTGTTTTTAAATATTTTGTTCCCTCCCCACAGTTCCTCTCCTCAGAAGTCCAGCCACCCTTCAAGCAGTATTACCGCTCTTTCTCAAGGCCTCAACCCTTCCCCAGGAGGCGAGGCCATGGTTCTTTATTTCAAATTCAGATTGCCCTTGCCTAAGGCAAGCTGGTGCTTGCCTGCAAAATATCAGGGCTTTTCCTAAGAAGAGTGACCTCTTGCCTGAGCCTTCAGGCTGGGGCAGAAAGCTACTATTGCCAAAAGCTTCACTTACTTCAGTATGCACCATGAAGCCCATGTGGAAAGAGATGTGCATCTCCACAGTGATGAGATGCTTAACCCCTTGAATACCCCAGGTCCTTCCTCATGGGACATACCACTGAGTAACAGTGGGAAGCTGAACCTCTCTCTGAAGTTATGCCACAATTACCAGTTTCTTGGTCCTTTCTGTACACATACACAGCCACTGAACTGGACAACAAAGACACAGCATGCAGCTGGTAACACAGCTTGCCATGTACCCTGTACCAAAGCAGCACAGTGCCACGAGACATACCCACTACCAACGGGGCAGAGATAATTCTCTGCTTCCTTCACCTCCCTAGGGCCAGATGCAGCAAGCACAGACACCCAACTTGTCCACCCCAAGCTTCCCTCACCAGCCTGTGCCTATTCCCTCCTGCTGCCTTCAGGGCACCCACAAGCAGCTAACCCAGCAGTGCACCAGGCTCCAGCACCAGCATCTCCCTCAGCAGCCCCTGGGCCATTTCCTTAGGATTTTAAGCTCAGCTCAGCAGATTTACCTCATGTTTCTCTAAAGCAAACTGGTGAAGCCCAGACCCGCGCCACAGGCAGGGCCTGCCCCCCAGTGCCTCACAGGCTCCTTCTCACACAAGTTCACAAACCACAGACCATGAACCAAATCACATTTGCCAGCCCTTCATCCTAGCCTTTTACCCACGTACCTCTCTAGAACACAGCTCCTGAAACTGCCTCTCCTGCCTCAATCATTCTTTTAAGGAAGGGATGTAGCGAGCCTCCTCCTTGCAGCTGGGCTCCTCCTTCATTGGTGGCTCTCCCATGCCAGCTGCAGCTAGTCACTCTGATTGCTCCGGCCGCGGGGGCTGGTGGGCTCCCAGCTGTGTTGGTGGGCTCTCAGGGGCTGAGGGAAGCGTCTGGAGGAGTTCACAGCTCCAGGGCTGTTTACTTTGGTTGCAGGAGTGCAAGGCTGGGTGTTATTGTTTGCCTAGTAAGCTGGAGGTGCCAAGGTGCTGGCCACCCACGCACTTCGGGATAGCTGTGTGCAACATCAGCCCCTCAAACCAGAGCTGCAGCGCTGGGGCTGTGGAGGCCTCTGAGTTCCTCTCTGCAGAGCTGAGAGGCTGCAGGTGCAAAGCTGTGGTTTGTGAAGAGGACTACATGCATGGGAGAGTTCCCCTTTTCTGCCTCTCACTAGCCAGAGAAACAAGGGCTCTTTACACAGCATGATTTTGAAGGGGGTACAGCCTGAGGAGCCTGCACTGGGCAGTCCCTGAGGTCTAGGGCTTGCTCTAGCAGTATGGCACTGGCCCCTGTTAAGAGAAGTCACTGATGTGGCAGGGGTTGAGGGGGAAGGTGTCACCAGTTCTCCCTGTGCACCAGAGGAAAACAGAAACATGACACTGCACTGTTGCGCACAGGGCAGCAGGATTGCCTCCTCTCTGTGGAGGACTCAAGAGAAAAGCCAGAAGCCGGAGGGTTGATGCCTCATTAAGCAAAGAAGCCAGAGTGCGCTTGAGACTGTTTGGCTGCCTCTGGAACCTTATGAAATCTATTTACTTCACCATTCCTAATCTCTGCTCTCTACAATGTCCTCATAAACTGAGTTTCACACTTTTTTTCCCTCCTTTTTGTTGAAATCTCCTTTAACCACTATTTTTTGTTCCCTTATTGGGCCTTATCTCAGCTTTTCCTGTTGTAAACTACCTTGCTATCTGTGTCTGCTACTGGGACTGTGTGGTTGATTCTCAGATGAGGTCCAACCCCTGGGACCTGAAGTGTGTCAGTGATACTGAAGGATTATTAACTAGCTTCACCAAATATGACAGAGTCAGAAGTCACCTTCACTGGTCTAAAAATGCCTTACTAATTTTTCTGTAGATGTTACACATCAAAGTTTATTCCTAAACCTGGAAAATTCAGTCTAGGTGACAACTTCTGAAAATCATGACTGGTTGATAGCCTTCTGCTGTGATTAAGGCTGTCTTGAACAAGTGATTAATAACAACTTCCTTTAGACAGGAAATCTCTAAAGGGATGACCCCAATCACTCTGTGTTTCTGGTACAGAAAAAAGTTCCTGCAGGCAAACCCCACAATTTCATACCAGTAGGTTCATCCTATTATCCCGATGACCTCCATCTGCTCAAGAACTAAGGTTGCAGGATTGCATTTAGACATGTAAGCCCTTCTCAGCTGTTGAGTTCTTACTGAATCAGATGTGTTCTGATAACAGAAAATAGCCAGTGAAATTTCACTAAATAAGAAGAAAGGATAATCCAGTATTTTTTCCACAGTACACTAAAATTTGGGAAACTTGTTTCAAGTCCTAGCTCTGCCTTGGAGTTTTCCCTAATCCACAGAATGTAAATGTTAACTGTGAAATACGGCATGTGCAAAGGTAAATCCATTACAAATCGTGAGGTTCTGAGATATGGTAGTGAAGTGTTGGCCGCTTAAGTAATGGTTTGAAATAAAATTATCAGTTCTGAATATGTGTGTTGTGACTGTTGACTTTGGAGATGTTTACATTAGCAAATAGCGCAGATCATTAGGAGTGGATTTGTTAGACAGTTAATGGCAGAGAACTAATATCCTTACTACATATGAATTTTAGTGGTCTCTGTTTTGCACCAGTACTATTCTGATCCTATGGACTGAACACCCATTAGTTTAAACCAAAAAGAATTCTAGTTTGTGTACTCCGAAACTGCTTAACGATATAACCAAAGTGCAGTAAGTAAGGACAATTAGGTTTGTTTCAAAAGACCATTTTAATACCAACTAAAAAGGTAATGTAGATTCCAAAGTATACTACTGTAATTCTCGTAGCTCTCATTTTCTTTTGTATTAAATAATATGCCTTCAGTTGGCAGAACTAAGGAAACCTGGATTTTGACTGGTTACTACCCTGTATGCTTCCTGCACATGTTCCTCAAACTTTCAGAATCCTGTCTCTTTATCTTCCTCAAATATCCATTTCCTTCCACATCTCCAACAACACAATACACTCCTACATCCCTTAACTTTTTGGCTGACTTGAACATGTGTGTACTTACATGACAGTCAATATGTGTCTTTTGCGTGGTCAGTTCGGCGTTATCTTTCAGAACATATATTTCTGTTGAGTATTATATAACAGTTTTCCTTGGGCGCACAGACATGGTTATCTTTCCTCTACCCTACCCCCAATTTTCTTTGATTTTATAGGATTCAAATATATTTTGACACGCTTTTTCTGCTTTCAAATCTGTCTGGATTTAGCCAACCATCTCAAAAATTGTTAGGATGGAGATTGAGAGAGAGATTGTACAATCACGTACCCTTACTGCCATAAGAAAGCAGTTTAAGTATAAGGTATCCATGCTCCTGTAATCAGACACAGCACTTTCATTAAAAATACAATGACACCATTGCAAAAGCACTGAATATTAAAACCTGGCTGTCCTCACAGCAAGCACATGATGCTTACATTGTACATGTGCACACTCCCAGAGGGGTATTATAATACTTTACCCTCTAAAGTCCCTCCTGGCAAGATTACTATATACCATTCTTAGAAATGTTTTAAGCATGCTAAAGCCCACTTTTCATTAAAACTGAATTATGATGAGTTTGAGAGAAGGAAAATAGAAAGAGGGGAATAATGCAGTTCTACTACAGGCATATTGAAGGATACCTGAGGAAAAAATAGTCTGCCTGCAGCAGGCTAGCTAGCCAGAATGTTTCCCATCATCTTTTCCAGTGTCTAAGCTTTAATTAAACAGGAAAAAAACACCCTGTAATTCTTATGACTGCAAAGAAAATTTTCAACGTACTGTAACATACGCATGAATGTGCAGCGAAACAGAAATAACAGATCAGAGAAGTGAAGACAATTCCATAGTGTCAGACACCCATTAGTACAACGTCCTAGTAAGAAGAGAAGGTTTATTCTTTGTGCCTGTACAACTGAGATAGACTGTGCTGAAGACAGGAGTACTGTAAAGAATCTATCAAGCCAGCAGGCTAATTCTCTTGCTATAGAAGGCAATCCGATCACAACACTTATTAAAAAAACAAATGCGCAAACTTGTAGTCAGCCCAGCTTCCACTTCCAAGCACATTTAAATGCAACTGGCCAAGTATAGCCTATCTAAGAATTTTCAAGACAAGCAGCAAACATTTTGCTTCATTTTTTCATACCTTAAGAGCAATGAAACTAAAACGCGTTCCTTGAGACTGAAGGGTGAAGTCTGAAAACTGCTTTTCCTGCTCTCCATACTTAAAGTTCTCTTGCCTCCACTCTGGAAGATGGCATTTCTATGCCTCCACCACAGTAAGTGACAGGAAAGAATGTGAAAATAGGCCATGTTTTCCATTGCAGTCACTTATTTCAGAATCCTGGACTCTGCCAACCGCTGTACATAAAACACTGTAGATGAAAAAATAATGCAAAATCCATTTGGGCCTAACCAGGATGAATGATTTTCCAGAAGGCCCATTTAGGCCCATTAAGATTTTCAGCCTGTGAGATTTTACACATTACTACACCTTATGAAAACAACGTACCTCTTGAATGCATCTGTCTGAGTCACAGATGCAAGTTTGCTGATGGAATGGCAAGGACTACATCACACTGACAGTTACTTCTAGTAAGGCAAACTATCTTTGTTCTCTCTAATATCTTTCACAGATATTAAGAGCTATACCCCAGCTGTCAGGTCAAGTGCAGACTCAACACTCTGAAAAGCCTGAATGTCTTTAAACCCAGGCCCTACTTCAACAGATGCAGGGAGCCTGAAGTAAAGAGCAGCACATGCTGACAAGGTGGCATGAGTAATTCAACCACACGAAATCTGCACTAAATACAGGAATATCCCTAGGTTTGGCTTTATTGCTGCCTCCCATCACACTCCAGTGAACCCACAGTCTGTACCCAGAGCATCTTTCTCCATCCCTTCTCTTCATTCTGTCTGCTCAGAGAACTCACGCTGCCTCCGTTTTACACAACAAAGTCCTCACTGGTGGAGCTAACAGCCTGTCACTACTCTGAAGTCAGGAAAGCTCATGCAGCAGCTTGCGGACCTCCAGACCTTCTTGATTCTCTCTGTCAGCCAAAGACTCGCACAGCCCTTCTAAATACTTTGTTTGCTCACCCTTTACCACCTGAATCTTCACCAACAATCCCAACAGAGAGTCCAGGGAGCATGAACTACCATTTTATATTCACCTCAGTCTTGCAAGGTGGGACAATTGTCTTCAAGAAGCATTCAGCCATCTTCAGCACTCCCCGTTTACAGTTCCCCTGAATGAGAGCTCTAGAAGAGCCTCACAGGATTAGGCCGATTGTTAACCTTTGTAAGAGGTTACCAACGCTTTGCCAAGGCATTGCAAAAGTAGGAAAATTCCTTAAGTTTCAAAAGCCATCAAGACAGCTCTTTCCATGAGTTCTAAATTCACTCAGAAATAAACCTACCACTGCACAGTTAATGAACCAAACTCAGAGCAAACCCTGAGAGAACAACATATACTGCTGTAAATTGAATCACAAAGGTACAATACAGTTTATCCCCTGAGCATCAGTAACCCACAGGGATCTAGGATATCTGTCTCATAACTAGACTTCAACATATATTAATATACTCTCTTCTAGACAAATGGAAGAAAGTGGAAGTACAGCATATAGTTGTGAAAGCCTGTGTTTCCTTGGTCTGCTACAGATTTCCTGTACCACTTTAGTCATATCATTTAGCTTATGTCTCATCAGAGCTATAATAACCCACAGAAATGCTGGATAATAAACATATTAAAGACCGGAATAAGATTAGGCACCCCTTAGAAGGGGAATGGCAAAGAGGCAGCACCTACAAAAGACTTGCTGAACTTCTACAAAATTGTGCAACTAAAATATAAGTACATATGAATTTACTGTGGATGAGATTGTACAAACTCAATCCAGATGGCAGGAAGCTTCTTCCTTCTAAGATACTGCTATTTAATGGGCTGTTGGTATTTTAAGGACTGTTCAGAGTAAAACACTGCTTTTATACATATATGATTCAAAGTGACATTCAGCTGGAAGAATCTATCTCAGAATCACAGTAGTTAGAAGCAGTGACACTTTCCTATTTTATAATGCTGGCATGGTTGAAGAAAAACCTAATCTTTACATACTCTTCTGACTGCGTCTGCTTTTGCTCCTAAATGACATTAATGTGCTTCTGTTTCTGATGGGCGGGAAGATATCCTCCTGAGACTGCCATTAGGCTGTGAATGGCAATGATGCTCAACAAATGCCATGTCAAGCGAGGAGTGGGTGCAGCAGCAGGAGATCACACAATACATTCCCTGCCACAGCATCTCCTCCAGGCGAGCCGGAGTGGAGGCACCGGCCATGCCCAGCCCTTGCTGATCGCTTTCCGAGCACCACAGCTCGCAGGTCTGAACGACTGCTCTAAGCAGCTGTTGCAGACCCAGGGCAGGTTTTCCATCCTTCCTTTGTCTTTGCCCACAGCTCACAGTAAGTGACTTTCCTTGCCGCCGGTTTCGTGCCCTGGAGGGATACAATGCTACGGGAAACTGCTTCTGCAAGATGCTGCAGGTGAGCTTGTCACACCTGTCTCCAGCTGTTACCAAGAATTTCAGCATTAGAAACACAGCAGTAGCAACCACCGCAGGCGTGCAAAGACTCCGTCGCGTCCCAGGACGGAATTCAGTTTTCGAATCACCCCTGCCGCTCTGCCCCGACATCGCAGGCGCCGCCGGCGGACAGGCCCCCCCCCTTCCCGCGCCTCGGCCCCCCGAGCCTTAGCGGGAGCAGCTCACTCCGCTCGCCCTCCCCAGGGCCGGCCT
>VXAL01003756.1:162074-182735 GCA_013399475.1 Chauna torquata
CGCGCCGCCGCCGGCAGCAGCCTCACCTCAGCGGGCGGCCCCGGCCGCCGCCCCGCGCATCGCCCGCCGCTCTCCGCCACTTGGCTCCGCTGTGGGCGCTGGCTCAGGGGCGACGCTTCACGTGGGGCTAAATAAACCGTAATGCATTATTTATCCGGCCTCGAATTAATTCCCATCCAAAGTAAGCATTAAGTGCCTCGGTAATTACTGCCGATAAATCACCAGCACGCAGACACGAGGGCTGGACCTGGCTCCTTCTGCTAATTGGCCGTGCATCAGTGTTATTAATATGCCGCTTTCAGGGAGCTGCGCTGATCCTGCATTCTCCCTCCGCATCTTCCCCCTGTCGCGCTCAACAGACGCTTCAACTCCACGAGGATAGGGAGCTGAATCTCTCCCAGCCCGAGCCAGGGGAAAAAAAGGGCACAAAGCACACGCCGAGGAGCTTGCGCATCTGATAAGGTTGCGCGTTAGAGGAAATAAAAAGTGCCCTGGTCCACGGGGCAGCGGCACGCTGGGCTGCCTGCTGAGCACTGCGTGCAGGGAGCGCACAGGGGCTGCATCCCTTCTGGAGAGGGATTCTGGCGAGAGCCGGGGAGCTGAGAGAAATGACAAGACAGTTGCTGCAGCAAAGAAAAATAGCTCTTCCCTGAACTGATAGCCTGGCGATATGGGCACAAGGGAACGCCATCACTCTGTCTCAGCACCCATCATTTTTATTTGTACTCCTTGCTAAGCTCTCCTTCACACCATCCTGGGAAGGAGGTAAAGTCTACAGTCGGTAGAGGAAGGGACAGTTGATGAAACAGTTAGACACTATTATTTAGTATCTATAAACAGATAGTTGGGTGAAAATTGAATCCAATTAATTGACACATCCTGCCCCTGAGCTGCTCATAGCATAACCCCCTTCCTCACCATCCCCATCTCTCACCTAGCAGGTCCTTCTGCAACACAGAAAAGTGGTAAATACCTCCCTGGCAAAGTGCATGCCCTGCAGCATCACTCTGCAGGTTTGTATCGCTGAGCTGTATTGACAAAAAGCACATGAGATTGGCAGCTTCCTTCTCTGCCAAGAAGATCCATCATGTCTTGGATCCTGAACACTGGCCATGAAGTCGTATCTCCAATAGTGGAAGAGGTTCTCTGGCCCTCTGTAGAAGCTGTACTTCTCAATGTACAGGCTGCAGCAATGGCTAGATGCTTTGGACCTTCACCTGCTTCAGCTGCTGGTGGAACCAGCTGCTCAGAAGTGCTTGCAAATCTCTTGAATTCATGGTGGCTGTCTCAGATTTACACACCTGTAAATGAGGCTGGAAGTGGGATCTGAACTGTCATCTTTGCTTTGAATACACAGGCTCCTGCAGTTATCTCCACACTCATCATCTGTATCAGCTGGGCTTCAGCATGGTGAAGAGCTGCTAGCTAGTGATCCCTTGGCCAACATGTTGAGCAAGCACCCTGACACAGTGGGGGTAACCAGCAAGAGCATGAGTTGAGGGAAGTTATGCTTCTGACTTACTACCCAACCTTAGTCCCTGGATTAAAATGTCATTCTTCCAAACCATTCAGCAGACCTCTTTCTCTCTCTCCATGTTTTTAGCTTTTCTTGTCTACTTCGATGCTGTTTAGATGCATCGTTTTTGCAGTTTGAGCAAGAAACCAAAAGGTATGTACAGTAACACATAATAAGAAATAAAGTTAACTGAACTTCTAACCTCATGGGAAACTTGTGACACTTCATCTTGCTAAGTCACTTACCATGAAAGTTTGATTTCATCTCTGGGGAAGGACATTATATATAAACAATTGATTATCATGTTCACAGGTGAAATGAAAACATTTAAGTAAATAACAGCCATGTTCAACTCTAAATACTAGCTTTGAAGTTTTTTTGGTTAAATGAAAACAAAGTACTTAGTGTAAACTGAAGCATTCTATTTGATCCTGTTTGAAATGTTTTGCTTTGACATAAACATTATCAGCCCTTCTTAAAGAAATTTTCAAAACAAACATTTAAATCTTTTTTTTTTTAGAAGTTGAAAATTTCCTATTTTTTTCCACAGATTAAACATAAGAAATTCATATCTGAATCTCCCAGATGTACTCTTCTGGGCAAATAAACTGTCGGGAAAAAAAAATTAAAAATTGCCAGCTATGAAGGAAAAAAAACAACAATCACCTCCAGCAAGTGACTCCATTGAAGGCTGCAGTGCTTTGCTCTAACAATTTAAAGAAGTACTTCCTGAAAGAAACTCTGAGAATAGGTCCAACAGAAAGGTAATCCAGCAAGTGTCTTGAATGAACCAGAGCCTATAGGAATGTTTAAAAATTGAAGTCTGTATACCAAACTACTTACACTGAGCAGGATAGCTGGGGCAGCAGATCTCAATGATTTGTATATACCTTAATTCTCCTGTGAGTTTCAGAGCCTCTTTCCATCCCACAGATACTTTCTTGGGCTGTATGTCCCTGAGCTGCACCACCACAGAACCACATCTCGAAGGGCCCCTGCCCTTGAAGTAAGGCTAGGGATGCACTGTCTGCCCCAAGTGCTGCTTCATCTGCAGACCAGGCCACCTCTTCACCTGCACCTGTCTCACACCACTGCCAGATGTACCTTCCATACACACACACCTGGCAAGATGCCTTCTTAACAAATACACATACGCCCTCCTATATAAGAAACTCCTCTGTAAAAGGTCATGCAGCAAAGGGGGGGAAAAAAAGTTGAGTAACAGCTGATTTAGCTTATTCTCTCCGTATGGAGCTGTTTCCAAATGACAACAGTATTGACAAGTTCAAATGCTTGTGAAGAACAATAATTGCAATCTGAAGAGTAATGAATTTAAATAAAGTATACTTAAGTTCATCTGGCAGTTATAGGGAACAATTATTCCAATGTGGTAATTTTATTTAAAGGTAACTTTACTTGAAGTATTTTAAAGATGTGAAGAATGAAGAAATAATATGCAAGAGCTTTACTTTTACTATATTTGCTTCAGGTTTCTCCCTTAGAGTATGCAGGTATCTACTAGGGAAAAAAAAAAGGATACTAGTTTAGCCCAGCCAGGGGTATATTAACTCAATATTTCATTGTTAAGTGGAAGCTGAGGAAAATGGAGATACAGTTTTATGACAAACTCTTCCCTCCCACTTGGTGAGGATATCTTTGAGCAGCATTTAAGAACACCCTGATCAAAGAATTTGAACAGAAATGCCAGAAAATGCACCTGTGTAGACTCCCCAGCTTAAAAGTACCTCAAGTTGCATGCTGAGCCTCAGTAAGAATTCTTGTACTAGCAGTTCTAAATAACACCTGCCTGTTGCTTCAGAAAGCAAGATGTCTATGTCCTTGCTATTGAAGCCTAGATTACAATTCCAAAAAAAATTCTTGTGTAAACACATAAGAATAAGTCAACAGGGTTACAGAGACCCATAAGGTTATTAGAGCATCCAGGCTCATTCTACAAAGGGCCCTGAAGTGCATTAATAGCCCTAACGGCCCTGATCAGTCTCACCTGGGGCCTCCACCCACACCCTCTGCCCATAGGTCCAGGAGTTCCATTTAAGCTTGGGCTTAGGGTTTTGCTTTCAGCCTAGTCTAGGCTGTAGGAATATTGGTTGTTAGCTGTGCTTGGGGGGGTCGGGTCGGGTCTTGGGTCTTGACTGCAATCTATTGACAGGTTTCTTGGTTTGGCTGTGTCTCTGCTCTGTAATCATTGGATTGCATGTGATGCTAGTAACTTTAATCCAATCTAATTCTGACTATGATTTGTAGTCTTCCTAGCTTGACTCTAGACCTGCTTCATCAGTGTGAACTTGTTTGATGATGTAGGCTTTTAGTTGAACCTGACCATCATTTTTAGGTCTTGCCTGCTTACCTCACTTAGGAACTGTGGGGGCTGGACCCTGGTTGATGAGGGCCCTATGCTGCTTTTTCTTCTCTATTCCTTAGACTGAAAGGGCTGTTGCTGGTTCCTGGTAGTCTGGGGCTTATCCTGTTTTAGAGCTAGGCCAAAGATGGACTAGTTCAGCAGATTTCTTAAAAAGACTGGGGAAGTTGTAGGCAATAAGACTTCTATGGCTGACTGAGATGAGGCAAGAAGGGCCTTCCTGATGGCTTGAGACAACAATGTTAGGATGTGTACCTGTTGCTGGAAACAGCTCTCATGGTTATACTTCATGCTGGTCCAAATCCAGACTTGCGGCATGTCACAGAGCAATAACCATCTACTAGGCTAGAAAACAGGTATCGGCAGACTAACCAAAGACTAGAGAAGAGCTATTATCTGTCTCTTACATGAATCTAAAAATGTATTCATTATCTGTTGCCTATTTGGAATGTGGGAAAAACATTCTGTATATCACAAGAGTTACCATTGATTGTTAAGCACATAATGATAGCAAGTGATGTGGCCTAGGGGTTAGAAAACATGAGTAGAGTGTGGAGGTAAGGCCTCTAGCCTTAATGCTGACTCATTTCCTGTGGTCACACACAAGATATTGAGCCCCAGGCCCTATCCACTCCCATGCGGTGTTTTGAGATCTGGGATTGGCAAACACTATCTAAATGTAGAGGATGATAATAGTAATAAGTTATTGCAGTGGGGACACTCAGAGAAGCTATGATTCATCTGCTGGCATCAAGGTTGATGGCTAGAGGCTACGAAACATGTTGGGTACTTGAGATGGAAGAATGCGTGGGCTAGTGAAGTTGCTCAATCTGTGTGGGGGGCATTGAATGGATCTCTGTTTCCCCAGGCTGCACACACAGCATGCTGTCACCCACCAATTACTACATGGCATATCCTTCTTTCCTCCTCCTCATCTTCTGCTACCATGTGCAGGCCGAGGACTTGTTGTAACTAGTTGATATATTCTTTTTACTCATCAGCAAGATGGGTCTGGATCAAAGCCCAAGATCTAATCACCCTGGACTTTGGCACCATTGAAATCCAAATCTAGTTTGTTCAGACTGCAACTTTATTTGGTTAGAATCTATTCTCTTACTGTATAAAACGGAAGTTTTTGGAAAAGTGTCCAAAGAAGCAAGAAGGACTATGGTGTGCATTTTCAGATCAATAACTGCAGCAGCATTACCTTTGCAAGGCAAGCTAGAATAAATGCGCATATAGGAACCATGGAAATTCTCTTGTTGAAGAAGTTTGGGCAGTAGATAGATACCATTTCAAGTATCTAATGACCAGAAGGGAATTTCAGTTTGCTATGACCTTTGTGTCCAGGTTAAGTGATCGCTAGTTCAAACCTCTTGAAGATGCTGCTTTCTGGTTTTCCAGGTGAAAAGCATCACTGGTCTTTCAGCTGTCAGTAATCAGCACTTTTATTGGCAGTCTTAGGAGACATAGCAAGAAATGCTTGGACCATGATGAGAGAGTTCTCCTTTAGAAATGGCCTCTAGTACCAGGCAAGCTGATAATGCATGACAGAGAAGGCTGTGCAGATGCTCTGGATCTGCTCTGGCAACAACTGGAAGCTCAAAGGTATTTGGGACGGGGGGGCAGGGGGGAAATCAATTGTTCAGGGATTATCTATGGCTAAGAGATAAATGGAGCAATTTCTTTAGGTTTGGATTAAAATTAAGAAAATACGTAAGCCTAATGGGATCTTGGGCTTCCCGGAGGTAATGCTTCTCAGATGAGGCAGTGAATATGCCGAACACTTCTAGACTACTAAGAGAGGACGGAACTATGATCTTACGGAAGCACAGTCAGGAATGAGGGATAAAGTGGAAACTAAACAAGAATAACTTTGAATGTTTTGCAGAGTGAAACTAGGTAATTTCTGGGTGTCTTTAATAATCTTTTACAGTCACGTTTCCTTTCCATCTAGTTGTGTTCCACAAGTAGGTCAAGAACATTCATCTGTCATTTCAGGCTGTAAGAGTGCTTCTCTAGAGAGCAGCTGAAGCCTGAGAGAAGGCTGTAATACAGCCGCTATAGACTTGAGGGGGGGCAAGAAACTAACCAAGCAGACAGTCAAAGATGGCTTTAATTTTTCTCTCCTCTGCAGTGATGAACATGCATAAAATGTATCTATAACCGTGCAAGACCTCTTCTACTACTGTAGCAACTACCTGAAAACCAGTTGACTTAATTCAAAAGTGTGTCCCTCAAGTAGGAGGATTAGGTATTTTGCTTAAGTGACCTGTAAATGCATTTAGAGAATCATGTGTTACTACTCTTCATAGCAGATAAAGAAAATGTTACTTTGTCTTTTCCTCTTTTTTTGTTTACTGCTGACAAAAATCAAAGATGTTGATCTGCACTTTTCTGATCTTGCTATAAACAGTTGTCTCTGACCATATTGAGGGTGTGCACTATACTAATGAGATGGAAAATCTTTGACAAATTTCTGACTTCCAGGAGTAGTTATGCAGCACAATTGAAGAGATGATGAAACAAAGTCTGTACAATTCTGAATGATCTGAAAAAGATTTCCAACTTTGTTTTGTGATGCTCCTTCAGACATTGGAGGCAGGCGAGACTTGGATTATTAATGTAAAAACTCTTAAAAACAACAAATCTCTCATAAATCCAAAGACTCTAGACTTCTCTAAGCTTTATAAACAGTGAGACAAAGCATGTTCCCAGTTCTTATTTCCTTTTGTATCTTTTTCGGCTCTGCATCAGTCTCTAGTGGTATCATCCTTATTATAAGAAGGGTAACTCCAGGCATGGGGAGATTATGCCCTCTTGAGTACCAGAAATTCTCTTGCTATTCCAGTATTCCCAAATGTCTGCAAGCCAAAGTTTTCTTGGATAATGAAAGTGAACGTAGGATTACTGAGACAGGGTGGCTCCAAGTATTGCATCTGATTTGCTTTTCACAGGATAAGGAGATAAATTACATACACGACAGGTAATCGCTGTATGGACAACCAGTGCCTGTCTTAAACTGGTGACTAGATGTTAGCCTTATTGAGGCAGACAAATCTTTTTATCTTTGTAATATCTACTGTGGACTCCCCAGGGCAGATCAGACTTTGAATTATTTGTTTCTGGTCCAAATAAGATGTAGTAGATATTTTCCAATCTGAAATAGAATGACAATCCTTCCCAGTGTAACTTGGTTCATAGCCAAATAAAATACTGAGTAACATAATTAAGAGAAATACAAGTAAATTGTTCTCAGGCTGTACTTGGTTTGAAATTTGTTTCATATCTGAACAAAGGCTACTCAGATTGTTGGAGGACTAGGGTATACCACCTACAAGGAAGGAAATTTTGAGGCTTGCTTAATTTGGCAGAGAGGCTAAGGGGGGACCTAGTAGCAGCCCACAAACAGTTAAAGGACTGTTTCAAAGATCATGTGACCAAAAGCTTTTTTGGTAGTGGCAGATACTAAAACAAAGCAATGCCTGCCAGTTTTGGCTTAGAAATTCAGACTGCAGACTAAGACGACTTTTTCACCAGGATGGTGGTGCAGTACTGGGACAGATACCCAGAGAGCAGGTATTCAGAGGTTTTCAAGATGGCTAGACTAGTCTAGTTTTGGTGGTAGGTCTGTTTGAAACAGAAGGCTGGCCTAGGTAACCTCCAGAGCTTCGTTCTGTCCACCATTTTTGTGAGTCTGTATGAAAACTTGTTTTCTGCTGCTGTATCTGTTTGTCTAGCAAAATGCTGCTTTTCTGCCCAACCTTTGCTTCACTGACAGCCTCAGATCATCGCAGGTCTAACAGACCTGCTACTGCAATCAAACCTGTTAAATCAGGTTAATAGCAGCTGAAGGTCTTCCCCTCATCGTTGCCTCTTTCAAATAGATGACTCTTTTCTTGGAAATTCTCTATGAAATGGATTCTGAATTTTCTTGAACTTAAGTGGTGCTTTTCTGTATTGGAATCAGGAAATTAATTGCTTAGCATGAAGTATGGGATTAGTGTTACTGAAACCATGAGACTACTCACTTGTCTTAAATCAAAATACATGCTTAACTGACCTCCTAGATCAGAAATCATTGGAGTAAATCATGTTGGTTTGATTTTGTATTGTGTAAGCAAAGCATAGAGCCTCAAACTTCAGAGTGAAAGGAAGCTGTATGTCTAAGTCCTGGGTAGCTCTGCTGTCTAGCCCAGGTCTCTGATTTTAATTGTATTGTCTACACAGCTATGCCTCCAGTTGTATCTTGATGTCAGTGCTGTCACTCAGATCTCCCAACAAAATTTGTTGGAATTGCTCTGACAGTCCTGGGACATGTGGGATGTGAAAGCCTGGAGAGATTACTGTGTTTTTCCTTCCTCATCTGTTCCTCTACATGTCCAGACTCTCCCTGTACATTTGAGAACAGTGATAGCAATATATTCTTGAGTAAGGAGCTGCAGGACCTCATGAATCAGCTGTATTGAAAAGCAGAAACCTGGACAGTCATTTATATCTGTAGACCTAGAAGAAATGAGGTCCTTGATTCAGAGAGGAGATACAGAAATGCATTATTTAAAACTTAAATGCTATCACTGCAGAATGGATTATTTTCTTTTTCTTTTAGTGGTGGGAGCCAAAGCGTAGTGCATGCATATTTCAGACACTAGGGACTGAGGCTGGTATCCTCAGGAACTTGTCTCTTCCTGCTGTCTCAGGCAAAAATATAGTCACTTAGGTTGATCTGATTCAAAATGAAACTAGGGTACAAAGTGGAGGCTAGGTGAAAAATGAAGGGAGCTAAAAATTGGTGGTATTTTTACAGGCATTTTTTCTATTTCAACCCATTTTAAGTAGAGGGGAGAAAATGAAAATTGAATTTTTAAATTTTGATATTTTAAAATGTGAATTGTAATTATTAATGACTTCTGGACTTGGGTCTCAGAAGTCCAGATAATATCCTTGGCTCTGTCACTGGATGGCAATGTGGTCCTGGGTATGTCATTTCAGTTTTTAATGTCTGTTTTCCAGCCTGTAAAATGGAGATTGTAATACTGACTGCTCAGATGATACATTTTTTTCAAGAGGTATGGAATTAAAATTCACTGTAAAATGGATTTAAAACAAGTAGTTTTACTTACTAACCAAAACTATGATCTGGAAATTTCTTCCTGTAAATACTTTTGGATCAAAATGTAACTGACAAATG
This sequence comes from Chauna torquata, assembly GCA_013399475.1. NCBI lineage: Eukaryota > Metazoa > Chordata > Aves > Anseriformes > Anhimidae > Chauna > Chauna torquata. Next base: position 171,162 of record VXAL01003756.1, read on the forward strand.
TGAAAAACATTTTTGTTTTTTAAATAACATTGCCAGCATTTCCATGGGGGGAAAAATCATTTAGGGGTCATGTTCTTACAAAATCAACATTCAGTTTAGAGCAGATACAATCCTAATAAAAGTGCTCTTAATTTTGGTAATCAACATCTTTTCAAGGATTCCTGTTTCCTGGAAGATGACACATACATCCTCCATTTCCCTTTCCCAATATTAATACGTGGAGCAGACCTATTTGGACTATTCAACTGTGTATTTATATGAATGTCTTCTCAAATATGATCTCATGTGCTGGGTGTCCATGTTTACAGATTCACAGCAGCTGCAGTGTAATGGGTCTGCAGAGAGATACTACATTTGACTATCAGAAATACTGTAGCACAGAAAAAAAATATGGTCCTAAATCCTTAGGAAGACAGTTCCTAAGCTTGTGTTACTGCAGGGAATTTACAGCTTGGAAAGAAATAACATACTAAACTCTACAACTGGATTTACAGAAACAGAACTGAACTGTTCATTACAATTTTGTGAATAGGACTTTTTTTAAAAAACAAAATAACCCTCCAAAAACATGATTATGATTTAACATACCCCAAATGACATTCATCTCGTTATATTCTGTTTTATGTGATGCTTTACTTAGCCTTACTTACATTTTTGTTCAATGTTTAAATGCAAAATGCCTTTTCAAAACAATATTGACTGTTTCAAAAGTATTGGAAAAAAAAATCTTCTTTTAAATGTCCCTGATTTTTTTTCCTTTGAAACTATTTGCCAAAGATGACCAAGTTTACAAGTAATTTGCTTCCACACCAAGCTCCATTCTTTATTCACAATCTTTTATCTGCTCTGCTGCATGCTGACAGCTTCTGTGCCCCTAGAATGGGAGGGTCAAAACAGACTACTGCGTTCCAAGCGGCTTCTCTGCTGGGTGTCCAGCTGAAACCTCTCAATTCCAGAGGCTGGTAGGAGTATGAAAATATAATTCTAAAAAAGCTCAAATTGGTGAAAGTAAATAGAGGAAAGAAAGTTGTTATATTTGGTGCCATGATGTACTCTCCTGTCTCATTATTTAAGATGGACTGAGAAAAAGCAACAGAAGCTGCAATTCTAACATGAGAATGAACTGCGTACCTGCAGCTATGTATGATTTCTACTGCTTTATGGAGCACAGACCTTGAAAGCCCTTCTGCTGTACTGCCACCTGGTGACTCTCAGAGGTGAAGGTGTCAACGCATGAGATGTTCAGAAGGAAGGCTGCTGATGCTACTTCTGAGAACCACCTGAACCAGGTAGTGTCTGGAGCTGGGGTGGAGGCTAAAAGGCTGTAAGGTATGGTTTAATATTTATGGTCTGTAGGGACAGAATAGCTGCATGGGAAGGTAAGAGCTTTGAATATCTCTTGCAGCAATGCCAGTATGAGGGAAAGGCAAGCTGTTTGAATTTTTCATCTTTATTCTTTTCTCATATGAGCAACAATTAAGAAATAAAAGAAATATTAAAAAAAAAGTTTGATGGAAATGAGAGAGGATAAGAACTTAAATAGAAATAAAAATACTACTACAGCCTAGCTATGTTAAATATTTAATCATACACTTGTCATCTGTGCATTCAGGAGGGCTCTTCAGATGGATCCCATCTCTGAGTTACTCCTCCAACTTTGGAGAATAAAACACTAGCCATGGGACTGACCTCGACCAGTTTTTTCTTTTTTTTTTTTTNGCTGGTAGCTGTTGGTGCTCTGAACATAGGTTCTGGGACTAGTTTGTTGCTGCATAGTTGACATGAAGGGGATATAAACCTTGCAGATTACACTCTGAATGCATGTTTATCCCACACTTTCACAAGGTAGACCAAAGAACTTTCCGCTTCCTTCAAGCGGCAATGGTACTTTGCTCTTAGCATTGTGTAGTGAGTGACTGATGCATTGAGCTATGGAACAATTAAGTTTTACCTCAAGACTGGTGTCTCTTTTTGTGCAGCTTAACAACTCTAACTGCTGAGCAAGCCTTCGTAGACCTCCATGTGAGCCCTGCCATTCACATCCTCTGCTCACAGAGAGGCAATTTTTCCAAGCAGAGACAGCCCCAGAGACTCAGTGACTGGATGGGCATCCTAACACGCAGCCTTCCAGAAGGAATTTGCTGGGTTGTCAGCTCCGAGCCACTGGTCTCCAGTCCTGGGAGGGTAATACAGCAAAAGAGATTCCTATCTGACAAGTAGCTGCTGAGGAGCCCGTTACACTTCCTTCTTGTGGTGAGCCTCTATGCAGGCTAACTTCTTTTACCAGTTCCTCCTTTACCCTGTGTGGTAGCAGCCTCTACTGCAAATTTGTAAGCTGTACTTTCAAGTTCTGAACAAGCTAAGGTAACAAATGATCATGCAGCTAATGACTGCTTTCTTACTGTTTGACTTTGCTCTTTAACAAAGTATTTCTACATGTTTAGCACTAGGGTTTAATTCCAGCTCTAATATTACCTCTCTTGCTGGGCAGCAGCAGCAGTTTTCTGTATCCTAATAGGTTAAGTTCCTAGCAGAAAAGAAACTACTAATGGAGTATCTGGCTATAAATTAAGCAGAGCTTGTTTAATTTTTTGTTCTTTTTTTTTCCCCTATTATTTTCCAGCCTAGAACAATCATCTGAACACTTAAAGGCAGTCCTTTCCTAGGAAAAGTTGAAAAAACAGTTTGAAGTTTCAAGAATTGTTTTTAAACAAAACTATATCAGGTAGCAAACCTACTGCTTACATCAGTTTGTCCCCATTGCTTCTGCCCAGAATTTTGTGTGACAAAAAAAGCTAGCAACCAAGTGCAATCGCAGTATTAGTTCTGTAAGTAAGGAAGTAAAAAGTGGAGAACATACATGAGTCTAGTTCAGAGAGCTGGAAGAATATTTATGGAAAAGCCAGGCTTATCCATGAATAGGGTCTGACAGCTTGTTAAGCATGCTCATTAGCTATTTGAAGGTACCTGAGTAATTATAACTGCGGGAAAGCTGCCTTCCTGGATACATGCAGAGTCCCTCTGGGAGTGCAGCTTACAGGAGAACAAGGTCAGGAGCAGGAGTTTATAAATAGAATTGGGAGCTGCAAAAGGGGAAAAAAGAAAAAAAAAAGTTGTTAGGGGACACGTCAGTGATGGAAAATGTCTGCTTTTACATGTGTATTGCAAGGATTTTGCTTAATTTGTTTAGCCTGAACTTCAGGCTCCCTATTTCTTCAGACAATAAAGAGTTGATGCAAGCTATGCAAGCTAAACATCCTTGCAGAGAGCAAATTGGGGTGTTAAAAAGTAAGAACAGATTTCTGAGACTTTAATAAAGTGGTATTCTGTAGAGGTTTTGGTACTGATTATCCGGAGTGAGAGGAGTAAATCTTCCTAGAAAATAGCTCTTGGTCAATATATGCTTATGTAATGACATCCTGCGCTTTTGTCTGAGTTTTTCTGAGAGTGTTGTCTTCTCATAAGTGCTATGTGTTCAAATTTACCTTTCTATTTTGTAGATGTTTTGCTGCAGAACTTCTGCATCATGATTGTTTAATTCGAATACTCATAATCCTGAAAACAATGAATTCCTCTGTATCATATAGTAGAACGTTAATCTGAGGTACACAAGGGGGAAAAATGGTATGCCGTTGTATGTTCCATTAGTTTTTCGACTTTCTCAGTCTCATTGGACGAATGTGCCTTCCAGTGTGGAGATCATGTGTTCAGTCAAGCTGCCTTAAAAATTCTCGTGCACAACATATTTCTGGTCAGTAGGTGGCATTTAGTGGAAAAAAGCAACTTCCCAGAGGAACTTTCAGATCTGATACTTTTTTCTTCTGAAAAAAGTTTCTGTTCATTTGATCAGAATGTTTGGCGCTGATGCTTTCAAACTAGAATGTTTTAACTTCTGTTACAAAATAATTTCTAAATGTGGCTGTTTTTTTCCTTCTGTTTTTTAAAAGTTGGTACTGTTTTACTAACTGGAATAATTTTGGTGGAATTTAGTTATGCATAGAATCAAAATATTATAGTTTAAAACTGTATGTCTGTGCTTATAGTCCAGTGATATTCCTTTCCTGCCCATTTTTGACCACTTCTAAAGGAGCCACAAAGGATAACTAAGAAAAGGGGGGATTTATCAAGCAGCAACCTTGAACTTGCTCTATAAGGGTTCATAGGAAACTACTTCAGGATTTCACAACTCGGAAAAGGCTGAAAATCACTGCTCTAGTCTGACTTCTAAGATGCAGGCTATTGGATTTACTTTGGTTCATTCTTGTTGAAACAAAAGCATACAAAAATCACATTTTGATTTAATAACTTTTGTTCATGGAGGGAATTTGTACCCATTTCCAATGAAACATTTTGAAATGGCAGAATTTCACATCCATGTTATCCACATTGCAGAACACTGCTACTCCTGGCCAAATCTTACCGTGCCAAGGTCCAGCCTGCATGCTGGGAGGCACAGAGGGTGGTTTGTGGAGAACCTGCTCCTGTTCAGAAGGAAATGTCTAGGGCAGGAAACAGATTATTTTCATGAAAGAAGTCTGGAGCTTGATTCCAGTAAGCTGTTAGTTTTGATTAGTCATGGTGTCAGCACAGTTAGTGGTGTAACTGCGCCTCCTAACCCAGAGCAAGCGTGCTCAGGTCAAAGGGGTGCTGGCGGGCCTTGGGCAGAGGACTGCTCCTTGGCAGCAGCACATCTTTACCGGCTTCGCGGCTTCATCAGCATGAGCTCAACTGACCTTAAAGCTGAGGTACAGCTATGTGTGCACGCATACAAATATGCAAACTACCATGGGCGTAGCACGGCCCTGCTTATTTCCCCGGCGCTGCCTGCAGCCGCAGGCCCCCTCAGGCCCAACCCCCTGCCCTCCCGAGGCCGGGGGAGGCCGCGCTGCGGCGGGCGGGCGTGCCTGGAGGGCCCGGCCGGAGGGGCAGGCAGCTTCCCGCGCCGCCCGGGGCCCGGCGGAGGCCGCGGCCGTACTGCCGCTTCACCGCCTTTCGGTCACCTGCGGGTTTGCTAGGCCTCCCGGTGCGAGCGGGGGAGCCGGCAGCCGCTCGGGCCCAAGAGCGGGCAGGCCAGAGGCGTTCGCCTTCACTCCTTTGTGAAGATTTGTTGAAGGAGCTGAACTCTTGCGTTGCAGAGTTCAAGGTTTGCTGATGATTGAAAATGATAGTTAAGTAGATGGCTGAAATTTTTGAGTTACCTTTCTCTGTGGTCTCACTGTCAACTTCTGCCAGTGGTGGTGAAATGGAGCAGTATAGAATCATAGGCAAAGGATGGGGGAAAAAAAAAAAACAAAAAAAACCTGCAGCTGGCTCAGCTTTTGAACACTGCAATGTTGAAAATGCAGTGTAAAAATGTGACGTATCTAACCCACTTTTTTCTTGACTGAAGGTTATGCGTGTGAAACAAAGCATTTTGTCTCAGCAGCATGAGAGATGCTGTGCCCCCAAGGAGAGGAACTTGCTGGGGGGTGAATACAGGCTTTTCAGCAGACTTCCATCACGTTCGGGCTGAACCACCAGCAGTTTGAGCAATGGCAACTCTACAGCAATTGCCAGAGGATGTGTTTACTCCTGGTGTAACCACTCAGGCCATTTGGTGAATCTAATGCTGCTGAAATGTGAACATCGGCTTTCAAGAGAAACTTGCAGCAGCTGATCTCCAGCCTCAAACTGCTGTGCTTCTTGCTGTTCCAGAACACTAAGACGTGATGGTGTGGTTGTATTGGTATTGCACAGGCATGAAACAGGGTTTTTCCTCTTGTTTGTGGAGGTTGGAGTGGTGAAGGAAAGTTTAACAAGAGCTGGCATAGGGGATGTTATTTGATGCTGTGAGACTTATGGGCCTTGTAGTTATCTACAGATCCTTGCCTCAGATCGCCTGGTGCTGCTTAGCATGTTTGCTAAGGTGTGTGATTGGAAGGAGCTGGCTGTGTCAGGATGACAGCCAGAGGAGAATTTCCTTTTCTAATTTTTGTTGTGTGTTTCAATATAGCTAGCTTTTCCTTTTTGTATAACTAAAAGGTCTGCTTTCTGGCATGGCGAACAGCCTCAGGAAATGTTCAGGGAGTTTGGTCTTGTGAGGCCATCCTGGATTATAGAAGCTTGGGTGCTCGTATGCATGTGTGGGGAAGCTGTATCTAGGTGACTTTCTTGACAGTGCTGGGTGGGATGTGCAGAGCTCCTTGAAAAGGAATGCCACAATACCTGTCCATCTCCTGAAGCGTACTAATTCTGGATCAAATCAGACAGACAGTGGGAAGGTCTAAGAAAGGAAGGATTGTTCCTCCCCATTGTTGTGGGTGAAGGCATGGTGCAAGGGGTTGTTGACGTGAATGGTCCAAACTGACAAGGGGAGTTTGGACAAGGAGGCACCATGTCCTACTACGTTAGCTATTAGCTTGTCTTTACTTCTTGAGTTATTTTTACTACAGATAATTTGGTTACAGCTGTTCTGCTCCAGTGAAGCAGAGATGGAGTGGCAGGGTGTGTTGAAACTCCGGACTTTCAACCCTATCAGCAGTTAGTGCAGAATGAAAAAGAGAAACAATGCTTCCTATGCTACATGGATTAGAATTCTACTAATGACTGTGTGGCTGCTTGTGTCCTGACAGCATCTAGGGAGGGAGGCACCACCAGATAGGAGAAGGCTCCTGGGAAGTAAAGCTCTGTGATAGAACAGCATGGAGGGGCTGCTGCAAAAGACCTAGTTTTGTGATTGTAAACTTACAATAAAAGGGGAAATGGAGCACCAGTGGTAACATTTAGACTCCTCTCTGAGCTAGGAAAGGCAAAACAATGATGTTCTCTCTTGGATGGTATTAGTATTCTCTTCAGTATCTCTGTGCTTCTGTCATTCATCTCACCACTGGTTTTGGCTAGATTGCAACTGGGAAAGTATTGGCTAATATGTGAACAGCCTAAGGCAGGAAAGCAGTGGAAATGTTGGCACAGCCTGTAGCAGGCTGTGTGGGCTCATGCTCTGCATGTGCCCAGAGCTGCCTAAAAGCTTGCATGTGTGGCTCTCAGCTGCACTCGCCAGAGTGGCCCCACATCACATTCACTGGAGCTAGCCCTGTGTGTGGGTGGCTCGAAGTGTGACCTTGTGTCTGCTTGGAAAACGCCATGTAGTTACACTTAGTTTAGCTAATGCTTTCCAAATCCTGGTCAACTTAATGCTACTGTCTGTACAGACTGGAGCAGAGTATTTTCCTCAGCATCCTAGAGCTGTATTTCTGTTTGCAACAGTGTTGGAGAGCTGCTTAATTCCTGGTATAATCTGTATAGGGATGAACTAAATCCATGATTTTTGCTGCTGCCTCTATTGTTGATCTTTCTTTTGGTAAACATATTTCTACAGTAAGGGATGAGAACAATCCGCTGGGACTGTTGTGTGCTAGAAACATTGCTTCATTGGTGGAGGTACCCCTGTGTTGTACAGGCAATCGCTTTCATGTCATTCTCATGACCTAACCCTGTCCAACAGTTAAATCAGTCCTTTCAGGACTTGCTGGTTCTACCTTTGGAAACATCAGGAGTCTCCAGTCTGGGTACTGCTCTAGTTTAGCTGGAAGAGAAAGTTATTTTTCCTCCTGAATACTTTTTCAGGCATTTGTGTGAAGTAGATGTTAACAGAAAACTGGTGACTTTAACTACCTAGAGGAAAATCCCCTTAGGTTTCCATCACAGTAATGCCACAATCCCACTAATTCTTAAGGTCACTGTAAAATTGTCTGGGAGAAGCAGTTTAGGAAAACCCCTCAATTTCCTGTGTGTATGGGGAGGAAAAAAAAAAACACACCACCTCACCTGAAAAACCAGTTATAAAGCCTTTCAGGTGTGTCATTAGGAAGCACAAAAAAGCAAACAGACAATTGAGAAGTAGTCTCCCCCCACCCCATGGCTAATCAAGGCTTCTTTATGTGGTCAGTGGAGCTTACGGTGCTTGTTTGCCGCTTAATCTGAATAGCTACCTTGACCATTTCAGTAGAGGGGTCAAGGGCTTGAATATTCACCTCAAAATTCAAATATATTTATTTTAAGGGTACTGCATTTGAGGAAGGTCTACAGTTGTTGCCTGTATTTTGTGCACAAGTTGTACAGTGTGAGCTTTGTGGTACTGTATTCCTGTAGTAGTTTGGTAAAACCTTGAGTTTAAAAACAAAATTAACACCCCCACATACAATTTTCTTTGTGAATGTGCTATGGGGGGGAAATACCTGCTTACTCTTGACCCAGGCAGAGGAATGCAATGCCTGCCAGGTTTGTGCATCAGCTGAATTAAGTTGCTCAGGGAGCTTGGTGGGTCCTGAACACGTGGTTCATTTGCTCTTCTCCACTTCTGCTTTTCTCAGGAAATAAGTGCAGCAGCTAATCAAGTGATTCACAGTGGAAAGTTTAAAGAGCAAAGTGGGAGCTGCAGCATGCACCAAGATGCCTAATAGGACAGAAGCAGTAGAGCCCAATTCTCTGGATGTGGCTCTTGACTGCAAGAGGAGCTGCTGAATCTAGGAGCACAGGTATGTCAAGAGAAAGAGATCCGCTTTGAAAGTGGAAGGAACAGACTTAACTGTTGAAGGAAGCTGTAGCATGATCTGCAATTGTTTTGTTGTGGTAGGATCATTTTCAAATAGCAAAAGCTTCAGTCAAAGTTCACCCTGAACTGCAGCACAAGGAAGAAAAAGGATCAGAGCTGTTTGCTTGTATGCTTTCATCTAGGAATGATGATAGGGTATATCTGTTGCTGCTGCTAGTGGAAACTCATTAGATTTGGTTCTTATCTAATGAGCTGCTGTTTGAGATAATTGTTCTGGTCTTGTCCCTTTGAGTTTGCACAACTGTTCTGTTTGTGACTAACCAGAAGTATTCTGTTTACTCTTGAGTTGGGGGACATTACTTCACTGCCAGGAGAACACCTCAAAAGCAAGTATTTCTTATATCTGGGCTTCTTATCCCTTGGCTTTATTAGGGGCATATGCAAGTCACAGAGGAAACTGCTCTCAATTAGATATTTAGAAGCTACTCTTTTAAAACAGAAAAAGTTAAGAGCGGGTGCATGAGAGAGAGCTTAAGTCAGTCTTGTAACCACTTTTGAATCGCATGGAAATGCGCTTCAAACAAAAGTAAACATAAATGCCGTTGAGTGTTTGAGACTGAAATGATTTTGAGAGGTAATACTGCAGAAAGCCCTTGTCCAACTTATACATACTCAAAAGTAAAAATGTGCTTGAACAAATTACGTTCTAGTGTAAATTAAGGAAACTCCTTTGGCAGTAATAGTGTCACACCTTGAAGTGAGCTGAAATAATGCTTATTGATGGAAAAAGTAAGGACCATGTCCTACTGAAATGTGACTTGTTCTTTGAACAGTATTAAAACTTCTCTAAACTGACAAGTATTTTAAAACTCCCTTGTATTTTGCATTTTGTTAGTGCTTGGTTCAAGTCATGAACCAGGCTAGGCCCGTATTGTATGAAGTGCTGTGCCAGAAGTTATGAAGAGCCAATCTCTTCCCCAAAGAATTTACAATTAAAAAGACCTGGCAATGATGGGTAGGAAACTGAGTTTTCTAACTTCTTAGAGTTCATTGCAGTCCTCATAAAGGAGAAGGTAAATAGTGTGACACCAAAGTGTAAATCTTTTTGGTATTACTTTTAGTTTTGTCTCATGAAATAATATGTCAATTATGAACACTAGACATAGGACTGAAAGGTGTAAATAAGAAAGACAGTGGTAGCTTGGGAGAAGGAGCAGGGGTGATTAAGAGGGACAGAGGTAAAATAGTAGATAGTCTAGCACAGTGTTGGTTCTGAGGTACTGTTGTTGGTGCCTGTAAGGACAGAGTGGTGTGAGCCACTAAGAGGGAGGCTGTGGTTGAATTGAGGGTGAACTAGAATTTGTGGGATAAACCAGTTCATAGAAGAAATAAGACGCCTTCCACCACTTGGATCTTATAGCGTCAGACAGCTTTCTTGGGGAGGTAGTGGAATCCCTGTTTTTAGCATTTCAAAAAATTGACTGGCATGACTGTTTAATGAACAGGCTTATCTTGGCTGCCAGGAAGGGGAAGGGGATACAGACAGGCATCACCCAGTGGATTTTTGGGATGCTGTGAGCTGTGTGTTTCTGATAGTCACCAGAGTCCTGGGTTTTAGATTAACATTTTTTTGCAGACGCTTAGTATAAGAAGTGGACAAAACTCTGAAATTTGGTGCCAGGCTTCATTGTGTTTTGGTCAACCATCTTGCCGTGAGACTCTTCTCTGATAACAAATAATTTTAAATGTTCAAGTAAACTTCTTGTTCTTGGTGCAAATTGGGATTTTTATAGCATTATGGGATCATTCTTTAGACTGCTGGGGGAGTCAAAATCCAAGGTAAATATAGTTAGTTCTTAATTAAAAATGAGCCTTTAAAAAAAAAAACACGCTTGTTCAGCCATTAAGCTTTTAATATCAACATTGTTCGTCCTTCTGCCAGCTTTGGTCAAGCCTTTCTTCCGTTTTATTTTATCAGTCTAACAAGGCATAGCCACACTGCAGTGTGATTTCACACAAGCTACCTTTAGAACAAAAGGGAAAATACATGAATAAGTTCCACTTCCTCTCTGTTACTTGACACCACTTTCTGAATGATAGCATTAGGTTTCTTTGATATGTTTTCACTTTCATGTCTGTTTTTGCTCTTTATTATTTAAACTTTACTTTTTCTGTCATTGTGATATTTATAATTTACCAAAACTGAAATGAGCCCTTAATTTACAATGAGGATCAAGACAAATGGTGGGAAGTAGTAGAGAGTCAACAGATTAGACCTTTTCAAAATATCTAAGTTATCCTTAGTACCAAAGATACCTGAATCCTGGACTCTGTGATATGGTGATCGGTCCAGAAGAATAAGTATCCTCCAAGAGGAATAGAAAATGCAAAGGATTTAGAAGCCCAAATTAAGTTGTAGATCCACACAAAGGTTATTAGGAGACAGAATATATAAAGTACAAAGTGTGAGTGGAGAGAACAGACTAACAGTAGGGGTCTGATGTTTAGTCTAATGTGTGTCTTGTAGTCTGGACAGTTGGAATAAATAAGGAGGCAAATTGTGATCCTCCTTTTGCTTTCTTGTACTTCTGGAGATTAAGAAACTCGAGTGTACACAGAAATCTTTACATAGTCCCCAGGGCTTCATTTTAGGGCCAGTTCTCTTCAATGTTTTTATAAATGATCTGGATGCAGGACTCAAATGCACGCTACATAAGTTTGCAGATGATACTAAATTGGAAGGAGCGGTTGACTCCCTCGAGGGTAGAGAGGCCTTGCAGAAAGATCTTGACAAATTAGAGAACTGCATGATCACCAACCATATGAAGCTTAAAAAGAGCAAGTGCTGGATTCTGCACCTGGGACAGGGCAACCGTGGCCCCCCCAGTACAGACTGAGGGATGAGAGGCTGGAGAGCAGCACTGTGGAAAGCAATGTGGGAGTTCTGGTCGATGGCAAGTAGAACACGAGCCAGCAGCATGCCCTGGCAGCCAGGAGGGCCAGCCATGTCCTGGGGTGCATCAGGCACGGCCCTGCTGGCC
>VXAL01003757.1:3515-40261 GCA_013399475.1 Chauna torquata
TAGGTGTTTGGTCTAAAGCTTAATGTAAGGATGGTGAAAATTTCAGCTATTCTAACTTGGAAGACAGCTCTACATCCATTTTAGAAACAAGAAAGATGGTGAAGAAGGAAGATAATTGTTAAGTGGAATGTGCTGTGGTTCATCTGGACTTCCAAATGCTGTCAAAAGCACCCTGAAAATAGCTGGAGTTAAACAGCAATGTAACATCTTCCAAGATACGAGGAAGGAAAACAAATAAATGAGTAGAGACCACAAATCTGAATGACCATTGAAAAATATGTTTCACAGCAGTCGCATGTCAGGTTACGGATAGAGGGTTTCATGACCTGTATCTGTTGCACATAGCTTTCCTGGGTACTTTCTGCGTGTTCCCTGGCTTATTCACCCTGTGCTGGCCTAGAAAGATAGCCTCCAGAAATACATCCTGGCACAGCAGCTGCCTGTGTTCATTCAGCTAGCACGCTTCAGTTCAGAGCTAACACACCTTGAAATTTGAATTAGATCTTACCAGGCAACACTCGCTCTGGATCGTTCGTAAGGGCTCATCACTTTGACACACACTAAAGTATGACTTAGCTGCCTTTGCTTTCTTGGTGGACTTTACCAGCCCTTTGTGCCTCACTTTAACTCATGCCCATCTGTTTCCCTCCACTCTGCCTAGTGGAGGGGAACATATGGCCCTAAGTACCTAACTCTAATTTGTTGCCACACCTTCAATTATTGCCATATGTTCTAGTATCATACTGTAATTGCTCATACTTGGTGCTAGAAACACAAAAGGGGCATTTCACAAGCCAGCAGGTTTACTTCTACTATATAATAAAGCAGAAACAGCTGTCACCATACCGTCTTCAAATAATCTGCTGACTTTCTCTGCACACAATGCTTTTGTAATTTTAAGCATTTAAAATCCTGCAATCATTCCTTGTTTGTTACTTCTGTCTTCATCACTTTAAAACAAGCAAAGACAAACCCTATTTTTACATTGTCCCGTTAGTTCAGATTGTCTCAGTACTCCACTGTTCTCCATAGGAAACTTTCTGAGTCTCTGTTACTATGGAGAATATACATCAGAGGAGTCTGAGAACAATGAAACCATTTAATTTTACAAGGATTTTATATTCTAGTGAACTCTGCTGATTTAGCTACATTATATTTCTGCCTAACTGAGAACTAAGATCTACTGGTTTTGCTGTAATAAATAGGACAGTACTTCCTGTGATATTTTTGCATTGCAAGCATATGGTTGTAGTTTAGAAAATCTACTGGAAGAACATTTGTGCAACGTGCAGGCACTCTGGATTTCTATTATTCATGGTGACAGTATAACAGTATGACAGTTTATACCTCCCCTAACTCATTTTTCACGCTGTCTGGCACTTTGGTGGTTTTGCTGTTGTTGTTGTTTGTTTGTGTTTGGTTTTTGTTGTTGTTGTTTTGTTTTCGGCATGTCTTAACACATGCAAGAACAGCTTAATTAAACATGGAAAATGAAGATGTCTTATAAATTAAACGATAACTCTATGGAAAACTCTACATATGGATACCAGAGCACAAGCTCAGTTGCTAGATTATGAGAACACAAAACAAGTGACAATCCAGAAAGAAGTAATGCGGAGCATAAGGCAGGCACCATGCAATCAGGAAAGCATTATTTTATTTTTAAAGGCTGGTTTGCCCAAAATGAGGCTTTTCACAGGAACACATATGGCAATTTCTGCAGTGGTCTGTCTCACATCCGAGGTGGAAACTAGTACAAAAGGAGAGGATAATTTACTTCACAATAGGCCATCCTTTCTAGGGTCCTTTTTATCTGTGTGTTTACAGTTGTACTCAATTTCTTCCTGAAAGACTTTATGAATCTGACATTGTCATGCTAACTAGTAGTCACTGATCTTTCCAATTTTTAATCTTACACTGAGATGTTAGTCAAGATGTTATAACTATGAGGCTACCTCTGTCTGCATGTATGCCATTGTACTATATGGGTAATTCACTATTATGTGAATGTTTGTTTTCTTTCGCCACTACTTTATAAAGCTTTTTGCTGGTTCAGTCCAGAACTACTTCTTTGTTGTAGCAGTCTGTCACCTAAATTAAAATATTTTCTGCTTACTCATTTGTCTGAGTTCCTGCCCTCCAATGATCTTCTGCAGGTTTCAGCAAATTGTCCTTTATGTTGGAAAGATGAGGCTTATTTCCTCAGCCCACCAACTCTCATATGGGCTGCAAGACATGTAATTTCTGGGATGGTTTGTTATAATGGTCTGACATTCCAGGTAGGGATCTTTTCTAGACTGTCTTGCTTGCATGTTTGATATCTGTTACTGGATTTGCTTAATTATTGCTTTGTGAGTAGACATTTGAAGAGGTTTTGATTCCCATTCCCAAGTGGAGATGAATCACTGGAATTTTGTATCGTGTTATTTGATCATACGTGCCACATGTGCTACCACCTGCAAGATGTGTCTTCAATTTCCAAGTCCCAGCTCTTGTGAATTCCAGAAAGCCTTCCTTCACTGAAACTGTCTTACAAAGGTACAGTGGAAAAATATTTCCTGCCAGTGGAAGTTAGCTGCAGGAGACTTCCCTGTCCTATTTTATTTTTGATTACTTTACTCTTTCACACCTTACTTGTTCCTCATTTATTCTGACCTTGACCCCTTTTCAGGAGACATATGTCTTAGCTGTACTTGCCCAAGCCCTTTCTCCTGGATTTGAAGCATGAATCACTCTGCTGATGCTAACTTTTAACTCTATCGGAATTATTGTTTGGTCTCCTGTAAACAAAATCCCATTTTGCACACATGGCTCATTTCTCAGTAGGTAGTAAATTCTTGCGGCACGCATTTTTTGCAATCTGGCCATCCCTAGAGAATGAGTTGTTTTATTGTCTACAGCATGCCTCCTGCTCAGTGCTGGATTGCCTGGCACCTTTTATTAGAGATGTGAAAATATTGTAACATGTTGATAGACTCTACTCCGAATCCACATAGCCATCTGTGATATACTCTGGAAGGCCTGCCTTTCTTTTAGTATCTCACAGAGTTACTGCCATACCTGGGCAGCATTTGCTCCTCAGAATAGATCATTGACAATCCAGTAATGTGAATTATAATCATTCAGATTTACATTCAGATTTTTCTTCATTATGCTTTTTAAGTTTTTGAAGAAATTGGCCACCCCCGGTGCCATAAGAACTGACAAAACTAGGGAGGTCTAAAGAGCCTTTCATGAGGCCTTTTTTGATACAAGTGAAACAATTTTTCCCAGAAATCAGTGCTATTACTTTATCTGTAAGATTTCATGAATATATTTTTGTTTATGCTTGGATGAAGACAGAAAAGGAGACAAGATTTTTATGGCAGCTGAGAAACCGTTCTTAACAGTGATGGTTACATTTTTCCATTGGCTTAGGTAATACACGTTTGATTACATATTTCCTGAGAACTTTTCTGTGTATGTGCAAACAGTCAAGCAACAGCAAGCACATCTCAACATAAAAAGGAAGGAGAAAAGGAAGAAATCCAGATTATTCCCCAGATCTGTACCATACAGATGCTGCGTGTCCTAAATCACAGTGAGGCTTACCTTAGCCGAGGGTTCTGGACATAGTGCGGAAGAGCTGCTGTGACAGGTGCAAAGAGACAAATCTCAAAACTCTGGAGACTGCAGGTTTGCTCTGGCCTGTCACAGCTGGGAGAGGATGAAGCAACCTTCCCCATCAAGCATCAGGTTGGAGCATTAAAGTTGGCTTACAAATAATGCCAGTGCTATAAAAAAAAAAAAAGTCTATCAGCAAAATCATTACTATCCGATACACTTAAATAAATGTAGTGCTCAGTTTGCACCCAGTAGCTGCAGACAATAATACCTGAAACAAAGAGTCATGAAAGAAAGCTGAATAGGAAATCTGTCTCACAACATGAACAGCAAAATGTAAACATAGCCCACACAGTCTCTTACCCATTAAAGTGGTAAGATGGATATTAATTTTAAGCAGTTCTTCTGCTCTCTTGATCTTCAGATTCATTCCAGGCACCAGTGATTCTCTGACCATATTTGATTAAGCAAAGAATTGATGCCTTAATTTTTCCTCAAGTTATTTTTTTTTAAAGAGTAAAATAAAATAAATTCAAAATCAAACTAAAATGTTTTGGTTAATTCAGCTTAGAGTGGCATCCTTTGTCTCAATTTTTTCTTCCTCAGAGTATAACCTTTTTGTAGGATTGGGCTTGCCTCTATCTCTTTGACATGCCTGATACAAAAGGACACTGAGCTTTGTTGTATTCTCTGTGCACTGCAAAAAATATTTGTGAATTTATATTGGATGCAAGAATGCCAGATATCTGTTCCATCATCTGCAAAGCAAATGCAGTGGTATGATATATCATATGATATATGAATGGTATGATGGCACTGCAGAAAAGAACTTGGGGGTATTGGTGGATGAAAAACTGAATATGATCAGCAATATGCATTTGCAGCCCAGAAAACCAATTGTATCCTGGGCTGCATCAACAGAAGTGAAGTTAGTAGGTTGAAGGAGGTGATTCTCCTGCTATACTCCACTCTTTTGAGACCCCTGGAGTACTGCATTCAGTTCTTAGGCCCCTAGCATAAGAAAGATGCGGAGGAGGGCCATGAGGATGATCAAAAGGCTGGAGCAACTCGGCTATGAAGACAGGCTGAGAGAGCCGGGGTGTTCAGCCTGGAGAAGAGAAGGCTCCGGAAAAACCTTATAGTGGCCTTCCAGTACCCAAAGGGGGCCTTCAGGGAAGATGAGGAATCATAGAATCTTAGAATATCCTGAGTTGGAAGGGACCCACAAGGATCGTCAAGTCCGTCTCCTGGCTCTGCACCAGACCACCCAAAAATCAGACCATACGTCTGAGAGCGTTGTCTAAATGCTTCTTTATCTCTGGCAGGCTTGATGCTGCGACCAATTCCCTGAGGAGCCTGTTCCAATGCCCAACCACCCTCTCAGTGAAGAACCTTTTCCTAATATCCAGCTTGAACCTCCTCTGTCACAGCTCCATGCAGTTCCCTCGGGTCCTACTAGTGGTCACCAGAGAGACGAGATCAGCACCTGACACTCTGCTCCCCTCGTGAGGAAGCTGTAGGCCACCATGAGGTCTCCTCTCAGTTTCCTTTTCTCTGGAAGAGAACTGGAACTTGTTGCCGGAAGCTGTGGATGTCACATTCCTGGATGGCTCCCTAACCATCAAGGCCAGGTTGGATGGGGCTTTGAGCAACCTGATGTAGTGGAAGGTGTCCCTGCCCATGGCAGTCAGGTTGGAACTAGATGATCTTTAAGGTCGCTTCCAAGCCAAACCATTCTATGATTCGGTGGTGATTCTATATCATATTTAATAAATACATTCAATATTAGACAAAATATCTTCTCTTATTGCATCAATATTTATTAACATATAGGGCAAACTTGGCATTGTGACATTTTGTTCTAGGTGCCCCCTCAATTCAGGTATTGTAAACAAAGCTACCATGTATAAAACTATCTTAAAGTAGATATGTTACCTTGAAATATACATTATTAGCAGTCCCCGACCTCTAGGTAAGATGATATATTATTTAACATGCTTTCAGCAATTACACAAATCACCTTCAATGTATAAAAAATCAATAGTTAGATATACTATTTAGACTAGATATATTTCATCGTACTTTGTCATTTTTAGTGAATTGGTTGATTAACATTTTTTTTCTCAAGATAGAGTCTTACTGTAAACATATACCATAATTTACAGTGGTTTTTGTGTAACTTTTAAATTCAGCTTCTAGGTTTCACAGTAGCTTACACGTGGACTCTGAAGTTCATGCCACTTGTTTATTTTTTAAATTCCAGTGAAAATTTTGCACAAGTAAAATAAAAGCATCTGGGCTTTTTATCCCCACAAACTAAAGTCAGTGCTTCTTGGCTCCACAATTACTTTCCTTTGAGGATTCCAATTATAGTGCCTTTTACAGTGTTGAAAATTAAACTAAATGCTCATTTAATTAGTTGTACTTTTAATTAACATCTATTTTTTCCTATGCTGTTTGAATTGGTAGGTGATTGTGGAAGATAGTACTGCATATATTGCTCTGAAGTTATTAAAACAATTTAAAACAAAGCAATGATTTACTATCCTTTTTCTACTAAATTCTACAACATGGCAAGAAAACATTTGAAGCGACAGAGGAAGAGGAAATGCCTTATGGAACACCAACACAATTCTGTTGAAAATAACACTGGAGACAGGCATAACCTCTGCTATAGAGAAGTGTGCCTCAGACAAAAGATTTACTTTATTTTCCCAAAATGGACATTGGAATATTGAAAGGACCTGCAAGAGTGACAGCAAATCTGTGACCATATTAGTCATTCTGTCAGGGATGGAAAAATCTAGAAAAAAAAAAAGTAATTGCCAAAGAAAATAAGCACAGGTCTCAGCAGTTATAAATTGGTAGTGCTGTTTGCTCCACGCTCTCTACTCAATATGTCCCAGCTATGCACATGTCATTCAACTGCCCAACTCAGTCTGTGCAGAGTTTTCTTACTAAGGCACCTATCTAATCAGCTGGCGGAAGCTGAGTGCTCTATTTGTTCAGTTTGCCTGCACAGAGGTAGACATGACAGATATATTTGAAGTAATGCTAAAAACTACACAGCCAATGGGAGATACCATTCTCAGTTCACGAGTGAGTATTGAGAGAAATAGTAATGCAGTAGCAGCACATAATCATTCATAGTTATATCCTGCTGTTTAATGGTGACATATATCAAGGCTTCATCTATAAGAAGCTCTTACGGTCACTCAGAAGTCAGATGATGGAAGAGAACATGGGATAAGGAGCAGCAAAGCTCTAATCAGTTATTGTAGTTTGCACAATGATTTTTAAAGATTCTGATTGCTTTCTGTGGCCCTGCTACCATGTTTTGATTGTGCTTTGCAGGGGAATTGTGACATTCTATTTTATTTACATTCATTTTGTACTGATGGTGATGTGATATGATAAAAGTATAACATAAAACAGTTCCTGAAAAAGCACTGTACTTTAATGTAGTGTAATCTATAAATCATCCACAAAGCAGCTTTACAATTCAGCAACAGTAATCGTTCCATACGTGTAAGTAGTGCAGAGGAAGTTTACTCAACAATGTCTTCATGCCCTTCATCTTTTCTTGTTTCTCATTCTTCTTGTAGAATACAAATTTATGTGAGTTATCTAGGGACTTCTTTTCAGAGAAAACTGTATTTTAAAAGAAATAGTTTACTCCTTTTACAGGGAAATATAGAAGGTGCATGGAAAAATACAGTGTTGTGCTTGATATGACTCTGATAAAAATTGTATCAGCAGTCTAATATTTCCTGAATACTTAATTCATTGTGAGTACACACATAAACACACATTAAGGGGAAATTTGCTATTGGAAAAAAAAAAAAAAAAAAAAAGTTGTGTCTTTGCATCAGCCTGAAATATTAAATAAAATTTTTGTTCTTTTGTTTGTTTTAATGTGAGATGTGTTCCATGATCACATACACTTGTTATCAGAACTTGAAATACGTAGACTCTAACTGCAAAATATATGTATTTTAAACTTCTAAGGCATTTTACAAAAGTTAGATTCATAACAATAAAGAACAGGAAATTATTATACGTATTCACTTAAATATTCTATTATAAGTACCTGAAACTAATTAATTGAAGTAGGACTACGGAAAAATTAAGATATGTGATAATTTTTCTTTGTGGAAGGTATAGAGACATAAAAAGGTAAGCTCTTGTTTTGACACCAGGCTCCTGCTGGGTATAGAGTTGGATACAACCTGTGAGCTGGGGCTGCTTTCTCACACAGATGACGCCAATCATTCAATCAACATATATTTGACAGGCTTTTGTAAAGTTACAGTTGGGTCCTGCAAGTGATTAGTCCCTCCACAGCACAGCAAGATGCTGACATCCCGAAGTAAGAAACAGAAACAGAGGAAAAAAAAAATCCACACCCTATTTTTTGGCATACTTCTCTGTTTTCCTCCTCACAACACCTCATATGCATAGCTTGGTGGCATAAGACACAGGGCACCTGCTCACTTTGAACTCCTTCTTTTAAGTGCTTATCCAGCTTTGTCTTGGTACAAGTTTTGCACTGAGATTCAATGCAAAGATTGCTGAGATTCATCCAGATTTAAAACTGACTTAATTATCAGACAACCAACTATATCAGGCCAGCAAATGTGGCATATTATGTCACTTTTCTGCTTCAGAGAGACAGCACTGGCTTGCCCAGAAAGGGGCACCCCTATGTATGTGTCAGCATTAAGTTCAGTTGCCCTAAGGGAAGATTTAGGAGTCAACCTGCCACAGAGAGTCACATGCTGTCTCCTTGGGCTCCCATGAGAAAAGAGGCTACATGTCTGTAACTGTGCTACTGTAGTAGGTGCAGCTTTTTCATATATTCATGGCATCCTTTCACATACATTTTCTGTCCGATGGGCATTGGGGCAGATGAAAAAATGTGTTTCCTAAACCTAAATTCTGCCTTATTTTTTTTTGCACCAACAACCAAATAGGAAGTTAATTCAAGCTACCTTTCTGCTTTCTGGAAGATCAGAAGCTCAAGGACTTCTGATTTACACAATGTTAATAATTCATAGATATTTATAAGTAACTATACTGATTGTTTACTTTAATAATTTTTAAAGCGTTCTGTTGTCATACTTTTAGCCACCTACTATTCATTGTTCTTGTATCTATAACATGCTAACATTTATTTCTTTTTAACCTCTGATGTGACTTTTGTGGTTTAACCTGGCAGGCAGCTAAGCCCCACCACACAGCCATTCGCTCACTCCTCCCAGTGGAATGGGGGACAGAATCGGAAAGAAANGTATGGGACATCCCTTTGGCCAGTTTGGGTCAGCTGTCCTGGCCATGTCCCTTCCCAGCTTTTTGTGCACCCCCAGCCTCCTCGCTGGCAGGGCAGTATGAGAAGTGGAAAAGTTCTTGGCTCTGTGTAAGCACTGCACTGCAACAACTAAAAACATTGGTGCGTTATTATTTTTCTCCTAAATCCAAAACATCAACATACCAGCCACTATGAAGAGGATTAAATCTATTTCAGCCGAAAACAAGGACTGTGACTCAAACCATTTCTGAAACAGAGACTTTTTTACACTATTATCTTTTCTTTGCTGTTTTTTTGTTGTTGCTGTTGATGTTTTAATACAATGCTTCATTTTTATGTGAGAGTCAAACTATTGCTTCCACCTTCTTAAACACCATGTGATGGAGGAGCATATTCTCTGCTGGCTTGTTTTGATGAATACTGGGACTGATTGAATCTGTCTGTAAAGTGAGTTTTTAGGCCTTGATAGTGGGTGTTAAGTAACTTTGTATTTCTTACCTCCCCTACATAATTTTTTTCTTTTTTTTTCTTTCTTTTTTCTTTTTTTTTTTTCTGTTTTAATCGGAGGATTGTTTAAGAAATTGTTCCATTTTCTTTCACATCCTCTGCAGGGGAGTAAATGAATACAGTTGAGGTGAAACTAAACAACAAATAGGATAAAGAAGAACTAAGTAAATTACTTTCTGCAATATATGCTTTAGTGTTATTAAATCAGCTATGCATATAATCATAAGTGTTATGGTAATAAAACAACTTATCTGTGAAAACAAAACAGAAAAAGATGTGCAAAATGCAAAAGCCTAAAAAAAAAAAAAAAAAAAAAAGCATGTCTTTATAACAGCAAGTGACTTCAGAAATTATTTTACTGAGTTTCTGAACAGAGCTTTATGGCAAAAACAATTATTTCCTTCTTCTCTTCCTCTTCCATTCTACGAGAGTGGAATTATTTATTTGATTGGTCAGTATAAAAGGTAATAAAAAGAAAATGCATATTTTAGTATGATGAATTGTCAAAAATGGCCTAAAGTTCAAGAACTTTTTTGACTTCTAACTTATCCTAGATATGCTCTTGCATAACTCATTGAAAAAGCATACTGACAGCCAATGAAAACAAAAAAAAAAAATTATAAAGGATGAGATGAGAGAATAAGAAGAAGATAAAAAGGTCACTGAAATTTAGCTAGTTATATTGCCCTAAATAGTATTTCTGAGCTCCGCTGTCGCTCTGTAAAGAAGCTGGAACAGAAGGACAAAGCTATAAAAACCCATACTGATCTGACTAAAGCCTGACAGAGCTATAAAAAAAGTTTTTCATAGCAATAACAAAATAGTCTTTGAAAGATTTATTGCAAAATGAAAATCACTTTTTGGACTGCAACATCTATATACCACTGTAAATACAAGTCAGTGGTAAATAACCTGATGACACTCCACTGATCAGTAAAAAGTCAGTAGGAGTCAGGTGTATGGGCAGTTACATAATTAGCATCTAATAGGTTAATTGTGTGTTCTAGAAATCTTTGGAGTGATTTCTCACTGTGAAACTGGGACATGCAAAGAGAGCAATTGACCATTTTAGAATAAGGTAATGAACCTGCAGCTTTCAAATCCTGGAACAGCGTCTGATTTTCCTATGCTAAATTATGGATAAAAGCTAAGACAAGATTTGTTGTAAGAATTGTCAAAGATATTCCACATGGCTTTCTCAGTTGCACACACTGCCTTACACCTATCTTTCTTATTATTCTTTTATTAAAAAATAAAATAAAATAATAATAAAAAACTAAAATTTGAAAAATAAATTATCTGAGATTCTCTGATGTAATAATTTTACAAGTTAAAAAAATTACCCTTTAAAATAATTTATTGCTTACTTCATAATTATTTGATTATGAAAATAATAGAAACAAATTATTTAAATGACAGAAAAAGAAAAGCTCCTATAGGAAAGTCAGGAAAATTACTTTTTGACTAAAAATTTCGTATTAAAGTAATACTTTGTTAGACACTTTGAACCTCAATTTTTTTCTTCACTCTTACTTCCTGTAAGAAAGTAATTGTGCAGCCAATTATATGTTTGTTACTCTTGTTAGTAGACAGAAATTAGGGTATTATAAAACAGTATGTCCCATATCAATAAATCACTACCTACATAGCAGAAGTGCTGCCAAGTAACAACAATAATCAATAAAAATAGCATAGGTTAATTGGAAATAAATCCATAAACTGAAGTATATAGCAAGGAAAATATCGCAAGAAAGAGGTGCAAGTTTCTCAGAGAGATAGAATTTAATAGAATGACAGATCATTCTGTCAAAGTAAATTTACTGATTTTCTGCAAAAGATACGAGATCCACAACAAGGCTGTGCAAGGAACCTATGAGGAGCACTAGAAAAAAACAGAGGACATACAAAATTAACAGGTATAGTTGTGGGGACTATAAATAAAATTAAGAGCATTTTGTGTTAGCTATAAACTATTGTCTCAAAAACCAGGAAAGGAAACACCGTGAGGAAATAGCTGGTGATTTTAAATGAGTGCATAGCAATGAAAAAAAAGTGGGATAAGAAGTATCTTAACATTAAGTTCACTTTGCCTGATTTCTGCAGCTCATTTGCTCAAAATGATTGTGGTCCCAGTGTAACTAGTTCTTTCATCCATCAGTGGAATGGCACAAACTACAACATGCCAAAAAGCATAATGAGCATAAGCTAAAAAAAAAAAAAAAGTTGTTCCATTCCATAACAAAGGCACAAAAACGGCCAAAAGACCGTTTCAGGAAACAGGATGGTTAACACTGAGATAAAGCTTTTCCAGCGCATGTGGCTACAGCAAAATCCAAATTCTCCACACGTTAAATGTACTTCTGAATGCACCAGAGGAAACTCCGAGAACAACATTCTTTAGCTGAAGGAAATCAGGACAATTGCACTGCCTTTGTGGCAGCCCTGACCATCCACTTCACCTACAGGTTGACTCTGCACTGACAGACCTGTGCCACAGAAACCTGAGCACCAGGATATACCAATGTGCGCAAAGAACACTGGGTCGAAGCGGGATGTATTTATTTGTGCCCAAAATACTGTATCTTGCCCACATCAAGCTTGCTGTACAAAGGCAATGTATTATTCCAGGTCTACACAGTTACACCAGCTTCATAGCTAATATTCCTGTGTAAACAGAGCTTCTGTTTTCAAGGTCCTTGGGAAACTACAGGTCTTTTAATGTTGCTAATGTTCTCTAATGAATGTAGTTGAGTTTTTTTCCCACTCTTAGTAGTATTTTTCTCACTTTTGACTGAGAAGACAATGTTTTTGTGACTGACCATTCAACCTCCAGTGAAAATATCACACTACAATTGCTTGAGGTTAAATGGTTCAGTATCTTTCTTTATATTAAATACATGCATGCATAAAGTAATTTAGACATTCATTTTTCCAGTGGTTATTGAAGAAACCGTCTGCTGGCAGTGTCACCTTTATTAGATCCCAAGTTACTTTATATTTTTGACAAGGTGGAAAGCTAATGTAACTTAGAATGGCTCCTTAACTACAGAGAGCACATCACTGTCATATTTCTATATGTTTGAGTAATGCTGACCAGTAACAGGAGAGGACTTCACATTGCCAGATGAAAAGAACTTTTCACATCCTATGTAATACCATAACCACCTCTCTGGTATTTGCTTCCTTAATCTCTTTGGGCTGGGTATACCTTGTCTCAACAACATCAGCGACTTTGTGTCTCTTTCCTGTGAAGACTGCATTCAAATTGGTGGTTAGATAGTGAGATTTGTTTTATGCATCTATCTCATAGTAAAAGCTAGTTATAGGAAATATCTGCTCATCTTTACTTTTTCATTGCAACAAATTACTAGCTTTGCACAGACTGCTCATTCGTTCTATGCTCTGTTCTCAAAACTGGAATGGAGGTCACTTGGTGTCATGAGAAAAGGCTGGTTTTCCTATATGCCTATCAGCTGGACTGATACTGTTCCTTGGGAGAGAACAGATGGGAAACTGGTGAGGGATATGGAACACAAGCCTTATGAGGAGCGGCTGAGGGAGCTGGGATTGTTTAGTGTGGAGAAGAGGAGGCTCAGGGGAGATCTCATTGCACTCTACAACTTCCTGAAGGGAGGTTGTGATGAGGAGGGGGTCGGCCTCTTCTTCCACATAACTAATGATAGGACTCGAGGTAACGGCCGCAAGTTGCACACAGGGAAATTTAGACTAGACATCAGGAAAAACTTTTTCTCTCAGAGAGTGGTCAAGCACTGGAACGGCCTGACCAGGGAGGTGGTGGAGTCACCGACCCTTGCGGGTTTTAAGAGGCGCCTGGACAAGGTGCTACAAGATATGGTTTAGTAGCTTAGTGGGTAGTATTGGTGATAGGATGACAGTTGGACTAGATGATCTTGAAGGTCCTTTCCAACCTTGTGATTCTGTGATTCTTTGATTTCACCATTGCAAGTAGCACAGCCAGCAGTTCTTTTTTTCAAGGTGAAAATACCCCTCTTTCTAGGCTGTCATGATTTAAAATATAAATATGAATTGCTGTCTTTCATCTGTGCTGCTCATTCTCCTGAGGCACTGTTGTAGCTTGAGCTGCTCCCAAGACTGAGAGACTTTAGATATAGTGTTTCACTTGTGATTCCTTTCAGTCTTTCAAATGCTTGATCTTAGATCTCTATAAAAATGTCACATGAGCTTAGAAAGACCACTAGGTATCCTATAAATCATCTGGCTTCTTTCTCTTTCTTTGATTTGGCATTTCTCAGGGTCCAGCTGGAGTATCTGTGAAGTCAAAAGCTTCACTGGAAAATACTTTGTTTCCAAATCCACATGTAGGACACTTTTTTTTTTTTCCCTCATTATGTGTTAATATCTACTTTTCCTTCTGTTTTATAAGAACTGAAGATCAGAATTTCTCTGTAGTCTTCTCTTAGTATTCACGTAAATCAGCTGTGGAAATGTGTCTCACATGCAGTCCTCATTTTTAAACCAGATTTCCTAATGAAATAAGGCTTATTTAGTTATGCCATCTGATTATAACTTCTGCCTAATACTTTTGAAACTTGGCCTATTTAAAGTGTATAAAATTGGAGAGGAACAACCTAAAAATGTATCATTTTTCTATATCTGTGAAGAAGAGAGGTGGTGGCTTAAGAGTGACAAATAGATATTAATAATCTCAAGAGGGTAAAAAGCCACAAAGTGAATTCAAGGGATTGTTTGGCCTGCCAGCTGGTCATTCAGCTCACTTGGTAATTAGCCAAGCAGCAGGTATGTAGCTCCAAATCATGTGTGATACATGCTATGTCTTGCCCACCTAGTACTTAGAAAATATAGGTCGAAATTGTATGTACACTAGGGTAAAGGGGTGGTGAATGGGGAAAGATTAAAATGAAGCAGTAGTGGGGAAATGGTGGAAAAAAGTGACTTCCCAAGGTTGTAGAATAAATATGATGCTGTTGGAGAAAATCTTTATGGTGTTTGGTTGCACCCTACAACCAAAGCCCTCTAGGTGGGGATTGGATTTTATTTTTCATTTATGGCTCACTCTAAGAAACAAGTCCTGTTCATTTCCACTTTTTTTTTTCCCACTTTTTCCATGCTCAGGGATATATAAATATATATATATATTATGTGAAAATTCAGCATACTTTGGCTGATGTCCTTCCTAATTCCTGCCTGCTTTACTTCTCAGAGCTGCCTAGTTTCCACTCCAATACAGGTATGTATCTCATTGGACTGATGATGTTATCATATTTCATATGTTATAATCAACTTCATAATATGAACGACTTGATGTTCCTAAAAATACTTGGCCAGATTAACAAAGATTTGTGAGGAAACAGTAGGCAGGGCAGGACAGAGGAGCTGAAGTCCAGGCAACAACGTAAAGTTAGGACTAGCAAGGCCAGGCATGTCAACAAAACAGTCCAGACCACACCTGGGCTCTGAGACAGTTCCTCAGCTGAAGCATGGAGAACCTTGGCCAGGCTTCTGGCACAGCTGATCCCCATAGTTTGATCCCAGCTAGCCCAAAGCAGAGGTACTTTGGCTGAGAAGAAGGACACCAGTGTAGTGACCAGGCATCATTAATTGAGCAAGAATATCTATTTATACTAGCTTACAAATTTGCTAAACAACCCTATATTGAATGGGAAGACTCTTCCTTAAGTAGTTCCTTTGAGGCATACATTTTTGACATATTAATGGAACCACACATTACTTACTTCAGAGCCTTGTGAACTTTGGCACGAGAAAATTAAACCTTCTCTCACATTAAAAAAAAAAAAAAAAAAAAGAGAGAGAATTGATCTTTCCTATTTCTTATAATCACAAAAAATATATACACGTGTCTTTCACTTTTTTCACTATTTTTCTCTTCTTTCACTATTTTCTTTCACTTTTGACAGTGATATATATGTGCTATAATCTCCTTGAAATGGAGGCACGTTGTGATCATGTTCTCAGTGCTAATTACAGAAGTCCATAACCCAGCTGCATTTGCCAGTTGACTTGAAATGCTGGTTATAATTAAAATAAAGCTACAGTACAGAAGATAGAATGAAAAAATGTAGAGCTGACATCAGTGTTCAGGTATTTCAAAGAATTGGGATGAGACAATTAGGAATAGTGAATAATTTTGGTAAAGGATAAAGTTCTATTAAGTTATATGAATTAAACAAGTGTTGAAATCCCAGAGGTGATAGAAATTTTCATAGGACTTTAACCATGTGCAAAAACCTTTACAACACGCCCCTTCAGTTACCTTATTGGAAAATGACATTTGTCTGAAGACTAACAGGTATAGTAAGTCAAAAATATCAGTTATCATTTTGGCCTACAACTTCAAGGGCAGTAATTTCCACTGTAAATGATGACGTCTGACATACTTTATTTCCTGTAAAAGTAAGATGGTGAAAAATGGATCCTGCAAGGGTGATAAGAGCCCTGCAGTTTATTGATAACCTTGAATGAGTGAGATAGCTGAATAACTGAAAATAGATTTCTTTTTACTCTTTTTCACCTGTTTTGTTTATTTCTATGTTAAAGTTCTGAGACTATAGAAAATTTCTAAGTACAAATAGATATGTTGCCAAGGAACCTTCAGCAGCTCTTTGTTTGGAGTTAAAATATCAATTGTGATATCACAAACGATCACACACAATCTTGTTTTTTAATCAGACCTTAGGCAATATTGATTAAGAATGAATGTTTTTCACAAAATTTTTTGCCTGACAAACAAAAGGAAAAAAAAAAAAAAACAAAAAACTAATCCCTACTATTTTAAGACAGAAGTAACATTCATATCTGTGCTTTGACTTGAGGATCATCATTTATGATATTATATGCAAGTGTATGCAGTCTTTCACCTGAGTAGTTTTAAAGGAAGCTTCACGAACACCTCATTCATTTGCACACTGTTTGTCTATTTGCATGCACAAACACAGATTGAAAAGGATCAGGAGGAAAGTTACAGCAGCAATATCAGTTATTCAGTACCATTTTTAAGCTGAACAGGGGGTTAATAACAATCTTGCACTCAGACATTTTCACCATTCCATATAACAATATTTTTGTAGTTACATGTTCTGGGTAATTTACTTTAAGTATAAATGCATTTGTGAGCAATCACACAGAAATAAAAGAGACTTGCTTTGATAATCTTCCTAATAGACTGTGGTAGACAATTTGAAGTAGCCTGAGCTTGTCATAATGTTTTAAAGTCTCTGGTACTCTCTTTCATTGTGCAAAGGTTGTGGATCAAAGAAAACTCAGTGCCCTAGACTGAAGATCATGAAAACATGCACTTCTCTCTCTCTCTCTCTCTCTCTCTCTCTCTCTCTCTTTTTTTTCCCCCTCTCTCTTCTGCAGATTTAGGAACTTTAAAAAGGTCTTATTATTGCAGGAAACTCAAAGCCAATGCAACTTATTGAAGAAGGCAATGTAATGCTACACAAAATTATAGACAGATGAACAAAATAATGGAAAAGCATTTGGAGTAAATATATACCTTCTGTTCAGGTGGTTGGAAGGGTTTTTGTGGATAAATTCAGGACAGCGTGAGAATACTTTGAAAGGGAGAGAGAAGGGAGAAAAGAATATGACTAAATACATCCTGAAAAATCCTCCTGCTATTTGCAAAAGCAATTGGTGGTTGTGTGGGTGGTTGTGTGGGTGTGGGTGTGTGTTGTGAAAGGGCAAAAACATGAAAGAAATGACCTTGATCAAGATTCAGTCCAGACCCCTCTGTCTTCTAATTCAGCTGCTACATCAGCTGATGCATTAAACCTGCTGTGTTTCTGAAAAATATCTTTGTCAGCCTGCCCTACTCTGTGGATAAAAAAAGCTTTTAATAAAAGCTTAACATCCTCTTCAATGGGCTACTCAGACATTACTTAAGTATATAACAGAAACATTTGCAACATTAATGTATTCACTGTTCAATCTGCCGGGTTTTAATTAGCCATCCTGGAGACTGGGCATTACTCTTTGATTAAAAAGCATTTCCTGTAATGGGGGAGGGAGGGAAAAGTCCTCTGGGTAACCCTGTTTCTGTACTTATAGTTTCTTCTTATGTTAATCAGGTCTTTTCAGTATGTGTTGACTACACTAAAGATAGAAGACATCAAAAGATGCCAGACAGAAGGCAGCATTAAAAAAAAAAAAAAAGTCTGTTTAATTAGCATCTATTTTTTGCAAGCCTATACAATATCCTTATTTAGACTCTACCATCATTTTAAATCTATTACATCTCAGTGGAGTCTGTACCAAGCTGTCAGCTACATTGATTTATCTTTTACTTAAATTTTAAAATTGTTTTTCTAAATATGAGAAGTTATTTGTGAGCACTATTTTTGTTTGAAGTCCAACTCCCATACATTAATTAAACTTGTAGACACAGTCCTTATTACACAGTATGAAAAGAACACTTTTCAGCAGCCAATTATCATGTTACCTATTTTGAAACAGAACTCTTTAGAGGAAATATATCATTGAAACTATTCTGTAAGGTTGTTAACAGCCATGGTCCTCAAACAAAAATGAGTTAATCAATAGGCATCCTAGAATATTTGAAGTTAATAGGAGACTTCCGTAGACTAAAATAAGGGTGTTTCACCCATGATACCAAATTCTTGCTCAAGTAAATTCTGTTCTCCAGTATATCAAAGAAATGTACTGAATTTATCACTTAAAGGAGCTACAAAAGTATGAACACCTGAGACCTATCAAAATTAAAGAGTACTTTCTGACTAAGCTCACAAAAAAATGAAAAGACAAAACTAAAATGTGGCTTGCATCAGCCACCCAAACACATGGGATTTCGTGAGGTCATGAGCATAAGGTCAGTGACCACTGGATCTCACCTTTTGAAAAAAGGAAGATCTTGACTCTGGAAAATGAGTCTTCAGCTATGTACTCACGTGTGTGTGCAAAGAGTTCCTTCGTCTCTACCGGACAGAGCAACTTGGGGCAGTGAACTCAGATATGCAACATATTGTATTTATCTCCAGGCCTTGACTTAGCACTTTTGATTGATACCAGCCAATGTGGATGGTTATTTAGCTATTTTTGGAAAATCATTTGGCCACCACGAGTAACCTGGAACATCACAACAAAAGATAAAGCCTGGAAATTGGAACACAGCTAACCTCCAGAAAGTCTGAAAGAAGAAAACTAAAAAATTCCTGTATTCATCAATCTAGAAGATCGAGAATACAGGGAATTTTGTGCTCTAAATTCCAGTTAGATTTCAACCTGGAAGGGATGAGAAGTGCAGAGTACACTTTCTTCACTGTTCTGCAACAAAACCTTTCTGCTCCTTACTGAATGTATATCACACAGTATAATTCAGAATAAATTTCATCTTCCCTGTTCTGCTGATTGTAAATACTACAGTAATTATTATTCTTGTACCTAAATTTCACAGTCTCAAAGTACTATCTTGCTTTTCATGTAATGTGTCAAAAACTATGTGAAAACACCATAATTCAAATACTTTGTTGCTGTTCATGGTGACCAGAAAAGATGTACATTCTTTTAAAGGATAAAGGCTTCAACATATGAACTCAAAACAAAATTAATTAGTTTGCTTCAGTTGAAGGTACATAATCCCAGATGCATCTTGAAAGGTCTTATTTGGAAAAGGAGTATAGCAGCTTGTGTTCTCTCTCCATTGGCCTTCATTCTGAATAACTCTACAAACAGAAATGAAGCTCTAATCTTTTTCACTTTAAGGACCTTGAATGCCATTATAGGATGTATTCGCACTGGACACAAAATCAATCTGTGTTTGTGAACCGTTTAAATACGTTTTTAACCACTGATTAAACAACTTCTCTTGTAAATTTGAATTGATGCTAATGGATTTGTGGTGACATCAAACACATATAAATAACAACAGTGAGACAAATTTTCTACTGACTTGTACTCTTTGCAGATATTCTGCAAAGTCAATATAGGGCACTATCAAGTCATATTAATTCCTGTACTTACATCAGAAACAGTAGTCATTTATACCTGAACAAAAGAAGGAAATAAAATTTTACCTGTATTGTAAAACAAGTAGGGTAACTGATGGCATTTTTGTGCTTCCTCAACATGCATATAAATCACTACACAAAAAGTTGCACAGAGAGGAGTCTAATCAAAGTTCGGTCATGACTCCCCACTACACTAACACAATTCAGGCAGCACAAATGGGTCTTCAATGGTAGACCATTTGCATGCTTCTGAAAGCCCTTTTTGATCATTAAAGACCTGTTTCTGTCTTACACACACAAAAAAACCATAGGCCTAAGTATTCAACAACATCCATTACTTACCTTAGAAAAAAAGTTTAAGGCACCTTTTATATTTTCACATTTTGAGATTTCAAAACATTTGTTGGTATCTTCTCACTTGGTACTTATTTTTAATTCAACCTTGCCATGATAGCGAGACTCGTAAAATAGTACTGCAAATATTTTCTTAGAACTTTCTTGGGTTGCTCAGATGTTTCAGTGACTGCCTGGAGCCAATACTTTTCCCTGAGGTTTTATGGAATGATAGTAGTAGAGTCTTCTGTCTTTTTATGAAATGATATATTTTATATGGGAAAATAAAATGTTGTTTCAAGTCTAGCAAGCTATTTTTTCTTACTGTCATATTGGGAGGAGTGGGCAGAACCTGATGATCATATATCAAAAGCTCACATAACAGGCTAAAGCTTTGGGACAACTAGGTCTAACTGCTGCTTATTGATAACTGGAACAGCGATATTGTGTTCAGACACTGAAGTGCTGAGCAAGATCGGAAATAGAACACAATTCTTGTCATTCTTTGAGCAGTGTTATTCTTTTAGACAACTGTAACTCCCATTTTGTGTCAGACCAGTCAGAATTGTCTAAAGCATTGAGTACTAAATACTACAAACTAGACAAAAGTGATAGGATTTTTTTTTTTTAGATGAATATTATCAAATTTAACATCTTATTCTGCTCCTGAGATATCTCTAGTTCTCCCTCTAGGTGTATTAATTGTTCAGAGTTTTTGTTGTTTTTGTTTGTTTGGTTTTATCTCTGAATTGTTTGTTAATAAATTCTTTTGTTCATATGTTCTAATGCTAATATTTGTAATAGGTACCATTATCTGCAACTGTTATTCGTGTGCATTTATTATTCAACCAGTGCTGTTTGTGTAGATTGATAATGACTGGTCAGTTCAGTCATAGGACCGAGCAGTGGAACATATTCCTATTTTTAGGAGCACTTTTCTAATCTTCAATGTGCCATTTTGGTACAGTGATATATACAGAAAGGTCTGTTTAAATGTGATTTTTTTACAAGAAATTGAATTAGCCTTCTGCAAGGAGGGTAGGGGGTGGGAGGAAAGTCAAACCACATGGTCTGCAAGTTGGCTTTGCTGGCTAATATCCTTTAGCAACTACATTAAAAACAAACAAACAAACAAACAAAAACAAAACAAACAAACAAACAAAAAACTCTCATTCTTGATTCTGGAGTAAGCCCCAAAGCCCCATATGGAAGGATGCTGGCACCTACACAGATCTCCAAAGGCGATTTGCTCCTGTGGTGACAGTATCAGCATTGTCATCATAATCCCTAATTTCATGATGTTTGCTTTACTGTCATATAAATTCACAGTTCCTTAAATATTTCACTGGAAGGATTATTTGTCTATTATAATGTTCAGAAACAAAATGGACTGATTTAGTATTCTGTATGAAGCATGCTGAAAACAAACAAACAGAAAATCCAACTGTTTTCAGGAATAGAGCTGCCAAATTTTGTTCATATTTGACTTTCAAAGGCCATATTTCACTTCATTTGCAATTATTTAAACACCTGCTGAGAAGAGCTGGTTGCAACATGAAATATGTTGAAGTAGTTTATAATTCACAGGGCTGGAAAATGTAATGTGTTTTTATATCATAGAACATGTCTTTTTTATCTTTTCCCAAAAATGCTATTTTCTTCAAACTTGAAAACTTCTTCTTTTTTTTTTTTTTTTTCCTCGTCTGCTTTTGAAAATAACTACAATGAATTGACCAGTGTCCACAGTTGATTGGGTTATATCTTTTTTATCTTTTTATGTGTTTATTTATTTATTTGTGGCATTTTAAGTTTCATATATGGAAATATTTTGAAAAAAGTAATAAAATAAGCTAACTTCAAATCCAAAACACTTAAACTTTTCAAAGTAATCACATTTAAAGGTGCAGAATTTAGCTTTTTCTTTTGACATCATATTTTCTAAAAAGGAAAACTTTAATTTTTCATTTTCCTGATCTTCTATTTCGAGAAAAAATATCTAAAGTACCACATTGTTGTTTACTTTAAGTAGATTTAAACCTTAATTCTGCTTTATTAAATGAAAAAGTTTCACTTGCAAGGATACAGAGCTTGTTGCACAGTGTTTCTTATTCAAGAAACAAAGTATTGTGTTATCCAACTCCTTTTTTTCAAAACTTCCTTTGACACTTTATTGATACTCACATTGCATATTCCAGTGTGAAGGGAGTAGATGGTCTTACATAAACAAGAAGGATAATATCTACTACTGCTCTTGTGGAGGATTGGAGGAGGGTAGGAGGTGATTGTTTTCCTTTTTCTTCTTCTTCTTTTTTTTTTTTCTCTCTTCTGGTAGCAGCATTGACTTTTGTAATAATTCAGGAGTTCCCAATCTTTTACCTCTCCTGTCTTGAAGGAGCAGTGACGATTAAACAGTGATCCAGAGAGATTTTTACAATGGTTCACACCTGTCTTTTGGACCCATTGATGACTATGCCCAACCAAAGAGAATCATGATATTGACTCTAACAACAAACTCATGAAACAGTATTATTTCTATTTATGTAGATACAGAATACTAATGAAATTTCAGCTATGCCTAAGAATGAATGCAAATTGAAAGTGATCTGAACTAGCAGTTCTTTACATTATTTTGCACTTTTAATCGCCTGAAACTTAGGCAAATGCATCGCAATTTATAGAAGCTATGAAAACAGCTTGAAAAAGATGCTATGAAAATATAGAAGCTATGAAAATGGCTATGAAAATCCACCTCCCTGGAGTGGCATATGTGTTAAGACATTGCAAAATGTTTGTAAAAACTGGTGAGTACTGTAGATATCTATTCTTTACACTCCATATGTTTTCTTGTATCTAATGAGAAGAAAGTGAATCATAGAATCATAGAAGATTCCTTTGTTCTTGCATCAAGGTTGTTTTTGTTGTTGTTGTTGTTGTTGGTTTGGGTTTGTTTTTTTTTACATTTTTCTGATTCAATTAATATTTTTTAAGGGAAAAGGCTTGAGTGAGCACACTGCAGGGAACTCTGTACATCTTCTCCCATTTACTTCCTAATCACACAAAATGGAGGTGCAAAGCTGTCATATTTACTTTGTAATCAGGCAGCAAGTGTCAGACTATGATTCAGTTCCAGTCTGAATATGTTCAGTTATTCACCTTATTTAATAAACTGTCACTTGAAAGAGGGAATGATAAGCTTTCACACAATGAATCAAAGGAATGCTGTGCCTTCTTCCTTTATTATGCATGCTACATTTGAAGCTAATGAAGTATAACCTCTGAGCTGATATTTTTATAGATGAAAGAGACATCATGTTACTTATTCTATTTATTTCATCAGCTTCCCTGTAGCCAACACAAAACACTATGATTGCCTTGTGCTTCACATTTGACAGTTGATGGGCATTCCTGCTGAAGGCTTGTCTAATAGTTTTCTGCTCTCTGCGTAGTTAAGGTCTTATCTATAAATGAAAGCACAAGGAAAAATGGGTGGAGGATAATGGTATACCTAACTTAAAATTATTGTGGAAATAGTCCTGACTAATCTTTTTTTCACTCTTTCACAGAATCACAGAATGGGCAGGGTTGGAAGGGACCTCTGAAGATCATCTAGTCCAACCCCCCTGCCGAGCAGGATCACCTAGAGCACATTGTGCAGGATGGCATCCAGGCGGGCTTGGAATATCTCCAGAGAAGGAGACTCCACGACCTCTCTGGGCAACCTGTTCCAGTGCACTGTCACCCTCACAGTAAAGATGTGCCCCCTCATGTTGAGCCAGAACCTCCTGTGTTTGAGTTTGTGCCCATTGCCTCTCGTCCTGTCACTTGGCACAACTGAGAAGAGACCGGCTCCGTCCTCTCAACACCCTCCCCTCAGATGTTTATGTACATTAATGAGGTCTCCCCTCAGTCTTCTCTTTTCCAGGCTAAACAGGTCCAACTCTTTCAGCCTGTCCTCATACGACAGGTGCTCCAGTCCTCTAATCATCTTAGTAACCCTTCTCTGAACTCGCTCCAGTAGTTCGATGTCCCTCTTGTACTGGGGAGCCCAGAACTGGACACAATACTCCAGGTGTGGCCTCACCAGGGCTGAATAGAGGGGGAGGATCACCTCCCTTGACCTTCTGGCAGCATTCTTCCGAATGCACCCCAGGATACCATTGGCCTTCTTGGCCACAAGGGCACATTGCTGACTCGTGGTCAGCCTGCTGTCCACCAGGACTCCCAGGTCTCTCCCTGCAGAGCTGCACTCCAGCAGGTCGCCTGTACTGGTGCTTGGGGTTATTCCTCCCTAGGTGCAGGACCCTGCACTTGCCCTTGTTGAACTTCATGAGGTTCCTCTCGGCCCAACCCTCCAGCCTGTTGAGGTCCCTCTGAATGGCAGCACAGCTCTCTGGGGTATCAGTCACTCCTCCGAGCTTTCTGTTGTCAGCAAACTTGCTGAGGGTACACTCCGTTCCATTGTCCAGGTCACTGATGAACAGGTTAAACAGCACTGGACCCAGTACTGACCCCTGGGGGACACCGCTAGCTACAGGCCTCCAACTCAATTCCACACCACTAAGCACAACTCAGCTCTGTCGTCCAGCCAATTGCCAATCCACCTCATTTTCCTCCATTTTCCTCACCTCCACTTTCATTTTTTCTCTCCATATTGCATGTTATTTAGATATTAATCTTGCCTCACTCCACCCCCAACCCACCACTTTTGTTTTGTTTCTTTTTTAAGAACTGTTTCATGAGCTGGCTTTGTTTCCATGGGGACTTTATGACTTAAGCTCATATAACTTCAGCTAAAACATCCTCATCTTCACAGCATACAAGTTTGTTATATTTATTGAAAGAAATCAAAAGGAATAATACATGGCATAACAAGAACAACAAAATATTGATCACTATGCTACTATGAGTCCAAGAACATAGATTAAGCTAACTGTACCTTAAGGCATGTATTTTAGTAGGAGAATGCTATGTTATCTTATTATCTCCTATTTGGAGATACATTTGGTGGTGAACATTATTTTCTTCTTAAATCCAAAACATGGCACTATCCAAGCTGCTATGAAGTTAACTCCATCCCAGCTGAAACCAGGATAACATACTACATTTTTTTGTCTACATGGGGAAAGCAGTGGATATTTTATACCTAGAATTCAGCAAAGTGTTCTACACCGTTTACCACAGCCTTCTCCTAGACAAACTGGCAGTATACAGATTGGATGGGTGGTCTGTGAGATGAGTAGGAAATTTGCTAAGAGGCCACACTCAGGTGGTGATCAACGGTTCACTCAGGCTGGCAGCTTGGCAAAAGTGGGGTCCCTGAGGGATCGATACTAGGTTCTACGCTATTCACGAATTTTGCTGTTGATATAATACTGAATGGTAGATATATCAGAAGGGAGAGCTGTCTTACAGAAACCTAGACAGGCTGGAAGAATGGGCAAGCAAGAACCATATGAAGTTTAACAAAGACAAGTACAAGATCCTGCACCTGGGATGACACAGCCACAGAGCCCAATACAGGCTAGGAACTGTGTAGCAGGGGATCTACCTTGCTGAAAGCAACATGGGGGTCCTGGTGAACAGCAAGGTGAACATGTTAACAGTCTGCTGCTGCAGCAGTGAAGACAGATTGGATCCTTGTCTGCATCCACAAGGGCATTACTGACAGAGAGAGAGAGATGTGATCATTCCACTCAGTGCTTGTCAGGCTGTACTTGGAGTACTATGTCCAACTCTGGTCTCACTTCAAAAACACATGGACAGACTGGAGGGGTCCAAAGGATGGCCATGAAGAAAACCAAAGGGCTGGAGATCTTTTGCCATGAGGGAAGACTGAAGGAGATAGGTCTTTTCACCTTGGAGAAGAGAAGGATCGGGGAGACCTTATTACAATAGTCTGGTACTTAAAGTGCAACTACAAAGAAGATGGAGGCTTTCTCTTCACAACGAGCTCCATGGAAAGGACAAGGGACAACAGGTAGACTGGAAGAGGTTTCATGTTGATATGAGAAAGAAATTTTTTACAGTGAGAACAATTAATCACTGCAACAACATCTCCCGGGTCTTGGCAGAATCCGCATCACTGAGAGTTTTCAACATGTGATTGGACACAGTGGTACATAACTTCACCTAGCCTCTCTTTTCCCATGAAAAGTTGGACGAGCTGATCTTTTGAAGTCCCTTCCAACCTGTGCCATTCTATGATTCTGTGATGATTGATACTGCTGTTTTTCACTTTTTCTAGGCAACTGTCTTTGGCCACTGTTGTATTGTTCTTCCCAATTAGGGAAAGAAAACTAAAATTCTTCTTGTGGCTTCACCCTCACACAAGACTAATGACAAAATGATCACAGGAAGAAAAATGGTTAAAAAGAGAGGAAGAAGAAAGAAGGGTCAAAGGGCCAGGAGTGTAAAAGAAAGACAGTGGTGGGATACACTGAACAGAGCACACTTGTCAGTGCTCACTTCTTACTGAAGCTAAGAGTGCACAGTAGTATCTCTGTCCAGAGGCAAAATGGGAACAGAAATAGACTCTAAAGTCTCTGGTATCCCAGTCATCTGGTATCCCCCTCTTCCTAGTGCTTGGTCATAATTCAGAAAGAGATTGTCAAGGAAGTCTACCAATTTAGTGGGTAATAACCTACATAAGAGGAGCTTCATCAGGAATGGACTGCTCCCTAATATACATGAGATACTTGTGTGCCAGGGTCTTCTGGTCATCATCCCAGAGCTAAGAAAGCATAGGTATACTGTTTTAAATGTTTTATTGAGATCAGAATTCACATGAAACAGCTACAGAAGTTCCTACCTCTGTACACAGTAGACACTGATCACTGAGTAACACAGATTAACCAGGTTTGCTTCACTTTTCTTCCTGCTGGAAGCTGTTAGAGGTACCAACTGGAGAGATTTTTGAACTGACCCAATATGGTCATTCTTGTAACCGTAAGGCTTGTACCATGTAAAATGTTAAATGAACTGAAGATAATGTAACATCTTCAGTGAAGAAAATACACACTCATTTGTAGAGGTGGGGTCAAAGAGTGTTTCTTTCTTATTTTCTAATGGCATCTCTCTTTTTAGGGCATATATACTGAAGAAGGAGAATAGACTTGGTGTTCTTTCTCTACGTGTTAGCCACAGGTTTTGACTCTCCACCTGTCCAATGTGATGTGATCTCAAGTTTTCCAGAGATTTCAGATACAGCTCTTATTTATTCATTTATTTATTTTTCCAAAACAAGCACTCAGAAAAGCTCAGAACATTTTTAAAGCTCGTCATCATAAAATGCAAAAGTGAAGACAACCTTTCAGAGAAAAATTAGATCTGGTAAGACTGACTGGAAGTACGTCTGAAAATAAGTCTCCCATCACCCAACTGCATGCTTACAATGCTGATTTTGCTTCTAGCAAGTCTAATAATTGGCTTGCTGAAAATTCCACCCGTTCTGCCCATTCCCTTTCTTTGCCATTTCTGTTTTCTAACATTTTCTGGAGTCTTACAAGATCTATTGATCCTATGGACTCTATGTATTTTGTTGAACTACGCACCCTGTATTTCTCTATCCTGTTTCTAGGAACATCTTGCAGATGAATTTACTGAGGCACTTTTACACCTCTCTTAACATCCACTTGACTTAGTGGGCACATGTGGTGCATGCACAGCAAGTGGTACACAAGAAGATCCATGCATTTTCTGGCACAGGATGAAAAAGAGAATTCAGTCCTTGCATTGCCTTTCTTCCATTACATTCATATATTTGCTATATTTGTGTCTCCATTTAGTTACCCGATTGACTATGGCTTCCTTCCATGCTGGAGTTATAAGGGAGAGAAGTAAGTGTGTGTGTGTGTCTGTGTGTGTGTGTGTGTGTGTGTGTGTGTGTAAAGCACCAGACTGAAGGTCATGAAAAACACAACCTTCCCTATTCTGCCTGAGATTTCACATGACCTTGGAGACATTTGAGTACCTTTCTAGCTTCCTTGACTTCAAAATATTCTCAGAAATATAATCCTTAGTTCAATGAAATTACTGTAGATGTTATTATTAGCATGTGTCTATGAATATTAATACTATTACTGGGAAATATCAACAAACTTTAAGAACAGCAGCCTACTAATAAAACAGACTGAGTCTATCCTGTACTCAGCTTTGGTGAGGCCGCATCTCNTGAGGAGGGGGTCGGCCTCTTCTTCCACATAACTAATGATAGGACTCGAGGTAACGGCCGCAAGTTGCACACAGGGAAATTTAGACTAGACATCAGGAAAAACTTTTTCTCTCAGAGAGTGGTCAAGCACTGGAACGGCCTGACCAGGGAGGTGGTGGAGTCACTGACCCTTGCGGTTTTTAAGAGGCGCCTGGACAAGGTGCTACAAGATATGGTTTAGTAGCTTAGTGGGTAGTAATGGTGATAGGACGACGGTTGGACTAGATGATCTTGAAGGTCCTTTCCAACTTTGTGATTCTGTGATTCTGTGATTCTGTGATATGTAAGTAAATCCCAGGCAGAATACTAGTGGCTGCAAGAGCAATCAGCACATTTCCTCTTGTATATATTTCTATGTCATTCGTATCTACGTTTGTCATCAATAAAAATTTAATATTAGCAGCTTTCCTATACTCAGACATAAAGCAATGAAGAATGATTTTTTTTTTCCTTTTGATACTCTGAATACACTATGCTGAAGACATGAGAAAAAAACACAATATGCATTGACTAACACAATGATAAGCAATTACATATCTAATATAACAAGTAAAAAGCACTGGAATTTTATGATTTGGAGATATCAGATGTACTTATGCAGCAATATTAATAGTTTCCCTTTATTTTGTTCTATTTTCTCTGTGCTTTTGATAAGCACTCCTAATGTTTTTTGGTTCTGAGAGGTTTTATTTTGCTTTAGTTTGTTTTGTTTCTGTTTTTTTATATTATTATTATTATTATTATTATTACTATTTTTACTATTACTATTATTGCTATTTTTAGTAATCTTCTTTAGTAATCTTTTAAAAAAATCTTCATAGTATCCATATTATTCAGAAGTTGAAAAGCTCATCACTATCTAAGTTAAAAATCATATTCATAAGTATATACATATGAATAC
The DNA here is from genome assembly GCA_013399475.1 of Chauna torquata. Taxonomy (NCBI): domain Eukaryota; kingdom Metazoa; phylum Chordata; class Aves; order Anseriformes; family Anhimidae; genus Chauna; species Chauna torquata. Next base: position 32,366 of record VXAL01003757.1, read on the forward strand.
ATCTATTTTATATTAACTTTCTGCCCAGAAGAAGGAGAGGTGCTTGTATACTTTTCCCACTTATTACACATAAACAAATTTACTGTTCACTGTTGCTGAACCACAGAATCATAATCATAATGCTGGTTACAGCATCAAACACCAATAATCTGCAAGTCTTACATGACCAAATTGCAATAAACCATGTCATTTTGAATTTTAGCACATGCCAACCCATTCAAAAACTTTTCATAATAATATATGGATAGATAGTTTGAAGACTGTGCATGGATTTAGATATATATTATCTCCATGGTTCCACATAATTTTAACTTTCTATCAACATCTTTCTCTCACCACTGATAAACATCCAAAAAAAGACACTGAGAGGAAAATAGAGGTTTGTCTCATTTGACTGGCAAGTGAAAAAGTCGCTCTTCTTACAGTTAATTTTAATTTTTTTAGTCTATGTTAATCACAAAAATATTATTTTGATTCCTGTAGATTAATCAAACACCAGAAAGTACCAGATGGGAGCAATACTGAAGCCATGAAGGTCAAGGTAGCACTCTATATTTCTGCAATGCATGTGACTTCCTGATAGTTTTGCTAATCTGATTTTAACAAGCAATTTCTTGTTAAGGCCTCAAGGTTCTGAACTGTGGTCTGTTGCAGAAGTGAATCAATAGCCTGTACAAATAACTACAGGAAAGAAACACATTAGTTTTCCTGTTAGCATTTGTGGAATTGTAATAGGCCAAAGGCTATCATCATCACTTTCATCACTTTTCTGGAACAAAGGTGTTTCTTTCTGCCCAGTCTACTCAATGAGGCTAGCTATAAAAGGCATGGTTGATTGAAACGGAAAGTGTTGAGCTGAACTTAACATTCCACTATATGTCATAGGTTATGGCAGAGATACACGGATTTTTCATTGAATTCTGAATGTGGAAAGTGAAGACAGCTACTAACACAGCCAGAAGACAGAGAGATTTCACAAAAGTGGACTGTGAGCTTGGTTTGATGGATATAAATCATTGAGCAGAGATGTCTAGTGACTCAGAGTACAGAGTTTCCTGACCATACAACGATCTAGGAAGAATAGAGTTTGTGCTTACACTCTAATGCTTTTAACTTATAGTCACAGAGAAGGACATACGATAATATGATATTTTATTTGTTTCTATGCACTTGTTTTTAATTAATCTATAAATGTGATTCCTGACACTATTTTTGGCAAGTTTTAAGATATCATGTTCTATAAATCTACTTCTTCAAGGATTTTTTGATTTTCTGATTCAAAATCATGAAAAAGTTTGAGAGTTCTAAGATCACCAAGAATAATTCTCTCTTTAATTCTAGCTGACATGGGGGAAATGCTTTTTTGAGGTCACTACAATATTTCATAACAAATTCCATTACTATGTTTAAAATTCTCATTACTTGCTAAGTAGCAATATAATCCATGGAAAGTGGAAAGCAACAGATAGCCAGTGGATTCCCCACTTTCTGATGAGCACACTGTCATTTTAACATAAACAAGGGAATAGTTTTGCAAGTTTTCCTGTCTTAAAATTCCTGCTGTCTCACAAGTCCTACCACTCATGGAGCAGGTTTATAAGTAACATGAGAAATTTGTAACTGTATGGTGTGTTGGACTTAGCCAGCAGCCAAGTGTCCACCCAGCTGCCAACAATTCCTCTCCTCTGCAGGTTTGGGGGATCAAATTGGAATAAAAAAAAATATTGGATAAAAAAATTTTTGGGTCAAGACAGAGATAGATTATTTACTAGTTAACATCATGGGCAAAACAGATTTGATTTGGGGAAAATTAAAACACTTCACCCCCAGCCACCTGTGTTTTTATTTTTTGTCTTTGCTTGTTACTACCCAAATCTATTTTAATTGGCAATAAATTCAACAAATTTTCCCCAAATCAAGTCTGCCTGGAGCCCATTCTTTCCCATATTTTTCTCTGACCTTTGTGTTCCTTCTGCTGTTTCGCACTGTCTTGCTTTTTTCCCCCTGCCTCCTCTCTCTATCCAGCATTTTTTCCCTTTTCTTAAATACATTTTCCTAGAATTGCCACCAGCTTGGCTGATGGTCTCAGCTGTGTCCTGTGGCAGGTCCAACAGAGCCAGCTAGGGCACATTCTAGCCTATTCTCATAGATGCAGCCCATCTGCTGCCAAAATCTTGACACTTAAACCCAATACAAACTGCTTCTGAGAATTTATAAGATATTAATTTATGGTATTCTGAATTCATATCATTATGGCCACCGCTTTGCATAAATCAATTATAAAGCTTAATTAAATCTGGAAATATATGCTGATTTCTGAATTCAGTGTATTTGGCTGTTGGAATTAGAATATTTATAAATCAGAACTAAGTTTGTTATTTTACAAGCTCACGTAGATAAGCAAATAGACAAAAAGATAAGGTGTTCGCATATTATTTATTAGACCAAGAGATGCCCCACAGAATTTTGTACGGACAATAGTGTTTCTCCAAAAAGAGAGATGAAATGGCAAATTTATGAGCAATTATAAGCAATATAGCTAAATTGGTTTGCATATTATGAGTTACAATAAAAACATTTATTTTTCTCACAAACAGTGAGTGAAATAATAGTAAGTGCAAATGCAAAGACATTTTTGGAGAGTAGATTTACCTGAGAATGACTACAATAGGATCAAACCTTTGCTTCCATAATGGACAGGGTGAGGAGAGTCACAGAAAACGAAAATAGTGATAAGATGAAGACGAGAAAGAAAAAGATCCGTTAGTTTGTCTATTCTTCCAAAACTGCTTCTCTGCAGATGAATTTATCATATATAGGAATGACTCTAGGCTAGGTGTGAGTCAGGGAGTGCTTCCCCATTCCCAACTGCGGACGCACACCACAGTCATGTTCGTGTTCTGCCATATGCTGAGGTCCTGGCCACACTTGCTGTAGTTCCCCTGTCCTGGGAACATCTCTCTGCTGAGAGGAAACATGGAGAGTGGACCAGAACCACCTTCTGTTACGTCTTCATGTAATCACAGAGACCAAAAACAGAGCACAGTTTCCACTTATGTTCCATAGCATTCTGATTATGAAGGCTTTCCAATTCAAAACTGGTGTTCACATTCAGGTAGCATTGACTTTTCTGTTGTACTACCATTTAAAGTACTCCCAGACCAATGCAACCCCTTGAAAAGCCGAAGGACTAGTGTGCACAGAGAAGGTGGGAAATACAGCAGAAGAGGAAGAACTTGGTTTCTCCACAGCTACAGAGTTTTTGGCATCTGGTGTTGTAGACTGTGCAGCGGTCTGCTTGAAAGAGTCCCATGAGATAAGGCCCTGGAGGGAAGTGAGGTCCAAAAAAGCTTGTTGATATTCAAAGATCAACTCCAGCAGTCTCAAAAGTGGCTCATTCCAATGAGCAAGAAGTCAGGTAATTGTGCTGGAAAGCTGGCATGGATGAACAAGGAGCTCCTGGCAAAACTCAAACATGAAAAGTTAGTGCATGGAAGGTGAAAACAGGGACGGGTAACCTGGGAGGAAAGTAATGACACTGTCTGACCAAGCAGAGACACAGTTAGGAAATCCACGTGATAATGGAGAGTTGAATCTGTCAAGGGATGTCACAGGCAACAAGAAGGACTTCTCTAAGTACATAAGCAGCAAGAGGAAGACTAGGGAAAATGTGGCACTGCTGTTGAATGTGTTAGGTGCACTGGCGACACAAGACATGGAAAAGGCTGAGGCGCTGAATGTTTTCCTTACCTCAGCTTTTATTAGCAAGATTAACCTTCAGAAATCCCAAGCCGTAGAGGTCAGGGGAAAATTCTGGAGTAAGGATGATATACTCTTGGTGGGAGATCAAGTCAGGGAATAATTAAGCAAACTGTACATACACCAGTCCATGAGTCTTGATGGGATGCACCCTCAAATGCGGAGATAGATTCCTGATGTCATTGAGAGGATACTCTCAGCCCCTGAATGATCATGTTGATTGGTAGAGGTGTCTGAGCACTGAAGAAAAGTAAACACAGCTTCCTATTTTCAAAAAGAGCAGAAGGAAGGACCCAGGGAACTACAGGCCAGATAGTCTCACCTCAGTCTCTGGGAAAGTGGTAAAGCAACTAATACTGGAACCCTTTTCAAGGTACATGAAGGACAAAAAAGTGATTAGGAGTAGTCAGCATGGATTCACCAAGGAAAGTCATGCTTGACCAACCTGATAACTTTCTATAATGAAAAGATTCGCTTAGTAGATGTGGGGAGAACTGTGGATGTTGTCTGCCTTGATTTTGGTAAGGCTTTTGACACTGTCTCCTGTAACATTCTTGTAGACAAGATGATGAAATGTAAGCTGGATGAGCACACAATAGAATGAATTGAAGATGCAGCCAGACTCCTTTCAGTGGTGCCCAGTGACAGAACAAGAGGCAATGGGCACCGAGACACAGGATGTTNAAAGGGCCGCCGAGACACAGGATGTTCCCTCTGAACATCCAGAAACAGTTTTTTACTGTGAGGGTGATTGAGCACTGAAACAGTTTGGACAGAGAGGTTGTGGAGTCTGCGTTTTTGGAGATATTCAAAAGCCATCTGGACATGGTTGTGGGCAACATGCTGTAGATGGCCCTTCTTGTATGGGGGGGTTGGCCCAGATGACCTACAGAGGTCCCNACACAATAGAATGAATTGAAGATGCAGCCAGACTCCTTTCAGTGGTGCCCAGTGACAGAACAAGAGGCAATGGGCACCGAGACACAGGATGTTCCCTCTGAACATCCAGAAACAGTTTTTTACTGTGAGGGTGATTGAGCACTGAAACAGTTTGGACAGAGAGGTTGTGGAGTCTGCGTTTTTGGAGATATTCAAAAGCCATCTGGACATGGTTGTGGGCAACATGCTGTAGATGGCCCTTCTTGTATGGGGGGGTTGGCCCAGATGACCTACAGAGGTCCCTTCCAATCTCAACTATCCTCTGATTCTGATTCTATGTATATATATTTGTATACATACACATAAATATACATATATACATGTATACATTTATTCATTTATGCATCTCTGTATATGTTCATGTATATTTGTGTATGTATATACTTATATACAGGTATACATATATAAAATATGGATCCATATACTATATGGCTTTTGATATACATCTGTATAGTACCTTGCTCTTGTGTTTCCTGTTTGTATTACACACATACTCGTACACACACCTTACACATACACAAATGAACGCACATTGGTCTCCACTGTAGCTGGCTTGGACCTATTGGCACTCCAGTAGCTGACTTTCAGACTTTCGGTCTCTACAGCATCCAGACCAGAATTATGGCCACTCTAACAAGTGGTTCCCAAACCTCTTATTCTTCTTGCTGTTAATGCAACTTAATATCTGGTAGCTATTGCACACATTGACATATGCATCCAGACAAATGCAGGCACCCTGGTCTCTCCAGTTGCTGGCACCTTGGTGCACATGCCTGTGACCTATGATCCCACACTCACAACTGGCACTCAGCCTACACACACACACGCACAAGAAAGAGTTCCTTCCCTAACTGCCATGGTTTTAGCTGAGACAGAGTTAGTTTTCTTCATAGAGGCTCACACAATGCTATGTTTTGGATTTTTGAAGAAAATAGTGGTGATGTTTTTAGTTGTTGCAGAGCAGTGTCTACACAAAGCCAAAGACTTTTCAGCTTCTCATAGTGCTCTGCCAGTAAGGAGGCTGGGGGTGCACAAGAAACTGGAAGAGGACAGGACCAGGACAGCTGACCCAAACTGACCAAAGGGATATGGCATCGTGCTGAACAACGAAACTGAGGTGGCTGGCCAGGGCTTGAGGGGGGGCACTACCTGGACCACAGGCTGTGCATCAGTCAGCAGGTGGTGAGCAATTGCATCACTTTCTTCCCATCTGTATTATTATTATTATTATTATTATGTATATTAATAATAATAATAATTTTCCCTTCCTTTTCTGTCCTATTAAACTGTTGTTATTTCAGCCCATGAGCTTTTAAATTTTTTCTTCTGATTCTCTTCGCCATCCCACTGCGGGAGGTGGGGTGAGTGAACGGCTGTGTGGTGCTTAACCGCCTGCCAGGTTAAACCACAACACTATGAAATAGTCAGAAAAGGAGATCAAGTAGTAAGACAGGACAGATTGTGCTATCATGTGCAAGGCATGTCCCCAGAAGCGCACTTGCCAAACCCTGTTCACGCACTTCTAGATCCTTATATCTCATTTCCCCTTCCACTTTCCCATCCTTTTTCCTGCCCAAAATACCCTCGTCCCTCCCTTACCCCATATCTGATCCTTCTACTACATGTGCCTTAAGCAATCCTGAAGTGTTCTTCCTTTCATCCAATAATATGTCTCATCTCCTTTCAGACAGCCACTTCAGTTGACTTGTGGACATGGTCTAGAAAAGGAATTTTATTTGGAGTTTTTATATTTTGAATAGCTTCAACAGACTCAAGTAAGATGCTACATTTGAAAATTTTATTCCATGCCACTGTGACAGATTTCGTAATTAATTCTGGACGCATACAACAAAATTATTGTTTAATCACAATTTTTTAAATTGTTTTTAATATTCAGCAACATTTATTCACTCCCTATTTACCTCATGATTCATTTTAAATAGATTCTAATTCCTTTTTAAATCATTCATGGGCTCGCTTTATCTGACTTATTGATTTTTATTTCTTTGTTCTTACTGAGATGTCTTCCTGATGCCTTGCTTCAGGGCAGTCCAGCCTACAGTCAGTGTTACATACATGTTCATGAAATACTGCTGTTTTCATTGTTTTTTTTTCTGTTCTTTTTCTTACCTTTAACATATTCATTTGCCTTTTGCTATTCTTAAACTTCCAAAAATTAAAAATCACATTATTCAGATCTATAGGTCTCATTTACCATGGCTTTGTGGTTTTTCCTCAAAGGTAATGTTTAAGTCTATGTGTTTGTTTTTTGATGTGATAGTGTTGTTTGTTTGTTTGTTTTTGTTTGTTTCTCCTTTCTTTTTCTGGAGTTCATCTTTGTAAATGGTTACAAAAGATTCAAGACCTTGGGGAACAAAATGCCTGTATTTTTTTTTCTTATTGCACTAAATATTGATTAATATTGAACTAAAGTACAGTAGAAAATTGTTATCTTTTGGCAATCATGATACAGTTGTTGGTAGTTTCCCCAAAATCATCACTGCAGATCAGACAGATCACTCACCTTTCTAATTTTAAATACTTGTTTGTAAACTAGTAGTAGATGGAAAAGCTTTACAGTGAAATGGTCATAATCTTTATGAATATAAAGATGAAGCTCTTCCTCCCTCCTCCTGTTCTGAAAATTACTGAACTAATTTCTGCTGAAAGTCCCAAACAAAGACTTTACATGCTTTGCAGTTAACTTGGTACTGTTACAGGAAACAGAAAACTATACCTTTTATCCTGAAAGTGTTAGTTAACAACATGTACTAATTAACCCCTACCAGTTATGTACGGCATGTTTACAGCTGCTTTGGACAAAGTAAAGTGCATAAAAACTGAAATTATCAATCAAATGATCTGCTAAAAAAGCTTTTCTTGAAGTAGAAGCTATTAGACAAAAAAACAACAACACAGTCTATCTGATGTGTGCCATTATCACCCTTAGAATCACTGCAGACAGCAGAAAAAAATGACTAGAAAATAAAAAAAAAAAAAAAGAAAAAAACTGATTCACACATTGGAACTTTTTTTTTTTTTCCAAACTTCTACTTGTATTTTTAGAGCAATTATCAACTGCAGCTGTGAAAACTTTGTTTTGTATATGGTTATCTGAAAAGATAAAGAGATTGAAGGGTTTGCTATCTGGTTCCTCTGAAATATGTATTTACATATCATACCAGAAAAAAAAAAAAA
>VXAL01003757.1:54174-64341 GCA_013399475.1 Chauna torquata
AAAGAAAGAAAGAAAGAAAGAAAGAAAGAAAGAAAGAAAGAAAGAAAGAAAAGGAAAGAAAGAAAGAAAAAGAAAGAAAGAAAAAATTGAAATCACTACTGGGTACAATGCTTAAATCCTGGATTTATTCACCAATGAAGCGAAGTATAGGAATGGTAGATGGCTTTCAAATGTATTTACTGTCTGCATAACAGTGTTCCCGTGAAAGCTAATGAGAGGCTTAACAGGAAGATGCATTGAATTGAAGGGATTGACATAAACTCATCTTACTATAAGTCTTAACATTTTAGCTCTATTGCAGAGGAAAGGTTTTATTTTAAGCCAAAACAGAAAAGTGTAAAGAGATTCCCGTTACTTACCAGGAATCCATAAACCTAACTGTTCAAATCCTGAACACCAGCTAAGAGTGAAATAAACTACAAATTTTCCATCAGAGAGAAAGCAGTGAAAGTGAAGTTTTCAGACAAATCAAGTAAAAGACCTGTTCAAAATCAGCAGGAAGAAAATAAATTTGACATCAACCACAAGTCAATAAACAAAGAGCAAAGTCTAGAGAGAAGAAGAATAGTTGCATTATTGGCAGAAAGTACCATGTCTACAAAATCAGACAACAATAAAGAAGATTAGGAAAAGTGATGGAAATGAGTGAAAATGCTTTCATGGTATTGTACAATACCTGTTGAATAAGCAAGATGAATTTTAAAACAAAGCTAAATGTTCAAAACAAATGTTTTGTCGGCTTTCTCCTAGGCATTTGGAAGCCAGCCATCCCAGGAAAATAAAATATTCAGGACAAAATGTTTCCATTGCCTACCCTGAATCAAATAGCAAAACCATATGACTTATTAAGCAAGATCCCAATAGGTGTCTTGATTGGATAAAACACTGGCAACGAAATCCTGGTTAGTTCCTCATAGGTGACAGAAAAGCCTGGAGGATGCAGAACATTTTCCTATGCCTCATTAAATCCTTTTGATGTAGCACCTTCAATATACCTGCTGCAGTTTTACTAAATCAATTGAACTGTTACGGTATGGACGCATCTGCCACATATAGCACCTTCAACAGCAGATGTTTTTTGCTTGGATATACCTAACGATTTGGGCTGAAGTTGAAAGATTAAAAATAAAGTTTACTAATATAGAGATATATTAGGTTTACGTGGTAAAGTTTTGGTAGCAGGGGGGCCACAGGGGTGGCTTCTGTGAGACGATTCCAGAAGCTGCCCCATGTCCGATAAGAGTCAGTTCCAGCCAGCTTCGTGGGGGGGGACCCACCGCTGGCCAGACCTGAACCAATGAGCGATGTTGTTTGCGCCTCTGTGACAGCAGATTTAAGAAGGGGAAAAAACTGCTGGGCAACAGCAGCTGGGAGAGAGAGGAGTGAGGAACAGCCCTGCAGACACCAAGGTCAGTGAAGAAGGAGGGGGAGGAGGTGCTCCAGGCACCAGAGCAGAAGTTCCCCTGCAGCCCGTGGTGAGGACCATGGTGGAGCAGGCTGTNCTATGGACCCATGTTGCAGCAGCTCTTGAAGAGCTGCATCCTGTGGGAAGTCCACGCAGGACCCGTTCGGGAAGGACGGCATCCTATGGAAGCGACCCTGTGTTGGAGCAGGGGAACAGAGAGTGACCACGAAGGAGCGGCAGAGACGAAGTGATATGGGCTGACCGCAACCCCCATTTCCCGTTCCCCTGCGCTGCTTGGGGGGAGGAGGTAGAAGAGGGTGGATGGGGGGAAGGTGTTTTTAGTTTGCTTTTAGTTTCTCACTGCTCTAGTTTGCTAGTTATAGTAATAAATTGTATTAATCTCCCTATGTTGAGTCTGTTTTGCCTGTGACAATAATTAGTGAGTAACCTCCTTGTCCTTATCTCAACCCTTAAGCCCTTGTCCATCATATTTTCTCCCCCTGTTTCTTTGAGGAGGGGGAGTGAGCTAGCGGTTGTGGTGGAGGTCGGCTGTTTAGCTGCGTAAAACCACCACAATAGATTCACAAAACAATGAGTTATTGCTCTAAGCTACGACGAAATAAAGTAACTTTAAGCATTACATATCTGCAATGAGTAAGATTCTGTTTTACTTCCGATTAGGTACATAAATTTTTGTGAGAATATGCATCATTGTTCAAGCTGATCAAATAATGTTTAATTGTGTATAAAATTGCATACTCTTATTAATCAATTTCCAGCACATGGTATGAAAATAGATATGGTATTCCTTGTACCACATCTTTCGTTTGCATCATTCAGTACATGTGATATATTTTGGTATCTATAATATATTTAATTTATAGCAATGTAACCAGAGACACTTAATTCTCACTAACAGTCCATCCAATACAAAGAGTACTGTATATGTATACAAATATATACATACAGTAGTACACTGTGCACTGTTTTGAAACCTAGGCAAACACCACAGAAATTAATTAGAATTTAAATTGCCTGGAAATAAACAAATAATATATTTGGTCTTTCTGGTTTTACTTTTTTTTTTCCTTTTTTCCCCCTAAGGAGTGTTTAGCTTACTGTGGGAATATCACAGAAATCACAGGACAACCGAGGCTGGCAGAAGTGGAGGTCTCCAGCCCAGTCCCTGCCCAGAGCAGGCCTAGCCTGGTCTCAGGCCGGGCTGCTCAGGGCTTCACCCAGCCAGGGCACGAAACCCCCAGGCCGGAGATGCCCGACCTGCCCGGGCCCTGGCTCCACGGCCGGGCTGTCCGGGTGGGGAAGAGGCCTCTCCTCGTCTCTGGCTGGAGCCTCCCGTGCCTCAGCTCGTGCCGTGCCTCTCACCCTCCCGCCACGCACGAGTGCGCACAGCCCGGCTGTGTCTCCTCCGTCCCCTCCTGCGGTGCTGGGGCTGCTGCTGGGTGCCCCTGAAGCCACCCCTTCTGCCAACTGATCCTTCCTGTGTCACAGAGCCCTAAACAAGATTCTGCTGGCTTGGAGTGGGTCAGGCAATAGGAGGTGACAGGAAAGGTTACAGAATATGGAAGCTTTAAATTATAAATGCCCTACAGTAAGACTATTGAATCCAAGTTCATTCCACAATGCTGCAATATAAGCCCCAGATAATCTCATAATACTGTTCTCCTTCTTTCCACAAATGCAATGCTACTGATTTTGGGAAAGTATACTATAATTATGCTAGCAAATGTGAAAAAAAGAACTCAGATCACAGCTATCATTTTGTTAAGTTCTTGCAGCAGGAGCAGAGGTTGTAAATGTATCAGCTACAACATGGTTAAAGTGAGGAGCGGAATCTAAATTATATTTCACAGAAAGACCTTGTATTGTAAACTCTTTTTTAGTTGCCATTTTTCTCAGCTTTTTTCTCTGTTCTTACTGTGCCTAGAGGGATGCACAGCATACAGTCTTGGAAAAAATCTGTGTTCAGAATCCATATAGAAGAAGGTCGGAAGATAGGATTTCTGGTAAAATGTGGAAATGGAAACACTGAAACATGCCTGAGTAGAATTTCTGTAAGAATCACTGCACTTATATCTTAACAAGCACGAGAAAACAGGACCAAATTTTTCTGCTGGTCATTAATGTATACACAAGTGTTCTAAAGAGCAGATGGCGATGGACATTTCTCTGCTGTCACTCAGTCCTGTAGGAAGCATCCTTCTCTTGTCCAGGCTCACTACAGGCTACAGAGAGATAGTTGAGTGCCAAAGAAAACAATTTTGAGAACTCTTTGAACTGATCAATGGTCTGAATAACATCACCAAAACTGTCAAAGAGAGGCTAAGGTCTTTCTTATGTTCTCGTCACCCTGTAGGATTGCAACAGGAGTATCTTCCTTTGTACAAGCTCCACAATACCTACCTCTTTGATAACCATGGAAGTAACATCTCGATCTGGATAATATTTTCCTTACAGTGTGTACTATCTGGCAGATTTCATTTCCAAAGGGAATTAGCCTTGATACCCAGTTCTCTGCTACCTTACTGTTTGAAGAGGCCACAGCACAGTCTGTTACTGAGACCTCTGGATAATTTGAATGAGCAACTACAGTTGTTGTACATCTTTCAAGTTGAGAATGACTCAAATGTGTCAATAGGTGAGAAGAACTATTGAATTAAAATCTAGGGTGAGTCCAGATCAGCAAAAGGAGCAGAGGTGTGAACACAAGTTAAGATCCTCTGAAGATGAACAAGTTCTTCAAATAGATCACTGTCGCTTGCTTGGTCTTGTTTATGCTTACGCTTGTCTTGCTTGAGGAAAAATCTTGTAAAGGAAAAAAATGGGGGAAGAACTCAGACAGCCAGGTCTCTATGTGTTCAGCTCATCTACAGAAGCTAAAATTCTCAAGAAAGATAAACATCTCAGAGCTCCTGCTGAGAACAATTTACACCTATGAATCTGAACATTTATTGAGACTGCTGGATGCCAAACCCACTGGAAAATCCAGTCCAAGGACAATCCTTCTTTCTTTGAAAAACAAACATTCAAAAAGTTGCTGTTCAAAGTTGTGTTGGTAGGAGAAATTGACATATCTAGGCTTCGTCTCCTGTAAGTTTCATTTATTTTGTTTTTTTCAAGTATCTCAATTTTTAAAAAATGAAACTGAAAATGTTTTTTTGTTATTGTTGATTACTGAGTCTAATTGTTTTACATTTTAATTCAAATAGTTTAATAAAATTTTAGTTCACCTACATCAGACATGCCACTAAATTTATACTTGTAAGACTAAATAAATAATTGTTGCAAGGGTAAGATTTTAGCAACCATTTCTTTCTCATTTAACAAAACTTTACAAGTCAGAACTTGAAAATATTTTATTCTTGTGGGCTACATCCATTTTCCAAGTGTAATTCAATTTAAAAAATAATAAAAAAAACCATAGAGCTATTTTTTTAGCCAGAGAACATCTTTTGATATGTACTAGATGACAGTATATAAAAGAGCTTGGTTATTATCCATGATAGATTAATAATAGTATTATAAATAAGGGTATAGACTTCTAGATGTTTGGTTCATCAAACCATATCTATGTGTTTTTGATTGACTTAAAAAAGGTACTCACTAATAAACCGCTAATAAACATGTAAATAAATCTAAAAATTACTTAAACATAGGCTTACATTTAAATATTTATGTTCACATTAAGCAGTTTTTTCAATATTTGCTCAGCAATAGGCTATGCTTTAAGTATCACAAAAACTTCTGCATTGTTTTGCCAGAACCCTTCTTTTGGAGGCAGAAGATTTTGTAGTGTTTTGGAACAACATGGGGAGGATGCCACTACTGGAACACCATATTCTCCCCTCTCTTCTACACACCCACATAGCTTCCCCAGATGTGGTCATATGCTGACCTTGTGATCAGTCAGGACTGAGCACATATAGCCACGATTATTATTTAATTTCTTTCAATAATTAACAATTATTTCTGCTTTTTCTAGGCAAGGAAATAGACTTGATATCCTTGCAGATATTCTTATACTTTCTCTACTTTCTGCAGCATCTTGTAGTGAAAGCAGCGCTTCAACACAGAATCAGGAACTAACCTTGTATTCTGCAGATTCACCAAGCAGATGTTTGTAAGGCAGTAAACACACTTGGTCACTATAGTACTCAGAATGTAAGAGTGAATAATTTGTTGCCACATTCTTAATCATATGTTTAAATATTAGACCTAGAGTCAGGGAAAACAGTACTCTTTAAGGGGACTCCAAATTGCTGAAAACACAAGGAAGCTCCATCCAGTTCTCAAATATTTCCAGTGAAGTGAAACAGATTCCAAGTCCATTTTTTAGTACCACACATTCATATCACAGAATCACAGAATCACAAGGTTGGAAAGGACCTTCAAGATCATCTAGTCCAACCGTCATCCTATCACCAATACTACCCACTAAGCTACTAAACCATATCTTGTAGCACCTTGTCCAGGCACTTCTTAAAAACCGCAAGGGTCGGTGACTCCACCATCTCCCTTGTCAGGCCATTCCAGTCTCAACCTCCTTTCACTAGTATATATTAGGATTCACTTATTCTTCTACACAGTAATGGAGAATGTATCATGAAGAGTTTCACAAGGCAGAGACACTACATTCCATTTGTTACTTGCATAGGGTGTAGAATCACAGCATCATATCATAGAATCATCTAGGATGGAAAAGACCTTCAAGGTCCAACCATCAACCTGACCTACTGAGTCCCATCACTAAATCATGTCCCTTTGTGTCACATCCACACATCTCTTAAATATCTCCAGGGATGGGGACTCCACTACTTCCCTTCCAATGCTCAACCACTTCTCCATGAAGAAATTCTTCCTAATATCCAATCTAAACCTCCCCTGGCACAACCTGATACCGTTTCCTTGAGTGCTATCACTTGTCACCTGAGAAAAGAGACCAACACCCTCCTCGCTGCAACCACCTTTCAGGTAGTTGTAGAGGGTGGTGAGGACTCCCCTCAGTCTCTTCTTCTCCAGACTAAACAAGCCCAGTTCCCTCAGTCATTCCTCAGATGTGTTATTTTCCAGTCTCTCCTGCAGCTTCATTGCTCTTCTTCCCACACATTCGAGCAACTTAATATCCTTCTTGTAGTGAGGGGCCCAAAACTGAACACAATATTTGAGGTGTGGTCTTACCAAGTGCTGTATACAAAGGGACAGTCACTTCCCTAGTCCTGCTGACCATGCCATTTCTGATGCAGGCCAGGACGAAATTGACCTTGACCACCTGGGTACACCGGTGGCTCATGTTCAGCTGGCTGTCAACCAGCACCCCCAGGTCCTTCTCCACCCAGCAACTTTCTAGCCACTCTTCCCCAGTCCTATACCACTGCATGGAGTTGTTATGACCCAAGTGCAGGTGCTGGCACTTACGCTTGTTGGTTATGTGATTGGACTCAGCCCATTGATCCAGCCTATCGAGATCCCTCTGCAAAGTCTTCTTACCCTTGAGCAGATCAGCAGTCCTGCCTGACTTGGTATTGTCTACAAACTTACTGAGGATATCTAACATTGTATATATATATATGTAATTTACTTACAGAAAATTGCAGACTTTTATATGTTTTAAATCACTCCTGACCCGGAGTACACTTTTATGAATCACTGCAGGGATGAAATTACATCTTATCTGCCCTGTGACAAGCTGCTACTTCTATTACTATGTGCACTGATCATAAATTATTTTCTTATGGTTAAAGCTCTTAATAAGTGTTTAACAAGACCATAGAATTTCCAACTGAGATTCTTCTTCAATATTGAAATGCTGCTGTTGGTTCCATATCTGAAAAGGTCGTAGTTCAGCTCCTACTGGACAGCAGCCCACTTTAGATAACCAGTAACTATCACTCAGCATGACTGGCTAATGTGGTACCTGCTGCTGATACTTCTTGGTCATAATTTTTCGCTATCATCCAGCTGCTAAGTGTAATTTCAGCATTATGCCTAGTTGAATGTTTTGCATATTTTTTCATTCTGAGGTTCTCGTTCAACCAAAAGCTTAACTTAGAACCTGCTTATGTATCTTTCGTAACTTATAGTTGAAGACTAGGTGCTTTTAATAAGTGAAAATTCAGACACACCACTTGAGAAAATATTTGAATTAATAGGATTTAAGTATGTTCCTGTTTACAGAAATTGATATTAACATTTAAACTTAAATTGCCAGTTATGAACAAAAGCACAAAACTCAATGCACCTTGAGCATTTACATGCATATGGTGCTCCACTCAATGTCTGGTGCAATACAGGAATTGCGCTTGTGGAGTTGTATAGAATTAATGTTCAAATCATCATAAGCAATCATCTCATATACCAAAAAATATGATTTTCAGATCTACTGTAAAACACCGAAATATTCATTTCCTTTTAAATCCTTGCTCTAAGAAAGTCACTGAAGAATTTGATCTGCGCTAGCTGCTGACAAAATTGGTTGCAGACAGGTATAAGATATAGAGAATTCTCTGTTAAGTCTTGCAGTTTACATGACATTAAACTATTTTTAGTCCAAAACTTTTAAATCTTACTTGAAATCCCTTTATAGGAGATAAAAAAAAAAAAAAAAAAGGGTTTTCAGAGATTTCTGGATTTCTGGATTTATTTATTTATTTTAAGCTATGAAATGACAAATTACTTTCTCAACTCCAGGGTTAGATCATTATTACAAGATACAGAAATTTTAGGTTATAAGCAACAAAAAGGAACATCCCTTCACCTGAGAAATTACTTAAATCCTTTGAAGCTTGTGAAGGTATGTAGACCAAACCCTCTGTAGTTTTAAGCCCATTTACTGGGTTCAGTTCTTTGAAAATTGTATTTTTATTTTTTTCCTTAATTGGACATGCATGTTCTTGTCACTAATAGATTTTCTAGATAAGAGCAGCTGCAAATGATTAAGTTAAGACATAAAGCTATATATTTTAAAAACAAATATTTCTTAAGGATTTTCAGAGTATGTGTGGACTTATGGATGCTTCAACACTTTGAAGCGATCATAGAACTAGATATCTACATTGATTATCTAACAGCACAATGAACAACTATTTGTCAAGACTTATTTTGTAGTTCTGATTATCTGAAGAGTAAGTTTTCAATAATTCACACAATACAGTATTTTTTATCTTTTTAACTTTTACAACTCCATAATTTCCATAACATGCACCTATCTCTTCACTGCTTTGCCTCATTCTTGGGAGAAGCACCCCCTCCTCCTGCATCCGCATCCTTCTCCTCTTCATAAGACTTCAGTAACATCTTCCCTGGCTTATTCCATTTATCCTAGTTTGTATTCACAGCCATTATGACATCTACCCACTCTTCTATCTCTCTAAAATCCGTTTGTAATCTGAGCTGTTTCCCATGTACGTTGCAGAACACCCACTCTTGTCTAGGACAGTCTCAGTCATCCATGACCATAGCATCCCTTTGTTCCAGCTACTGATTTTTAGGGATACCTGAATCCTTTCCTCTGATTGAGAACACTTGAACACCGATCTAGAGGAACTTTGCATGCTAGCTCATTTAGACTTTTCACCATGTCTCTCTCCTTCAGACAACATAAAAATTAAGTAAAGGTGAAGTAAGAAGCACAGTTTTGGAGAGATCTGATTAAAAAAAGAAACAAATACAGATGACACTATATTAGTATATTGTGACATCACTTTGCATTTCGCTACAATAATAAAAAAAATAAACTTGTAATTATTCCCTCAGTAATTATGTGACAATATCAGATTGATTATTTTGGTGGATTTCAATTATATCATAAAGAGATGCTAGTTCAATCTGATGTGTATTTTCAAAATGAGGATTTAGCAATCCAACTCTCTTATATAAAAATAAATTACAAAATCAGTAACACTTTTAAAAGTACACTGCATTTAAGCATTCTAGAGTTTACTGGTAGAAATACAAGCATATGACCCATTGTAGATATTACATATCACTAAACAGACATATTGCCATAATATAGTGTAACTGGTTCATCACAGTTCCTTCATTTTCTTTTTCACTACAGATTTGTGAAGCTTATCTATTATCACAAGATTTAATCAAGACTTTTTTTCCTGTAATTCATACATTTAGACATTAACTAAAGTGTTCTGAATGATAAAGTAATTTAATTTTTAGAGTCAACTGGCATTAATCAACCTATAAAATCTCTGCATGATAAAGGAAATATTATTACCTTTTTATTATAAAGAAAAGATAATCAGTTAGATTTCCTTTAATAAAAAACAGCTTTTAAATGATTGTAAACAACATAGTTAAACAACAGGAATGCTGACATTAAATGCAACACAAGAATTAACTAAAATGTTTACTTTTAAAAGGGACATTTACTAGACTCTACCTGATAGGAAAGATATCACAGTACCACGCATCAGTGAAGATCTAGCTGCTTGTAAGAGTAATATGATACTGAATAAGATCCTACTATTCTCATTTTATTTCTAGACAAGAATAGGCTCTAATGATACTGCAGATAGAATCCTTGACTTTCAGATCTTTTGCTTCCAGTCCTCACATCTATAGATCTGAATTTCTTGCATAAATACAATGAAAGTACTGGGTGTAAAAAATACCCTTAACACTAACTAAAAAAAGTTTGAATAAAACATTAGAAATAAAAAATGTTATGACAACATGGCAAGCCTGACATAATAACATTATAAATAAATATTGCTGTGGATGTTGATTCTGAG
>VXAL01003757.1:64513-76355 GCA_013399475.1 Chauna torquata
AAAAAAAAAAAACTTCCAGGAAAGGCAGTGACTGTAAACTTCTCACGGGAATCATGGGAAGAACTCTTTTTTCTTTTTTTTTTCCTGAGATTAAGTAAATATTATTACACAGATAAATAAGTAACTAAAAAGAAAAGAACACATAAGTCAATTAGCTATCTAAATTACCTCTTCAAAGCACATCAATTGTTTAAAAAACAGCCCCAAAAATGAAGGAAATTTCCAATTTCCATTTTTTTCTCAATATTTTAAATGGTAATTTTACACTTTGACAATTTTGCCACAGTACAATGGAGAAAACTAACAGCTGATTGAAGTTTCTCAGCGCTACCAGAGTGAAGACAGGTAGTAGAAATAAAGCCAGAAATATCCTGAAGCTGTGCACTTTTTTCTTCAGAAGCCTTGTAAGGCAAATTTCATAGACATCAACTGCTATTGTAATTACTCAAGACTTTTTTGTTCTGTCTTGTTTTGTTTGATTGTTTGTTTCTCATTTTGTTTGTTTGTTTTTTTAATCCACAACACTAGGTAACATGTTTGAAGAAAAATATGCAAAAAGAAATATAGAATAATTTTCCTCTTTTTTCTCTCCTTCTTTCACAGTTAACTTCTGTTGTGATAAATCAACATATTTTAAAGGAAATAATCTTCAAATTACTTCTGGTTTCTGTGTAAGAATTAATATTTATGTAAGAGAATTGATATATTAGAAAAAGTTTTAAAAATAGTGTTTTTAAGAAAAAAAAAAAAAAAGAGTAATGTAGATTGTCAACACAACATAGTTTAAATCAGTTCAGACCAAAAAGGAAAGAGGATTTCTGGTAAAATGCAATTTAAGGTGAGTATGTATTTGAAATATTGTCATTAGTCCACTTCTAGTTTTACATTAAGTTTCAGCTTAGAAATACTTGACACAGTAAGATTCTGGTTTTGCTATCTTGGCTTGAGTTTTTGAAGTTTACCACTTGGATACACAAAACAAATATGAAAGCAAATTTAGTCAACTCTGACTTTGAAATGAATTGATGTAGGATGTTAATATCTCCATCAATGCCAAAAATATATTTATTACTGTGCGGTGAAAACAAAAAACTTCCTAAAAAACATGCAATTTTCAATTGCACTTATAAGTCTCTTTTTGTTCCAAACACAAATTGTAGAACATATCATGGAAATTCACAACTCTTCAAACCTTCTACTTGATCCTTAGACTGATCTTAGCAAAGAATTGGTCACTTTATACCCTTTGCACAACTCCCAGCACACAGAAATGTACTAAAACTCAGTCATGTAAATGTAAATATGCTCGCAAAATTTGCAGACCCTTAGAATAGCACAATGAATCATCTTCATGAACATTTCAGTAAAGAAAATACTTGATGATTTTCAAAGATAACTGATTTATCCTTGAGTTAAAGCAAGACAGAAGGAATAAAATGATGTGAGATCTCATCTTGAAGAATAACTCTCTTATTTTTAGAGAGTGCTTATTTCTCCCATGCAGAAAGTCAGCTGCTTTCAACACTCTCAATTTGATTATCAACAAGTTAAGGCACCAAAACCACTTACCAGTTGATTGCTAGTGACTAAATCATTAGTAACTGCAATTACTAGTGATCATTAATCTCTGAGTTCACAATTAGTGAATAGTTATCCTTAATCATAGATTGTTTTCTGAAAATATTTTGTAAGGGTTCTTGTCTTTATCTAAATGTGACAGGAATGTTTCTATACCTGGGCAATGCTCTTTACTTTGTGTTTGATGATTTTGCTGAAGTTATATGTGATTGTGACAGAGGTATAAAAGAGGTTAATGTCTGCAATGAGTAAGTGTCCAGGTTTTCTGAAGTGTTGATTCTGGACACTGAGACAGTTTTCAGAGAACATAAAATAGCAGGGGGAGATAGAAATAGATTTCCAGCATGAGGTGGATGTTGCTATGGCTTCAGGCATTCACTGAATGCACAATGTACAAAGTTACCATCTGTTATATTGATCTATTGAGGAATAGGGTATGATTATCTTTAATATTTCTTCAATGAGCACCCTCCTGACATTTCTAGACTGCAACTTCCCATTTAAAATGTAAATAATTTTGCTGTGGATGAGGTTCCGCTATGTTCAGCCATGCAATATATACATATTACAATGGAAGTGTACTTCTGACTCATCAGAGATTGGGGGGGGAGGAATGCTTAGGATTACTTTTTTTTCTTTTTTCTTTCCATTAAGAGTTTCCAGGGAATGTTTTACTGCAGGTGGCTTATTTGCTCAGAGCTAAGTCACACTGCTGACACTAGGCTTATGAAGTTACTGTTTTCCTTAAACAGTAAGGAATGTCAAGATTTCACTGCGGAAATTCAGCGCAAACCCTAAAATAAAATCAGAGACAGAATTTGTGAAAGAGTGTAAGTGTGATACAATGCCCTGTTGTGCCTGATTATGGGACAAAAATCTTGTCAGTGGTGGCACGTGACGTGGGGTAATGGGTACAAATTGAGACACAGGAGGTTTCATCTCCTGATGAGGAAGAACTTCTTTACTGTTAGGGTGTCAGAGGTGTCAGAGCACTGGAACAGGCTGCCCAGAGAGGTCATGCAGTCTCCTTCTTTGGAGGTATTCAAAACTCACCTGCATGCGATCCTGTACAACATACTCTAGGTGACCCTGCTTGAGCAGGGGGGTTGGACTAGACAATCTCTGGAGGTCCCTTCCAACCTCAACCATTCTGTGATTCTGTGATTACCATTTACAGCTCTAGGACAACTTATCTTTAAAATCAGTGAGGACTGGATCATTTGGAAAAAAACAGATTCCAGCACTAGGGATAAGCAACAGGTTCTGAAAACCAAATCAGTGGAGTAGCAATCCAGCTTTCTCCTATACTTAATAGGGTTGGAGGCTGAGGATAACATGCTGCCCTTTAACCTTATGAATTAAGAAGCAACATTATATAATGTTGTCATCTGTCATTTGAATTAACATTTTTCCTCACAGTTCCAAGAGAAGAGCAAATCTAAAATATTTCATTACAGTCCTTTAAACTCTAGAAAAATATAGCAGCTTTACAAAAAAGTTTCATCATGGGACAATATGGGACTGTATTGTTTGTGGCAAGAGAGACTGCAGCATGTCAAGGAGGCTGCCAGCTGGCATATTTCAGAGCAGAGAAAAAATTATAGAGACTAGGAAAACTGGGAGACAAAAAGCAATATGAGATTTTAGAGAGGAGTCCTTTATGCCTTTCAGCTATCATTTCTTCATCAGATATCACAGCAGCTCTTGTACCAAGCTCATAATGAGCTTCAATGGCAGCCTACATGTGGGCACAATATTCATGATAAACTGGAAACAGGATATGCACAGTAGCTAGTTGTATGGAGCAAATATCAGAAATGATGCCACTATGTGTTAGGAAGCATGCTTTAGGAGGCAAGTCCTATATGCATGAGCTGAATGTTGAGGAAAAGAATGCACCTCCTAGTAATCACAGTATGAATATGTAGTGAAACTACAGGCATTACACTCAGTTCATTTCAAGACAGACATTGAAACTGATGCCACAGATACCCCAGAATAGTTTCCAGGTGTAACTGGTTTGTCTTGAACTCCAACAACTGATAAAATATCACTCAGACCAGAAAAGAGGTCGATGCACATTATTGGAATGGTGCATGAGCAGCTGTAATGTAGAAGGATGACTCGACAGTAAGATTTTCTGAAGTCTACAGTCTTCATTGGTCTGTGCTGAGCCAAAAAGAAATTAAAAGTGCCAGAAATTCAGTGTGGTCAAATCTGAAGTAACATACGATAAGCCAAAAGACAGTCTAAGGCAAGAAATCCCAGAGAATTTCAGTGGGCCAAGGAAACTGAGCCTACTAGATTGAGGAGATACTAAAACTTCCAGCAAGCTTAAGGCTATCTCAAGCATTTTGGCAAATGTCCACTCATTGACAGCTGGCTGAATTCACTGAATCTGTTATTCCAGAGAGAATATACAGAATCAATTGTTGGACACCTGAATTTTCTCTGTAACAGAGATCTTTCAGAAAAGGATAAGGCAGTTATGCAAAAGCTTGGGATAAATTATGTCAGTGACATTCACTTCCCTGTTAATGAGTTCTACTATGATTATTTGCACAGAGTTGGGTGAGTCCTTAAGAAGAGTAATTTATCTTAAGCTGGAAAATATGAGTCTGTGAAGATAGCTATTGTCTCCAATACTATATTATTGATGGTGGTATTCATCCTAACAAAATCACTGATGAGGCCATCTGGAGAATGGCCAGACCTACCAATGTCTTAGTCCTTGGACTTGATGATCCTCATGGGTCCCTTCCACCTCAGGATATTCTATGAACTGGCAACTGTATGTGGTAATTGGTTTAGGCCTGTTTATACCTCACATGGTTTACAACTCAATACTTTGGCATATGTATTTACACAAGAGCACAGAATACAGTGGGAACTAGCGCAAAAGAATGTATTTAAAGACCTAAGGGTAGTCTTTCTTTCACTTCCAGTTTAGTCACTTTCATTTTAGGCAAACCAGTAACTGTCTTAGGCAATACATCTTTATATAGTCTGGGAATTGTCCTAATCAAAGAGGAAAATAACCATGTGAGATCCACAGTATAAGTACAACAATCTTCTTGCAGTGGTTTAACCCTGCTGGGCAGCCAAACTCCACCACAACTGCTCTCTCACTCCCCTTCCTCAAAGTAAGAGGGGGAGAGAATATGATGGAAAAGGGCTCAAGAGATGAGATGAGGACAAGGAGGTTGATCACCAATTACTGTCACAGGCAAAACAGACTCAGTGCAGGGAGATTAGTAGTTTATTACCTATCACTAGCAGACTAGAGCAGTGAGAACTAAAAGCAAACTAAAAACACCTTCTCCACATCCACCCTCTTCTACCTCCTCCCCCCGAGCAGCACAGGGGAACAGGGAATGGGGGCTGTGGTCAGCCCATATCGCTTCGTCTCTGCCGTTCCTTCGTGGTCATTCTCTGCCCCTGCTCCAGCGTGGGGTCCCTCCCATGGGATGCCGTCCTTCCTGAATGGCTCCTGCGTGGGTTTCCCACAGGCTGCAGCTCTTCAAAAGCTGCTCCAATATGGGTCTGTACCACAGGCCGCAGGGGAACTTCTGCTCTGGTGCCTGGAACACCTCCTGCCCTCCTTCTTCACTGACCTTGATGTCTGCAGGGCTGTTCCTCACTCCTCTCTCTTCCAGCTGCTGTTGCGCAGCAGTTTTTTCCCTTTCTTAAATCTGCTCTCACAGAAGCACCACCAGCATCACTCACTGGCTCAGCTCTGGCCAGCAGTGGGTCCCTTTTGGAGCTGGCTGGAGCTGATTCTTCTCTAACATGGGGCAGCTTCTGGAATCTTCTCAGAGAAACCACCCTTGTGGCCCCCCTGCTACCCAACTTTTACCACATAAACTCAATACACTACTGCAGAGAGAAAAGGTATACTCACATAGAAAAAGGATATTAGAGATCACTTGTGTATGTCAATGTTTTCAAGAGTCTATTAACAGCCAGAGACTGGCTGACAGATTTTCTTGTCAAAGTATCTGCTCTGTCATTCTACTAGTATCAAATCAGAAGATTTGTATGACAGGATACTCTTACAATTTTCCATGCACCTAGATGACATGTCAAGAAATCTACTGCTCAGGAGAGGTTACCAGCAGCTGAGGAAATGGTTGTATGTGCAGAATTGTTCATCATTTCACTATTTGCAATGAGTTAGAATTCTATTAAAATTTATTCAGCTCAGCAAACTTTCCAAATACAGCTACTGTTTGCCAAGTTCTGCCATTAGGGACAGCCTTTCAGGAATTTCTAATTACAGGTGTAAACAAGAACACAGAGGAGAGACTAGACTATTAATTAAAGTATATGTCTTGCTAAGCTATAAAAGTTGCAGCTGGAGCATACAGGTTGTAGTTTTCTAAAGCTTGCGTTACGGGTATCATCACATTACTATACACAATTCTTGTACTTACTGTGCTGTCTGTTAGCCATATTTTCATCAGATTCCAACAGTATGTCACAGAATCACAGAATGGTCAGGGTTGGAAGGGACCTCTGAAGATCATCTAGTCCAACCACCCTGCCTTTAAGTAGGCGTGGTTAAAGGCAGAACCTTGTCTGTGGCAGCTGGCATGACTGGTGTGTGCGTGTGTGTGTGTGTGTGTGTGTGTGTGATTTCCCACACCAAAGATTATATTCTTGTCTTTGTATTTAATAATGCTTGATGGATAGATTTCTATAAATTTTCATAAATCACTTCTTCAATATACTTCTACTTTTGTCATATACAAGATCTCACAGCATGTCTATAAAAAATGCTTGTTAATTCTCCTGTCTAATCATTTTAGTTGCTACAACCCAACTATTGTTCTTTATTTATCTTCTTCATGTCATTCATGATTTCATCCATCTTCACAATATTTTCACTCACACTTTCAACTTTTATCCACCATTGGATTCCTTCAGCCACTCTTGTTACTGTTTTCTGCCCTTTCTACTACTTCTGTTATCTGTGAGAAGGTACTAATCAGAAGTACATATACTTCTGAATATGCAGGCACAAAACAGCTTTATACAGTCACAGAAATCTATTCTCTTACCTTATCCCAGTAACTTCCTACATCCTTTTAGCATTTCTATCTCTGAACCGCAATGCGATATTTTTAGAGAATTTTTAATTCCAATATCTGTTTCTAAAATAATATTAGCTAACTTAGATCCATCCTTAATCTTGTTTTGTTTGTTTGTTTTTGATATAGGGTTTGTCTGACACATCATAAACATGCGCTGAAGTCTTGACGAATTCTCTCATGCAGCAGGTATTCAGCTTGCAAAAATCCCCTTCCTGTTAAGGTAAATGAGACAAAAATTGTTCTCTGCTTTCATCAAGGCCCACTTTTCTTAGCTTCTTTCCTTGCAGCAGAAATACCATCCACAGAGTAAACCCTTGCAAATGCTAAATACTAGATAAAATAACTGGTTCTGAGATGCCAGGTCACTTTCCTTTGCTTCTTGTAGGTGATAAAAAATGGCATTCATGGACCAGAAGAAAACATATTATATTTCTAGTAGGAACTTTCTCAAAACATTCAGCATTTGCTGGAGCAGAACACAATAATCAGAAGGGAAAACTATAAAGTATCACTGAAGTAAGCTTTGCTACACCAGCACTAATAAATA
The DNA here is from genome assembly GCA_013399475.1 of Chauna torquata. Lineage (NCBI taxonomy): Eukaryota > Metazoa > Chordata > Aves > Anseriformes > Anhimidae > Chauna > Chauna torquata. The sequence continues at coordinate 71,732 of VXAL01003757.1, forward strand.
ACAGCCTCTCTCCAAAACAGTTTACAGCTAATGCTTGTTGCTTTGAACTTGTACCTCTTGGATAGCTATTTCCATCCTTCAAACAAAACACAGCATCTTCAACCATCTTCCCATTTCATCTCTACTTGCTAAAATGTATTTCATTTATTTTTCTTCTTACCAGCAGTATGGTAGTAGGGTATGTTGATTAAAATTTCTATTCTATTATGTGAAGTGCCATGGTTTTTTTTTATGTTTTCTTTTTTTTTTTTTTTTGAAAAATATGCCTTAAAACTTCGTTTAAAGGGTCACAGGCCCATATCGCACAATATAAAGCAAAAGGACTCTTTCTACAAAGCTCAGACAACTAGACCGAATTTCAAAATTATTCCTTTCAGAAAGACATTATTAAAGATGTAGGTGGAAATTTACAGGTAGGATGGGTGTTTGAAACTAACTTTTAAAATAAGTTTACTGTTAAAAAAAATCTTCAGTACAGACTATTTTTCTCTGTTCGTTTTTCACCAAGTAATCAGGAATATGGAGATGAAAGTGGTGAAGGGGAGAGAAGGATGCAAATTTAGACCCCATCATATAGCCATGTTATTTACTCAAATATCTAAAGATCAAGAATCCTTTTACAAATAATATAAGGTTCATCCAAGAAAATCTGAAAAACAAAGTTTCAGGTTAATGTGTTCAGCATCTTATTCCCTACAGCTAAGGGTATTTTTTGAATATTGAAAAATAGATATAATTATTAGTTTTTTTCTGTTTTTGTTTTTGTTTTGTTGTTGTTGTTGTTTTCCCATTTAAATAAGAACACCGCAAGTAATTGTTTTACCTTTAAAAAATGCACAATATGTGCATCCTACTGTGGTTTGGGTTTTGGCCTAAAAATAAATGATGACATGCATATAAAAATAACCTTGATTTTTTTTTTTTAGTATTCACAGAATCTGATAATTACACCACTGCTGATGCAGGAAGGGACCTCTGCAAATCCAACCTGACTGATCATCCACAGCACTTCACTCAGGACAGAGCCAAGTTCTATGTATCTCCAAAGATGGAGACTCCACAGTGTCTCTGGGCAACTTGTTCCAATGTTTGTCCTCTGGGGGTGGGGGGTGGGAGGGGAAGTATTTTTTTCCATTTAACTAGAATTTTGTGTATGTCNTTATGCATATTGTTTCCTGTCCTGTCACTGAGCACCACTGAGCAGAGTCTGTTGTCAGGTATTTATACACACAGTCTCTCTTAGCCTTCTCTTTCCCAGGCTGAACACTACCAGCTCTCTCAGCTTCTCCTTGTATGATAGATACTCCAAGCTTTTAATAACCATTTTGGACCTTTGTTGGACCCCTTCCAGTATGCTGGTGTCTCTCCTGTTGGGGAGCCTAGCAGTGGGCACAACACCGAGATATGTCTCATCAAGGCTGAATGGAAAGGAAAAGATCACCTCCCTTGATCTGCTGACAGCACTCCTTCTGATGTAGCCCAGGAGGCTGTTGGCCTTCTCTGCCACAAGAGCTCATTGATGGTTTATGGCCAGCTTGTTATCCACCAGGACCTCAGGTCCTTTTCTGCATGGTCTCCCTTTATTGGGAAAAAAAAAAAAAAAAAAAAAAGGTCACAATAGTTCGACACCCCTATGCAGACTGAAGAGGGGAGCAACAGAACTCAGTCACTCTGTTGGTATAAAAAGTATGCTCAGAGACTCACTATACAAACTGGAAATTAAAGGTGAATATTTTCATGGTGTATTAGATTAAACTTTCCATGTTCTGTATTTTGTGCCTTTATTTCTCCATTAGCAGAGTCACACTTAAGCCATATTTTTCAAACACCCAGAAATATCTGACTGCAGGTTCTCTCAAGTCAGATAGCCAGAGGAAAAAAACAAAAACAAAAACAAAAACAAAACATGATATTCTTTCTTTACAGAACAGTGTGCATATTAATCATTGCAAATAAAATGTCTATAATTGAATATGGCTAAATCTTTGAGGTTNTAAAATAAAATAAGAAACAATATCAGAAAAATAACTTTCTTCATGAATGAATGATCTGTTTGACAGAGGTCAAACAGGTTTGTAACCTGCCAGAAGAAATTTAACAACTCCATTCTCTCTTCTGTGACTTAATGGAAACTAATAGTTACAGATATGTCTGGGGTTTGATTCTAATGACATTTATACCAGGAAAATTCAGTAGCAGCTTTGTTTTAGCTAAGGATTATACAGTGTGATGATCTGAACATAGCTAAGGTTCTGCTGTCTCTCAGAAAAGTGAAAAGGAGGAAAAGGAATCTTTCTGTTTCCTTCCAAAGGAAAAATAGTGTGTCAAGAAACATGATTAATAGGCTTCCAGGGCTATGGAAACCAATGGAATTTCTGCTTTTGAGCAGGCTTCTGTATTTTAAGGTTTCATATGCTTTTGAGAGTGAGAAATTGGTTGAATGAGTTTAGGGAGGAGTATTAATATGGGGAAAAAAATGTCTAGGTAGGGGATAGAGTGCATATAATGTTCTACTACATTCCATCCAGCCAGAAACCTGAAGAAATAAAATGACCCATATGTCTTGCAGCCCCTCTTGGGAGCATCATGCAAGTGATTCCTGTAGTGGGATGAGAGCAGAGACTGCAGTTGAGAGCAAAGANTGAGAGCAAAGAAGTTACTCTCTTCCTGCTCTTTTCCTGTGGGCTCACACACTGTGTGGTCCCAATGGCTAAAAATCTGAGAGACATGAAAGTACTCGGTCATTATCTTCCTCCCCATAAACTCCATCCCACAGGATCTTTCCTTCAGAATGTTAATAGGAATAAGGACATACCTTTAGCTGATGAGCTCCCACCTCTGGCCCTTTAACCGCAGGCCACCAGGTTCAGAAATGGAGACATCCTTCCTGCCTCTCTATATACATCTGAAATGTTTTAGCTGCACCCTCACGCACACACAAACTGAAATCAAGCAAAATCTGAACCTCAGTGTTTGTTAACAGATAACAACGGACACAATGAACTGCATGATACCTGCAGCACTTCAGCTGTGCAGTGGTTTCCCACTGTTTTCAGTTATTACTTAACAACCTGGTGTGAAAACCTCAGCACAACCCCTAACACAACAACACTTACTGATGCCAATAGACAAAAGAAAAAAAATATATCTTTACTGCCCTGCTAAAGAAATATAAGATTGCATAAGCACGATACTTCTAGGTGCTACTGTTGCAGTGGTGCTCTGTGTATAGGTAATGTTAATTTCCTTTATGAATATGACAAGAAGAGACACAGCAGTGTGAAAAAGATTTTAGAGGCAGTTATTTGTTCTTTTATTGCAACAAGAAATTACAAAGTTCTCTTTATTATATACTGCCAAATGTTCTTATTTTATTGATGAGCATCACGTAAAACAAGATGCACTAAATTACAGACCAGGAGTTATAAATTGTCCATGACCTGTTTAAATCTAAATCTATGAGCTGCGCAGCGAAGTTTGAGAGAACAATTCTGGAAGACTGCCTGCAAAGTGTCCCCTTTTTACCCATGAGCAAATGAGACAAGCAGAGAGAGCAAACATTAGAGGGATGGTGCAGGTACTGAATGATGAAACTCATGATTACCCATTGCATATTGGGATAGTCTGAAAGGAAAGCCAATACAGAAAGAAAGATAATACTGAACTAACTAGAGGGGAAAAGAAAAAGGTGATAGCTGTTGATTTTCTTTCTCTAGGCGATAGCTACTTTTGAAGATAAGAAAGTGCCATTGCTATATTGATGGCTTCCCAGTCTCACTCCATCTCTGATTTAACTCTTGCATTTTTCAATTTCTCTTTGACATTCCCATGTGATTTTCTGGCATGCAGCTCTAACTGGACAGAGAGTCACATAAGAGCTCTTGTCTTCTCAAAAACTCCTCCATTCTATCTTGTTCTGCTTAATAATGGGCAATTCTGCCAAGTTAAGGGTCAATGACTTGTCCATGTCTTTCTCTGTTCTCTCTTTCTGACAATGTGTGAAGGCTGCTAATAAATCTTTTTTCTTTAGACTGCAGCTTTAAAGCATATTTATACAAATTGCTTCACTCTGAAGTGCTCCTAAAACTTTTATTGAGTGCTTTGTATTTATCATTCCTTCACCCATCTTACCTTCCTCCATTGCTCCTGTTGCTTCTTATTGTCATACATATCAACTAAACTTTTCATCTTGGGGAGAAAGAGCTTATCTTTTATGTTGTATTTTACATTTTCATTTGGCCTGACTTGAAGTTATTTTATAAGAGTCTTCAAATACTTCTCCCATTCGCATCTCAACACCTCTCTTCAAAATGCCTTCTTCATGGTGGGAAGGTCTTCCTCAGTGCTCACCTTGCCTGCTCCTTTAAATTATTCTCCATAAACATTCTTCCAGTCTTCCTGTCTTATATTTTTAACTAAATGCCTGGAAACAATTAGTCTAAACTATTCATTTTGCTTACACAACCACAATATCTAAGCATCTTCTGGCAGCTAGTGTTCATTAAACAGAAGATCAAGCTGCAGGGTGCTGATTAGAAAGTTAAAGGAGAATACAGAGTTCATTCTTTTGCCACGTTCCAGATCTTTGGCCCTGTGATGTTTGGACCTGACTCAGCCCTTCTCT
>VXAL01003759.1:14990-27972 GCA_013399475.1 Chauna torquata
TGTCGTCTGCAAACTTACTGAGGGTGCACTCAATCCCCTCATCTAGGTCATCAATAAAGATATTAAACAAGATAGGACCCAGTACCGACCCCTGGGGGACACCACTTGTAACGGGACGCCATCTGGACTTAACTCCATTAACCACAACCCTCTGGGCACGGCCCTCCAGCCAGTTCTTTACCCAGAGAAGAGTATACCTGTCCAGGCCACGGGCAGACAGTTTCCCCAGGAGAATACTGTGGGAGACCGTGTCAAAGGCTTTGCTGAAATCTAAGTAGACCACATCAACAGCCCTTCCCTCATCTACCAGTCTGGTCACACGATCATAGAAGGAGATGAGGTTGGACATGCACGACCTGCCCTTCGTGAACCCGTGCTGGCTGGGCCTAATCCCCTGGATGCCAGGCAAGTGCCGTGTGATCTCACTCAAGATGATTTGAATGATATTCATTTGTCCTCAGTTCTTTTCACATCAGTTCCTAATAATCTGTATTCCTTTTTTTTTTTTTCTCTCCACTGCTGAGCACCAAGATGTCATTTTTAGGGAACCACCATAATCACTGAAGATCTCTTTTCCGAGTTTTAACAGCTCAGAGCCAACCATTGGACAGTTACAACTGTGTTCTTCCCATCTATACTTTCTATATTTATTGGTTTTGAATTTCATTTTTACTTTTGCCATTTAATGATTCAGTATCAAAAGACACTGCTACAGATCCCTGCAGCTTTAGTTTTGCTTAATCTGAATAATTTATCAGAAACAATTATCATCCTTTCACTATTTATCCTTATTCCGCTTTAACTCCTACCATTTAACAGATTATATATCCATGAAAAGCCCTTCCATTTACTCCATGACAGTCTCCCTTGAGAAACTTAGAAGAGAGAACTCATCAAAAATCTTTTTGAAAGTCCATATACTCTATTTTGGCCTAAATCATTAAGTCAAGAAGATCTATAGCTCCTGAAGGTCTCTTAGACATACATCCAGTGTGCAGTAAAACAGGTCACACAGCACCCCACACAAAATGAATGCCTTCAGCTCAGCAATACCTCAAGTTCTACAGACAAACAGCAAAGTCACTGGACTATCAGCACTAGAACACCACTGACCCACAAGCAAGCAAGTTGAACTTTCTGTCTGGAGAGAGAAAGAAGCTTTCCTGACGCTCCTCTACATCAAAACTTCAAGAATTCTGGTAACAAAAACAAGTATCTTGCAACACACTCAGGACACACTATCTATGAAAATCCACTGCAGCCAGCTTGTTGTGTGCATTTTTGAAACCTGAAAACACCACAAATGTGCCCAGCATTCAGATATTTGATCCTCAAGGATCAAAATAAATACTATGTTTAACAAAATGCAAATAAGAAGTTTATGTGGAAAACATCAAGAAAATTGAACTCCAGTGGAGAAATTACAGATACCACAAAATGCGAAATTAAACAGGTTGTTATTCATAAAAGAATACATATACAGCATGAGTGCACACACTTTGAAAAAAGAAAGAAAAAAGCAAGCTTGAACCTAACTGAAAGTGGCTCAAAGCAATTTATAGCTCTTTTAACAAGGCTATATCAGTGCACACATGGGTCCATAACCACTGATGTTTATACTCTATTTCTGAAGGTAAATTTCAGATAGCACCGTTTAAAGTTAGTATTATCTTACAGCACATCAGCTAATAAACCCATCTACTACTAAAGTTTTCCCTCAATTTTTCAAACTTGCATATCTGAATCTGTTCTTTATACATTGACCTTTGTTTAGCTACGCAGACAAAAACAAAATGTGATGCTGCTGCGGTCATGAAACTAAACTGGACATGATTACTTGGCCCAGATAAAAGAAACAAAAAAAACAGAAGCAAGCCTAGATGTTACAAATTAAGTATTCTGGAAGATCTCACACTTCTCCCAACCTTCTACAAAGCCTAAGTGTGGTATTTACACTTCACACATTCCAAAGAGTAAATATGCTTACCATTTTTGAAGTGTTGTGACAACACCAAGCTCAGGACAGTCCACCTTTCCGAAGAGGCTGATTCTGGTGAGGCTGCTATGGGTTTTAAACCCAGGTGACACAGATCATCTGCCAGCATTACAAGTCTTTCTCCAAGCGTATCTCCTTTCAGCCAGTCAGAGACTAGGGTAAGCTTTGTTGTGCTCGAGCATGCCTGAATCACAAGAAAATCATTCTAATAATCTTTTGAGGTTATTAACTTTTATTACTAAGCATAAGATTAATATGCAGTCATCAGAAACCATACATGAAACCTGCAAAAGCAGAGTGGGAAACATATCATGTCACAAACAGTAAATCTCTAGGTGAATATGTCTATGATAATCCCCTCCATACGCACACTTCCTTTTTGGCCAGAGACAAGACAGTAACTTAGGGCTAGGTCAGACCTCTATTTCAGGGTGAAACAAATCACCTTCTGAAAGCTCTTTTTCCTCTTCTCCAACTACAGAGCTCAGGGCCCAGGGAATGCCTAAGCCAGAGTTAGGAAGCTAATTTTTGGATGACCAGGTTGGCTAAAACAAAATCTATTTACAGCACCTGAATTTCTGTAAAAAGCAGATGATAAGTCACAAATCAGGAAAGCAGTGTAAGTAACAGAATGATAAAAACTGAGGATTCCTAAAATACACAGTATCTGTGAAGAAAGATACTATGGTCAACTAACTGGATTGTCAATCAAATGCTACACATTCTCGTCCAAAAAATTGTAATACACTCCACATTTCATCCCAGGCAATCACTTACATGTCAGTTCCTCAGTATCCTTGTGTGGAAAAAATGGGATACTACCTTTTTCTTGTAAGCATGATATAAGGGGTAGTAACACAAATAATCATTTAAACAGCATGCTAACTAGATCCCCAATCCATCACTATTTTATGGCTTTGTAAAAAAACAAAATACTTGAGCGTACATACCCATTTTTAAAGCAAACATGCACACAGTGATAGTCAACAGAGAATAATGGCACAAATACAGACGATTAACCTAAAATTATCGATCTAATACCCAACGCTGTTCTTCGAACAGATGACCAGAAAGAATAGGGAATCTGGCTCAAAGGGCAAATTGACCAAAAATAGAATGGATATAGATACATTGTGGGTTTTTTTTGTTTGCTTTATATATCATCATTTCATTTCAAAGACTAAACCTAGACTTAAATAAGGTTAAAACAAACAACACTTTGAAACTATTACTACATGATTTATGGTTACTTTAGAAAAAAAAGAAAAAAGGTCATTCTAACACGTCTCATTCTCAAAGCTAAAACCAGGGAAATATTTAAAACTATGCAAAACAACAAAAAACCTTAAGAGGTACCTTCTGAATTATCTGGAGAAAAATAATCCATTTCAGATCCATCTGGAAGGAACACAAAATCGCACAAAATTTAACAGAAATTCTTTACTGAATTGGAAGAATTTAATATCTTTTTAACTGTTTGTTTTAGAACTTTATTTTCTGCAGGTGATAAACGCATGTTGCTAAGCTGCAGCAACAAAGTTACTGGTTAGTTACTTTGCCTCCCAAATCTCTCTTCACCGCACAGACCAATAAGGGACTGTATTTAAGAGAAACGCTGCCAACGACTAGTATAAAAGAACACTGTATAAAGAAGCAGGTAAGAATGGAGAACTTCTGGTGTTCCTTGCATTTATACATGTGTACATATATATATATATGTAAATACATGAGATATATATCTCATAAGCTTTCACTCCAACACTGTAGTGTCAACCTTTTCTAAATATACCTTCATTAGGCTGAACTTCTTCAAGTTCATGTAGCATACTTTCCATTCCACACCCCCAAAATAAACAGATTAATCAACCACAGTCTACAAAGAGTGGTAACTTCAATAAAATCTAAGAAAATTTACAATACCTTCGTTAAATCATCAAGAATGACTTTCCTTTCATCATTACTATTGCAACAATTAAGGACACTGTACAAAATATCAACCAGAAAATGTGTGTCTTTCCTCCAGTCTTCTTTCAGCCAAGTTATTAAATTCATATACAGAAATTGTACAGACGGATTTTCATGATGAACTTTTATTTCTTCTTGGGGTTCAGCAGGAGTACAACTTGTGCCATTTCCCTGCTCCAAAAGCACTTGAAAAACTCTGTTTGAAGAAAAAGAGTTAAGCAGGGCAGAAAGGAATTTCAAATGCTGCTCTGACTTCTGTTCACTGACATACACAATACTCAGTTCAGAAAGGTTGCAGACCAAATTTTCTAAAGGTTCTTTCCTTAGAACTGAACTATGCTGTACGTCAGCCTGTCTTTCAGATTCACTATTATTTCTCACTTCTGTGAACTTTCCATCCTCTGCGTTCCTTTCAGATTCATCCTCATCTGTAAATTTGATTTTTAGAGATTTTCTGTTGTTTGGTTTTGTAGCAGTCTTTGGATTCTGAAGAACTTCTAGCATACCAGATATGGCAAACAATGATTTCTCATCAGCATCCAACTTATCAACATGAAGCACACACGTTTTTAAAAGACGGTCCCAAAAATTTGACAATAGCTTCTGGAAAACTTCATCTGTGCTGTCATCACAGGAGACTTCAGCTTTAGCTTCCCAGGAGCTCAGTGTTTCTGCTATTTGATAAAATAATGGTCCATTTTGTAACCTGGGCTCCTGAAGTACAGCATCGATAAGAGGAATAAGCTATAAGGACAAAAAAATTAAAGAACATTGATCCAACTAGATAAGCATTTTGTTCTTTATAATACCAGGAAATCCTGTAATTTTGAAAAACATTCTGGAACCAATACCAAAAACCTCAGAACTATTCATGCTGGTACACATAATAAAAATACATACGATGCTCACCTTTTTCCTCTTTTTTTCTTTTTTCATATAATTTAAACTGCACAGAGGGATGGCTGATTTTATACCAAGAAAAACATTGAACAACTCCAGCAACATTATTTTTTTCCAGAAAATCTAGTGAGACTTTCAACAGAGAAATAAGTCCTCATAGAAATTTACGTTTCTTTAATTTTGAATTATTAAACGTATACGCAACAACACTAAGTATTTTTAATAAATACCTGGTCATATATTAGCATCTGATGAATTTGTCTTTGGTCATCTTCTTCATCTATTTTCTGTAGTATGGCAAAGCGCAGACATTCCATAAATGCAGTTATAATTGCTGAATTTTCTGAAGGACTGGCTATTGCTCGCTCACTTGACAACCTATTGAAAGGTAACATCGGTGGGGGGAGGAGACTCAGTCATCTATGCTTCCAAGAAATCCAGTGTAATACTTCAATGTACCTTTGATTACGTTGCTTTTATCCAGACAACTTCAATATGAAAATACAGGTGTCAGATCCAAACAAATTCAATAGGACATGTTCAGAGAGTCAAAACAATAAATCCAGGCATGTACTATAAACTATATTAAAATAACTTTTTCATTTTGTTTTAACATTCAATAGAAAAAAAAAATGTAAATTGAGGAAACTTATCCAGTCAAGTACACTGTCTACTGTTTCAGCTATTTGTCAAATCTCATCTGTAATTTTCTATACACACTGAACAGGTTTAGAAATCATCACTATTCTAAGCCTCTGTCTTGTGTTACAATACAGAAAGACAGGAACTAATCAATACAGAAAAAAGAAAAATGAAAACCACCACCAAAAGATGGCTGTTTTCACCACAATCAGTTTCACTCAGAGTAACTGTGATGCTTACGTTTTAATGAAAATTAGGCCACATAAAAATGAATATTACATATTACTACTTGTAATAAAATTCTACATGCTCTTCGAAACCAACCCTTACATAACTTTCTCCAAGAACTGTTAACGACCACCACAACCATCAATCGAGAATTAAACTGTATTTTAGTCTTTCAGAAAATGACATATATATGCTTTTGAGCATATAATGCCCATATGTAATATTTAAATTACATTTGATAGACAGTTGTTTTTGACATTTTAAAGGCAAAATATGATTCCAGTTCAAATCCTTTAAAATCAATATCATGAGAATTCAAGTTCCTGCGTATAGTAAATTTCACAATCGCAACGCTAATCCTCAGTAACCTCTGTAATAAAGTGAGACCTCTACACTGGTGAGAGGAGCCCAGTATCTCCAAAGTCACTCAACTTTAAATTCATTTTCCATTTTAAAACCTATCACGAAATAAACATAAAACTGTGACGAGGAAAGATAAGCATGCTTTTGGCAAGGAATACATAACAAAAATCAAAAAGAAGGTTGAAGATTTAAGAAGATAGGGACAGCTGCAAGGGATTGACTCTAGCTTTAGACACGTAAAACTATTTTTGAAAATATCATTTTCAAATATCATAATGAAAAGAGGGTTTTTTTCCCCCAAAATAAATGATACATGCATATTTAAATATCCTCAAGCCAAAGGATACAGTTACCTATCTTTAAATGCTTAAAAAAAGATTAGTCCTGTTTCTAAACAGAGAAGTGACTCATAATAAATAAATAAATACAGTTTGTGGTTCATACCCTTGAATTACAGAGCTGAAAAAAGTTCTGAAATATTCCAGCCTTGGTTCTGTGATGCCAGGAGGTACCTTGCTAATGAACGGCAAGAGATTCGGGTATATAACAGTAGCTAGTCCTCGTCCACCTTCTCGAAGCACTGTCCATAGCTTTGGTAGAACTCCCTTTTTGGCATTTACATGACTCCAACAGTCCTACAGAAACAAATACACTTATTGTAAATTAAATGAGAGTATGTTGCCTTGAAAGAACTCCCTAGCTAGACATTTAATCTACCTCCCTAAATTGTAGCTGAGGCAAGTAACTGTAAAACTCAAATTGACTTGCCAGTATTTTTAAAAATCACTTGCTCCCTATTTCAGCTTGTGAATTTTAAGAAGTTAGTGCGATACAACTGTTTCAGTATTGTTTAAAACAACCGGAATTTTGTTAAGCAAACTGCAGTTAAAGACTTCTCTTTAATGATCCTGCATTTAAGAATGCTTCATAAAAATCATTATCATAACTGCTTCTGCATTTAATTCTCAGTTCTCATCATTGAGAATAAGCAATGATTTCAAAATCCTAACTCCAGCAGCACCACTAACACCAAAACTTCCTGAAAAATCTTCCGATGATTACAAAATACCTCAGCACTTTCCTACCACACCCCAAAGATTTTTGTCATCTGATCTACCACAGTTCAAGATACCTATATGTATAACAAACTGAATTAACAAAGATGTTTTTCCACAAATTGTTACAGTTTATACCAGCAGTTACAAAGTATCTGCAACATTAAACCCTCAAAACATAGCCTCCTGTGGGGAGCACCGCTTGTCCTGCTATTAACATCAATAAAGCTAGTATTTCACTTTAAAACAAACAAACAAAAAAACACCACGTTATGGAACCAAGCACTAAATTAGAAGGGGAAACAAGCAAACCAAAAAAGCACTGAAGGTCATTTTTGTAACGTTATTTAACAAAGAAAAAGGTGTTAACTATTTTTAATCCAAGGGATTCAAGTTAATTTAACTAAATTTATAAAACAACCCAAGCTGGATACAATATATCTGAAAGTTACACTGATACTCTAAGGAGAAGGAAGGCGTGTGTAGCATTGATAAGTTCATGTTATTAATTATGAAGAAAACCCAGTCAAGCTGTTCTTACTTATTCCACACAAAGAACTCTGGCACTTGGTGAAAGGTTAAATGTGACATTCCAGTAAAACATCTGTCCCTTAGGTTTATTACATTACCTCAATAGTGGCAATAGCATAAAGTACAGCTTCCCAAAGAGCAGGACACACCACTGCATCACTGTCGTCAATGCTGAGAAGAACAGCCGGACAAACTCTTGGTGCTTCATCTCTCACCAGCTCAGGCAAGTACTGGCAAAAAGCAGAAGCCAGCTCAAAGAAAGCTGAACGAACCTGACAGGCCACAGAAAAATAAAAATGTCAGGCAAATGACAATACATTGCCACAAAACAGTTTTATAACATTCCTTTTAAAGTCAGAGTAATTTACAACAGGCAGGCCCTGTATTTTAGCACATCAGCAAAGATTTTAAATACTACTAAAAATAAATATTTGATAAGAGGTATTGCTATTAATATTTTAAATTCATTTGTTCAGCAATAAAATGCATTTTAAACATTTCATTTTAGAAAAGGGATGTTTTGCCAAAAGCACCTTAAAACATTTTAATAAACGACTACCAGAATATATTCTTGGCAGAGCAAAGACCAATAAAATAGTTTAAAAAATGAAAATCTAAAAGCACTGTGAACACATGCAGTAAACTGACAGGTTTCTTCTTCTATATGAATTTGAAATGACTGCAGACTGCCAAGAAGTAGATGACTGTGACACTGAAATAATCAATTAGCCTATTAGACAAATTTTAGAATACTGTCAATTTAAGACCTAGAAATTTGAAGACTGTTTCAAACATAATCCAGCAAAAATACAAAGTTCATTCTTGGAGAACACAAGAAATTAGTACCTACTTAGATCCAGTGCACTATCTTTAACTAAAACCCAACAAAACAAATCATTAAAACAAAATTACCTGTGGTATGCTGTGTTTGCCATATTTCCAAAATTTGTTTTGCGACAGAAGTGACGTTAATTTTTCCTCCAATGAACGCATCTCTTTCTTTGGCAGTGTGCTAAGCAACTTTTTTAAAGCTAACAAGGAACAGGTCAAAATCCGGAAGAATTTAGCTTCCCTTTCTTCCTCTGGTACAGTTCTCAGAAAAACAAAACGAAACTAAAGTGAACCATAAATTAATCAACAGGCTTTCCGTAGGTTCTAATGCTACCAAATTACTTTACAAAGTGTTTGAAAGAACTTCAAGTCATCCCATCTCCCAGCTATTCATAAATACTGCTTCTAAAAGATCTGAAACAAGAATTGTACAACTGATGAGTATAAATGCTTTTGGAAATTTTAAGTTCCAAGGAAAGTTGCTGGGATCCAGACTCATAACTATTCTGTCTCTTGAAACAGAACTAAATCCACTACCTACAGGGACAAGAGTGAACTCAACACAGACCAAGACTTAAAGCATATACTTTAAAGCAGGCTAACGTACTGGGGATCGCTGAGCGTATCAGCTGTTTCTTTCAGAAGGTGATCTTGAAGAACCTAGGGGGAAAAAAATATATTTATACACACACACACACACACGAAACTAACATTTATATGTAAATAATATGGTCTATACATTATTCAGAAATAGCTCTACAGTAAAACTTCAGAACCCCTGAGTCAAGTCTCTCAAACATATTTTAGACATGCTACTGAGCAAGAACACAATTTAATGGACCCTCGTTAAACACAGTGGCTGGTACTGGTTGAATGAAGACTTTGTAATACTTTGTAAGTTGCAGTCCTCTGCTGACATGCTTCTGGCAAAAAGAAGCGGAACTGAGACAAAACAAAATGGTTATGTTTGCTTATGATGGGCCAGCAACGTAAACTCTCACCTTTTTGAATTCAGTTTCACATGTAACTGGCAGAAGAGGTAACCTAACCCTGGTAAGACCACCACTTGTAGAGGCTTTCTGAAACAGCGTTCCGCATTCTTTAAATCATCTACCATTGCAGCTAAACTATTCCTGCATCATTATTCCATCTGTCTGCAACACTATCTGATGACCGAGCATCATTACACAGAAATGCATACAATAAAATTCACTTCATATTAATTCTTATAGTTGTATGGTTACAGTCATTCTAACCACATGTCAAAAAATTGAGGAGGCATATTTGTCTCAGTCTTCTTGTCACATTAGTAGGAGCATAGCTTCAGCTGAAAAAGAAATTTATCATACTGAAATTTAACCACGACTAGGTGGGGGCAGGATGAATTTTAAACCTTTATTAAAAGTTGACACATACTCACACAAATCCTTAAAGAAATATTAACTCACATTAAGAATTTCATCTTTACAGAACGCCAAGGCTTCAGGTTGTTTGCTTGAAGGAAAAGCTTTTTCAAAAGCTACTTTTGCAGCAGAAGCAGCAGGAGAGTAAGTGTCACATTGAGCAATCAGCCAGTATCCCATGATACTTTTTAAGTACGGTGCCAAGTGTTTCTTTACTTTAAGAATCAGTTGCTCAAAAGACTGCTGAGTTGCTTCTCGAACGCGGCGATCATGATCCTGTTAAAGCAAAAAGAAGTGTATTTTTGATGCTAAGTACTTCAAAGCAGAAATGACCAAAAAAACAAAAACAAAACAAAAACCCTTCTCTCAGTTCAGCCATTTTTGAAATGAATCAAGCTATGTAGATCTGAAAACATGCAAGTACCCCTAGATAAAGGGGAGAGTCCTAACTTAGCACCAACATATTCCTGGTATGTTGCATATCCAGAAATGTAACCTTTTCCTGATAGCCATAACTACAGTTGCTACCTCCATTTAATACAAACATTTAACAAAGAAAAACAGAAAGCCTTGAAGACACTTCTTATATTAAAACAGCCATAAGCCTACACAAATTTTGCATCACTTATTTGCTGCTATCCACTATTTGTGTATGAATTTACAACATCATGACTTTCTAAGCTCTTAGCTCCCAAAAGAAACATTAGGAACTGCTTTAATGGATAGAACAGTGATTCATTTTGTCCATTATCACATTTCCAACAGTAGCCAGTCCAGGTAGTTCAGATATGTATTAAATATTGTTATCAGAAAGTTATGAATTAGCTGGCTACATGGGTTTTTTTGTTTGTTTTAATATTAAGTCTGGTCAGATATTAGTCGTAGATCAAAAAGATTTATAATTATCTTAACTAAACATCACATTCTCTTCATCTGTTCTGGTACCTATACTAAAGAACTTTTCAAGAGAAGAAATATCTTGCCATCCCTTTAAGATGAAGGTCCAACAAACAGCAAATACAGCCCAGGCATCAACAGTTCAAGGTTCTACCCATTGCCTATATGGAAACATCTCAATAACAAAGAATGCCATTTTTCTTAATTTTTTTTTTTTTTTCCTAGAATAAGCCAGCAATTTCAACAAAGTTAGACATATCAATAAGACCACCTTACAGGTTTTCACAGGAAGCATCCAGAAAAGGTTTTAATTTAGACACTTTAGTACTTACTAGCGAGATATTACTTACCAGTGAGATTTTACAATAAATTCTTGGCCAGTACGGAAGAACACCTTTAACAACTTCTGCTTCTCTTTCTTTGCACATCGTCCCAAACTCTTGCATAGCCTAAAACCCAGATATCAACAGCATGATTTAAGAAGTGTCAGATACACGTGTTCTCTAGTTTACCAGCTTCTACTAGACACTGCAACTCTCTTTTCCAAAATCAATTCATTTCTCGCAATTGAGAGTTAATTTTATGAATGCTCTGTCAGCACTCCCTAATGGACCTTTTTAGAAGTTCTCCAAGGTACCTTCCGTACTGCAACTCTAGTAAATTTACTGGTATGAACACATAGCTGGCTAATTTGGTAGATTCCTCTGCCATCCTTAAGAAAAAAGGAATGCTCTTCCAATAAATTTTCTTATGGGGGACAAAGGATACACCTACTTTTAATTTTGTTATGATATCCCTTTTAGAGAGTTTTCGCAACACCATTCGAAAATCAGCATCCACAAGGCTGTCTATTTCCTCTGCTCCTTGAACTGCAGGAACATATCCTAGATCACTCTGAGATGTTCCAAAGCCAATAAACCCAGGCACCGTTCCACGTTCTTTGGCAAGGAGCTCTGCAGCTCGGCCACTGCTAGAAGGCTGGCAAAACACAGGGACATAAGTCAGTTATACATGTCAGTCACTTTATTTAATTCTGCATGCATCAGGCATTCAAAATAATGACCCTTTTTATATTCTACAATTAACCTATTTAAAACAAAAGGTCCCACAAAAAAGGCCATCCATGCTTTAAACATGTAATTTTCTAGTAATTTAAACTTCTTTTTCTCTTCAGAATCAGCATTCCACTTCCTTGTCATGACTTTAATCCATGAATACTTATGGAAAACTACTTTATTTTTATACACATACAAAAAAAAAAAAAAGTATAACAGAAAAGTCCTGCTCTAAGTTAACAATTTATTAATTAGCTATTTATCCTCCTTCACTACTTCCGTTTTTTCCAGTTCTTCTCATGTTATTGCATATGAACCAACACAGCTCCCAAGGAATGCTTGTAACGTCACAGGAAAAAATTAAAGCATACATCAAACAAAGGATGCTAGCAGCAACAAAGCAAAGTGCCAGGAAGAATTTAGGAGAATGGAGCAAAAGGGTACATACGTAACCCAATATAACACTATCCCATCAGTATTACAGTGAGTGCTTTGGAATTCAGCATTTAACCTAGTTTGTCCCAGCTAAGTCAACACCTTGCTCTTCCTGTGAGTGGCTTCATGCTTATTTCAAGCATGCTCTTTTGAAGAGACTGTCCTTTAAGGTTCTTTGTGATCCCTTATACTCCAAATACCTTTTAACTCCTAATGAGAGTCACAGTTTTGTTAGTTTTGTTTTTTAACTAATGACAGCTTGAAGTTCATCACCCTTTTCTAATTTTCTTAAGGTACGCAAGCCGCATTTGATCTGACCACTGTATCTGCACATTAAGTCATTTTTCTTGCACTGGAAACCTCAGCTACAAGGACACGCCTCCTGGCGTTCCCTGCTCTCCGCGTACGCGAGGAGCACAGACCCGAAAGACTCCCGCGGCAGCCCTTCGGGCGCGGCGGCACGACG
The DNA here is from genome assembly GCA_013399475.1 of Chauna torquata. NCBI lineage: Eukaryota > Metazoa > Chordata > Aves > Anseriformes > Anhimidae > Chauna > Chauna torquata. Next base: position 27,758 of record VXAL01003759.1, read on the forward strand.
GAGGCACCGGGCCAGGCGTGCTCCAAGCCTCCCCGCGGGAGCACGCACCGAGCGCGTCCACCGGCAGCTCGCAGCGCGCACACGCCCGGTGACTCTGCAGTCCCGCGGCCCTACCCGCACGCCCCCGTTTAAAGCCCGGGCCCGGTTCAGAGCCGCCCCCGAAGCCCGGCAGCGGCCCTCACCCCAACTACGGGGCTCGCCGGCCACAAGCCGGC
>VXAL01003759.1:48311-67080 GCA_013399475.1 Chauna torquata
TGACTTGCAAAGAACAATGTTTACCAATTCACCACTGTTGTAAAACTGAGCTAAATTGCCTGACAGTGATGGGTGCCTAGTGGTATACTTGAATGATTTATTTTCTTTTTCATCTGTTTTTCTAAAATGAGTGCAATAAGACTTCTCATAATCTTCAGGGTACTGAAGAAAGTTAAGCAACATCAGTAGAATAGTGTTTGAATCTGTTTGATTTATTTGTTTTTTTGTATTTATTTATTTTATCTGTTTGATCTGTTTTGATTTATTTGATTGATCTCAAAATACTTGATTTGCTTTGTGTTTCATATTGGCAATCTGTATATATAGTATTTTGGATTTGCCATGTAACACTGCTCACACAAGAACTAATGAATATAAATTGAAATGAAATCTCCTCAACCAAAGGGAGCATGTCTTCTGCAGTGAACAAATTCCGTTTCAGCAGAAGCAATAAAGGACAGTGCTACAAATTGTGTGGCACACACTGAAAATGTCTCCACTTGTGTGAAATACTGCTCTTCAGTGAATTTAATTAGATTTACATCTGTTTGAGGCAAAGGTAATGTTGTCCCTTTGTGTTCAGAATTCAGCCCTGATAGACTTACTGTCTCATCCTGTTTCATTCTGCAAGTCATTGTTTCACATGGAATTCCTCTGGAGTGAGATGCCTCTTTTGTAAGCATTAGGGTGGTTGGCGTCAATGAGTTAGTTGTATGTTAGAGTCACTAAAGTGTTGTATTTGAGCTGAAAACTCAGATAACATCCCTACAGTTTTATTTGGAATTCTGTTTTGTTATTCAGGACATATCTACTTCTGTTGTTGTTTCTTGTTTGGTTTTGATTGGTTTTTGATGTTTGTGATTGGTTTTGTAGAAAGTAAAAAATACAAATGAGAGAAATGTTAAAAAAAACAAAGAAAAGGAATCTGAAGATGAAGAAGAGGATAAAAATAATGGCTGTTACATTAAACAGAGAGATGAGCTCCCTGGTACAAGTAAGCACCTTCAGAAAAAAGCAAAGAAACAGGCCAAAAAACAAGCCAAGGTTGGTTTTGATGAGTATTTCACTTTTTATTAATGAAGCACTTGCAACTTATGGTAAAACAAATTCTTTTTGCTTCGTCAGTTTAGATGGAGAAGGAGGGGACAGCTTAGAATTTCTCCTCAGTTACATGCACAGCCAAAAAGACCAATTATATATAGATCATAGCTATGAAGAAGTTACATGTTCTGTTATAGGTTGCTGTGCTAGGAATAAGTTAATATCCAGAGGAATGTGGAATTAATGCTACTTCAGACAGGCAACATAAATTTGTGTCAGACAGCTGTTCTCCAGTTACTGATTGCGAGATATTCACAGAACTTTACAACATGCATAAAAAAGGATCAGGAAGGTATAAAGGGAATTTTTAGTTGTATTTTAAAAATAGTATGTAACATGGTGCAGCGGGGGCTCTGTCTGGGAAAGGATAAATTCAGTGTTAGTTAAATTGATGACCTCAGATCACTAAATCATAGGTAATTTTCCCCCTTTGACACCTATGACATGCAACAAAGAATTTGATAAAGAAATGGTCAGAAATGCTAAATATCATTTAAACTTTTTATATGCTTATACATTATGTATACCTATTTGCAGAGCCAGCGCCGCCAGCAAAAGCTCCAAGGAAAGGTACTTCATTTGACAGATATCTGTGCGACTGAACAGTCGGAAAAAGATGTAGAATATAACCAGGAAAGAGAGGTAGAAATTAACTCTGAAACTCCTGATGTGAAGCAAGAAGAGGAATCATTAAATGATTGCGAAGATCACTGCTTAACTCACAAAGACTTAAGTATACAAGGAAATAAGGCAGAAGTTCAGAGCGTGCATGAAAATACAGGAAAAGCAGAACAAGAATGGGTAGAAAAGGAGTCTGTCGTGGATCTCCCTACAGAAGTCTTAGATTCTCCTATAAGGTTTGTCAATGGCCTTGACAACCCATCTTTGAAAGATGAAGATGATGAAAATGAAGATGAGGAAGGGCTTGCTACTGACTTTTCAAAGCTACACTTGGGTGCTAATGCTGAATCTGATATGAGCATCTTAGATGACCTTCAGACTGCTCCAGCCAAGACATGTGAAATATTGACTGAAGATGCAGAAATGGCATTTTGTACTCTTGCAAACAGGGAAGACCTGAACACAGAAGAAGGTTCAATCCATCACTGTTTGTATCAATTTACCCGTAATGAGAAACTCAGTGAGAACAATAAACTACTCTGTGATGTATGTACACAAAGACATTGTGGACCAAAGAACACAAAAAGTATGATAATTTATAGTTTTTTAACGTTTTAAATTGGTTCCTATATTTGTTTCCATCTGCTGCTTGGGTGGTTGATCGGGATGTTCCTAAAACAGTATTTGTGTAACTTCAAACTTAACTCGGATCAGTACAACAGTATTTAATGTGTAGGTTGTGAGAACCTCTTTCACATAGATTAATACAAGTTCTTAACTGAGCAGAATAGTGGGCTGACAAGCTTGGGTACGGAACACTGGAGGACTAGAAAAGAAGAGTGCTCAAAGAAGAGTGGATTTGGGTTGGGTTTTGGGGTGGGAGGGTCATTACAATCTAAAACTTCATTACGTGGGTGAATTTAGGAAGTGGTTATTTAGCAGGTGACTTCTGCTCTTTTCTCAAATGTGAAAATTCTGGTGTAACAGTCATAGGGAAAATAGGGAAATCATGTTGGTGTTTGATCAAAAGACCAATGAAAGCTGCATGCAGTTTCCAATTATGAGAGTTGTAGGGAACATGCAAGAATTCATCCTGCTTCTGCTGACGCTGCTCAGACATCGTGAGAGCAGTTGCTTTTGTGATGCGGGAGCTGCAAGACAGCAGCTGTTTTACAGTTCATCACGTTAAAGGGGAATATTCAGTTTCTCACTTATTGTAGCGGATGACATTATAACAGTATAAATAATGAAAATAATCAAATTCTTGCTGTAACATTTCTTCAGATGTTAATCATTGATGGTTTTTCTTTTCTGCAGGTGAGAAGAAGTATGTTTATACTAATGCCAAAAAGCAAATGCTAATCTCCCTTGCTCCTCCAATTTTAACTCTTCACTTAAAGAGATTTCAACAGGTAACGAATAGGCTGTTATTACAAAAATGCTTGTTTAACATATATATGTGCATGTAGTACTGGCTAGATGTTAGCATATTTCCATTTTCCTATAAGCCTTTTTTTTTTTTTTTTCCCCCTCCAGCATTTGGTAGGCAGTTGTGTGCAGGGTAGTTTTTTGTTTGGTTGTTTTTTGTTTGTTTTTGTGCGTAGAGGGGTGGGGGTTTTTTTTGTTTGTTTGTTTTGTTTTGTTTTCCCCTGGAAAAAGCATTCTGGTAGTAATCTAGGCATTTTTTTTTCTTTTGTGAGCTCACTCGCAATATATTCATTCACCATTGTTACTGCTTACTGTATTAAGTAGTATGTTCGCATTGTTTCCTGCTACTACAGCAGTTCATGAACTCTAACATTTCCGTATGGGTAGAATAGGATCCCTTACTAAATGCATTTAACAAATAGGCAAGTAGAGTTGGAAACAGAGAGGATTCCAAGCCTTACTGAAGAGAAAAGGGGTGAATGGAAAGCAATGCAATTTAAGTCTTATTTATAGACACCAGAATAAAGTGACTTACTTTTTTTTCGCAAGCTCTTGGAAAACTTTTAATTTAGAGCTTTAACTCCTCAAGAAAAAAGAGGAAACAAATGGGGATGGGAGACAATATTGCCTCTTCTAAATTTAAAGCTGTTAAGTATTTTGATCAAAATACTTAAATAAACAAAATCTGGGAGGTAACTTTTAGTAGCTGAAAAGTAATTCCACAGAGAAAATGGAAACGTGTAGGATATTTCAAGAGACCGTAATACAATTAAGGAAATAACATTTGTCATCTTTTCCTTTGTTTTTCCAGTTTGTTACTGGAAGATTATTTCAATAATGTGGGAATAGAAGTTCTGTCTGTTTTGACAATCTAAAATTAGATCGTTAGGCATACTACAGAAGCAAGAGATGTCTTCATTGTTACATGAGTACATAGAGCTGATTCTTTTTCCACTTCTGCTACCGTTAAGTTACCGTAAGAGTGAGTTGAAGAGCCATCTTAACTGGTGCAGCATGAAGGGGCAAGGAAGTAATGCCAGAAAACCTTGAGCACTGGAGAAAAGACGGCAATGTTGCTTCTTCACAATTTTGTCTAATGTAAAACTAGTTCTGTATTGTTAAAAAAAAAATTAAACTGAAATACTTAGTAAGTAAGCATGGTTTTAATATGCTACACTTAACATTATGGATTTTTTCCTCTACTTTATGTCTGTTTAAGGCTGGATTTAATCTACGGAAGGTTAACAGGCATATCAAGTTTCCAGAAGTGATAGACGTGGCTCCTTTCTGTACAGTTAAATGTAAAGTAAGTGGAAAAACAATCAGATTTCCCTTTCCCATGTTTTAATATGCTTTCATAGTTAAGCTGCTTAGCAGAATCTGTGTAGAATGCTTATCCAGTCATTTTGCGTGATAATACAAGGTAACTTACAAGTGCAGCTTGTACTTGAGTCTGTCAGTGTACTTCCACTGATCATAGTTGTAGCAACTTGCATGAACCTGTAATGACCAACTTCCCTTTCATCCGCAAACAAATGGAAGTGAAGAGTTTGTTCTAGCCTGTTTAAAATCCAGTACCTGACTGACATACCTTAACTTTCACTTCTATAGAACGTGGCTGAAGGGAATACAAAAGTATTATACTCTCTCTATGGAGTTGTTGAACACAGTGGAACAATGAGGTCTGGGCACTATACTGCTTATGCTAAAATGAGAAATATGAACAAACATCTTTCTGATCTTGTCCTAGAAGGACAGTCTCCTCAAGGTAAATAATTACAAAAGTATTTTACAAATTACTTCCTACTGCCAAACAGTAACAGGATTGAGTACTTTAATTCTTTGTAGTAACTTTTGCTCCTGAATTCTTACTTTCACAGCTTTAGAAACTGAACCAGTAAAAGGACAGTGGTTCCACATCAGTGATACCCACGTGCAAGCTGTGTCTGTATCAAAAGTGCTGAGTTCACAAGCCTATCTCCTGTTCTATGAACGACTACTGTAACTCATCTGAGAAACCTTCTTGTATGTGTAACCATCTTAAGCAGTCTGAAAGAAGGCAGAGACTTGCAAATCATGGTAACATATTGGAGCTACTGTATACAACGGCAACAATATACTTTGTGCTTCTTAGACACTGACAAATGGTTAACTTTCACTTTTTCCAGTGTTTTCGCTACTTTTAAATAAAAGTCTTTTTTCAAAATTACAGGTTCAGGTTTCTAGTGAGTAATTCGTGTGTTGGTACAGACAAGCATCTGCTGTCTCTTGCAAGTGCCGTGCATTTTAGCAGCTCTTTCACATCATGGAGACCAGCTATAATTTTGAACTACAGTTATCTCAGTTACAACTGTATGTATTTCAGAGCTTACGCTTGGAACCCAGTTCTTTCTTTCTGTACGTCTTAGAGCTGCGACAAATTCAGCATCAGCTATCTTTCTGCTGTTGGTTTATTTCCAATACAGGAACCCTCAATTTGCAAACTCTCCAGGCATTCTGTGGCACAGGAGCCTTACTGTGGTATTTTGACAAGGCTAAGAGCTCAGATCTCTTTCCTTCTCACTACAAGTGTTTCAGTTCAGCCTTTTTGCGCTCGAGGGTTAAGAAAGCTAGTCCTACAGTGACTCAAGCATTTCTGAAGTTCTCTTCTCCACAGGCTAGGCTTCACACAATGTTTCACAGAAATATAAAATCCTGGCTACTGGGGCTAGAGCAACAGCTGTTTCCATTCAGTGCATTTTTCACAACACCCTTACTAAGAAAATGAGTAGTCTTATGTGTTCTTGTTACCCTTAAAGTCACCAGCAGTAGCACTTGTACAGCTGACTAAATCAGTACGCCACTCCTTCCAAAAACTTGCAGAATTTTTCAGCCATGCCAGCTAGTGACTACAAAGCAAGCACTAGTGTAGCTCTTGTACAGCAGCCATATATAGGCGTACACTAGTTCCAGCCTTGATTTAGCCTTCCACTCCCTTCTGGCTGTGAAATGGAGTAGTACTAGCAAGAGTAATAAAAGGATTAATTATTGACGTGGCTTGAATTCCAACCACAGTTCTTCTTTAAAGTGACTCTGAGACATATGAGCCGTTTACTTTCCACAAGGAATCTTAACACAGGGCTTCAAATTTTCCCCTTAAGTGCATGGGAAAGATTTCTAGTGCTCTACAAATGATGTGCTTGACACTTTTCAACAACTAACACTCTCCACTCTTTATTTTTAAGCCTATTAGAATGAGATGCGTTTCACTGCTGTCGGAGTGACATTTTGAGAGTGTGCAGCCTCTTAAAGTGTGAGGATGAACCAGATGCATGTAATGACACTGATCATAGGCATAGACTACACACTGGCTGCTGCTTGAATTATTTCAAAATTCATTTGACTTTTTACACTCAAATACTGGTAAGGATCACAATGAGGTACAACAATTAAAGATGATGCTTCCAGAAGTTGTTCCCTGCAACAGGCTTCTGGTCAGTCTCCCTAACCTCCTGTACATGGCTCAGGTGGCTGCAGGGCTGGTGCATGAGGCGAGGCCGGGGCTGCCCGGTGCCGGACACAGCCGGTTCCAGCCGGCTCCAACGGCCCCACCGCAGGGCACGGCCGGGCCCGCAGCCACCCTGGGGCGCCTCGGGGACAGCCTGGGGAAGAGCAGGCAAACACCACACGGCAGGGAGGGAAGGGAAAAGTGCATGGAGGGGGGAATAGCAGAAGAATAAATGTTAGGGACTGACTCTAGCCCTGCAGTCTGCATCTCCTGTGCCGCTTGGGACAGGGAGAGGCAGATGAGTTGGGAATAAAGCACTGAAGTTGAGACTACAACAAAGGGAGGCAGGGTGGAAGAAAGGTGTTTTTGTTTTTCACCACCCAACTCTATTTTTAATTAGCAATAAATTAGTTTTCCTCAAGTTATATAATTCCCATTACTGTAACTGTAAGTGATGTCCCTGTCTTTATATCTCAACCTATGAGCTTTTTCATCTTTTTTCCCCCTATCCTGTTGAGGAAGGGGGAGTGAGAGCGCAGCTGGATGGGTGACTAGCAGCCAGCCAAGGTCAACTCACCACACCCACCCACTTTCAACCCACACAGATACCTGCACACATTCACGTACTGGGAGCAACCATGTTATGTTAAGTCCAAATAAAGTGACAGTTAATGTCTCCAACAGTAAGTACGTTTATTGAAGTGTTCAAAAGTTCTGCACTCTACTGGACACAGTTCATAACTTAAAGGCATGGGACCAAAACATCATGACAGGCCCCAATTGGAATATTACAAAACTCTCATAATCATGTAACTTAAAGAAGTACAGTTAAATTGTTCAATCATTTTGGTCTTCATCCCAGTCTTTCTTTCCTGATGGAGGTTTAGGGCCACCAGCTGGTTTCGCCATAATGATCTTGAAGATGACAGGGAAGTAGAAAAAAATAAGGTTAGAATCACTCTTCCACCACATCTTATTTATACCTATACGATGCTGACTGACAACATTCACTAAGCTATGCAGCTTCCCCTGCTCTCAACCTAAGCCAGTGAATATTATTATCCATCTGGTTGAGAGATTCACAAGTCTTTTTTTTCTTGAAAATGGCTGAAGCTGAGCCCTGATATACAAAGGACTTTTACCTCATTTTTGCATGCAAATTAAGAATTCAGTTAGAATAAGAAAAAGTGAGTACTTCAACTAACCGGTGACTTCTCTACAGGGTGCACATGACAGAAAGCAGAATTATCAGAGCTATTGTTCCAAACTCCAGCCTAGACATCACACTTTTAAAGCACGAGGTCCTCTAATCCTACCTTGTTAGAGGCTCATTTTCTGCACTCGTTACAGTCCCTGTACTAAAACTGCATTTGTCATCCCTTCAGTGAAAGTTTGGTTTTAGGAATAACAATTCATTCGCAATGGTACAAATAAAAAATGTAGCAATCAGCACACAAGACAGCAGTGTTATGTGCCCTTGATAAAAAGGGCAATCTGCCACGTGATTGTCAGTATATTCATGCATGCACTCACACACCGATACTTCTCTGCTAGAGAATCAGCTTACTGCACACTATTTTTCAGGCTCATCTTTCCAGTCATCCTTATCCCAATGTCCTTGTTGCTTAGGGGCTTTTGGACCGCCTGCTGTTTTTGCCATAATAATCTACAGAAATTTTACATGCAAATACATTTTTGCTAGAATTCCACAAAAATATATAAACTTAAGATTTTTGCCATTAAGATTATAGCCTCCATTTTACTTCAGTGGGATTTTCATGTACAAACAATATACATGAAAAAGGTTTCCTGTGATAAACCTTGTTCCTACAGAAAAGTCCTTTCTGGGCATGGGTATCAATTGCCAAATCTTAAAAAAGGAACATTATAGCACTTGTATGGAAGCAGCAATATTGCAACTCATATTCCAAAATATAAGCTCCTGAAGAAACTGCTTCCTGATTTTCTAAAAAGTTAGTTTTAAATAAGCTACATTTTCCAGCATGAGATTTTTATGCCTTGTATTCCCAGAACATTCATATACTTTGCATTAGTGTTCTGCACACCGAGTTAAAAGCAGAGGTTTCAGTTTATCACCCAAGTTATTTCTACGCTTACCTGATCGACCCGTAGGACAGTTACTGCCGCATTTGTAGCCAGCTTGATACCCCAGGATTTTCCAAGGTATGTGTCTAATATACCAGCTTCCAACATATCCTTCACAGCAGCAGCTTCAGCCTATCAGACAGGAGGAAAAACTTTTTTTCAAGTTTTCTCAGGCTTCTACCTAGTCAGTTATTAGGTTTTCAAGGTTACAAGTTTACAACAAAGTACCACTTTATTGATCTTGTCTTCTCTCTTCAGAAAACCTTCATTTCTAATCCATTAGCAGGAAGACAAAACAAGTAATCACCGAAGATTTATTCTGTAATATATTAGTTCAGTATCTCTCTCCACCTCCTACATAAGGCTGCTATACTATATTCACTCTAACTGCCTGCTGATGGAAAAAAAAATCCTTACTATCAGAATTCTAAGAAGTTTTCTTCTACACTATGCAACACAGAACTTCAATGATTTAAATTATAAATATTAGTTATAGAAGTACTTTTAAACACAACCCAGTATTGCTGAGCAGCACGTAACCTGAGGAACTATTTACCTCAATATCAAATCCAACAGTTTTGTTGCCTTCCTGATGCACAGCATAAAGTTTGGAGATGACTTCATTAGCCTTCACTCCAGAGTTTTCTGCCAGTGCTCGAGGAATGGCTTCAAATGCTTCAGCAAACTTCTTGATGGCATATTGGTCAAGCCCAGGACAAGTCTAAAGCGAAGTTGAAAACCACATAAGCGTTTGAAAAAACAGTAAGGTAGGTACTTTTTTCCACATTTTTCTATTGACTCATATGCACTAGTATACATATGCATCTTTGTATAAAGTAGTACATATATTTGAATTATAAACATATATAAGTACATTTATACATAAAGTAAAAAAAAATTGCTGTACCTCTCCGTAAGATGTGATCTGCTTGGCTAATTCAATCTCTGTTGCACCACCTCCAGGAACAAGACGTTTATCCTGCAAACAGACCATGCCAAAATAAAAAGTCTTGCTTAAAGTATCATGTTCATTTTTTACATTTTAGAATTTTTACTTTTTAGAACACTTTATCAAAAGAAGTTTACCAGAACTTACTCATTCCTTCCAAATGTCTTTGAAGAAAAACAGCCTCTTTTGTTAAAAAAAAAAATTATTCTTTTTGTAAAAAGCCATTTCTATAACTAATAAGCTGAGAGTTCAATTCCTAGTTTTTTTTTTTTCCCCCCCATCTTTTCCATTAACTGTTATGTAGTTGGGAGACAACATCATGCATGAAACTAATCTACAGTAAACTAAGCTAAAATGTCAACAGTTATCACAACAGTGGTTTTTTTTTTTTTAGCTTTAAAAACAGTTAAGAATTTTGTATGTCCTTTGGCAAACCAGCATTCACTTATGAACTCCCAGTCTTTCAAACAGACGAGTAATCATCGTAAAGGATAACTTCAGACAACTTCAGGAGACAACCATAAATGCAGTCTATGGGTGCTTCTGTACTCTGTATCAACGTGCATGTGTTGATACACACAGGATATCAAGTGTCAGGAGTTTCTTTTTTTTTTTTGCATGCCACCTTCGAAGTAAATACATAAACATTTCCTTTCTCCCTCAAATAAATTAAAAAAATAAAAGTCCACAAAAGCCAATCAAAAGTAACCTGAAGAACTAAGTTTTACTATTTTTAAAACATATCTGTGGTATGTGGAGAAAGTGTGTCTTGTCACCAATGAACCAGAAATTTCGTTTGCAACCAGTTTCTCCTGATTCCCAGAGACAAACAAGCCAGCCTGGCATGGAAGAAAAGCTAGGTGTCAAGGAACATTACAGAAGTTCTACAAAGAGGTCAAAGAGCTGACTGCCATTAGAAAGCAGCAAAACTAATCCATCTTCAAGGACTTGCCTCGTTACTGAAAAGCTGAATTCAGCACATGCTGAGCACTATCTGTTACGTACACTGTGTTCATGAGGTCATTGGCAGCAATCAAGAACGCTCCTGAACTGACAGCTGAAGTACCTGTTACAGCCCATACAGCAAATGAGCACAAAGCAAGCAGGGATCTTGCCTCTAACTATCCATAGCTCAGTTTTGGTAACTGAAAGAGTCTGGATACTTACCCTTGTGAGTACTTTGAAAGTATTTACACCATCATCCACCGCTCTCTCTATATCATCCATCAGATTGTCTGTAGATCCACGAATGAGTATGGTAGAAATAGCACCGTCCTCCTTTTCTGTTAAGGGAGAGATGCTCACTACTGAACTAAGTTTTCAGATGTAAAACTATGTACGAGCATCATACTTACAGAACAGTAACATTAGGATTTCTGTAGAACATATACATACCATGCTTAAACACAACAACTTGCGTATCTCCAACCTCTGATAAATACACACTATCGCAGTGACCCATTTCTTCTAGAGTAGGGGGGGTCTGGAAAGAAAAACAAAGGTCAAGAGATGAACCTGCTCATCAGTTCTCTCCTATCTGCTCCTCATTTGAAAATTCCATACCAGTCTGGGTAGGGCTGTTGCACCAACAGTTTTGCATAGTCTTCTCAGATCCCACTTTGAGTTCAACCTTTTAAAAACAAAAACAGTTTTTCTATTTACAAGTTTCCAGAACAAATGTTAACACACATGAGTAAGTATTCTCCCCTTAATTTAACAGCGTTTTGTAACTGACATCAATCAAAATTTACTGCATCAAATTAAAGAAGTTCTATACAACGACTTTTCTAATTTAAAAGCAAGTAGTCCAAATACATGGAAATTACCAAACTTCACCTTCTACTGCACAACATTTCAACTGATATTTACAAAACCTCTGTAATAATCCTTTGTTATGCAAGAAACGACAGTATCATGCTCCATTTCCAGAAGTTAAAGCTTCTCATACACCATCAAAGTTAGCTTTCAAGAAAGAAGGACCACTTACCTACATAAAATGTGAGAGGTGCTATCAGTAATTTGACTTTATGTTTCTCAGAACATATTTCAAGGGTGTACAAATATGCCTTCTTTATACTTAAAAAGATTTAAGATCCACAGAAGTGACTGAAAAGTATTAAGAATTAGTTCTTCCATCCATCAATACAACAGCAATGCACTGAGATGCATCTCATCGTTGCTAATGTATGACACGACAACTATGACGTGGAAGAACCCTTATGGTATAGTATGTCTTTGGGGCCACATCCCTCTTTACTAAATCAACAAATTTTGATATACTCAATTTCACTTGAGCTGTAAAGACCCTTATGTCAGAGTAACAGTACCATATACACAAATTATTCCCCAGTTAGTTACCATACAGAGGTGAAATACTATCAAGAAACATAAGCTACGAAACACCACTTTGCAGCTCTGATTTTGATCTGCTAGAAAATCAGTCTGCAACACTCCGTATTATAAGCTGTTTCAAAGGCAAGAGACAACATGCCAAGTACACTTCATAAACCTGGTAGAGCAAGTGTTTTATGCTCTTCTAGTACTTACCTGACCAACATAAGATTGTATTTGTTGGCATAATGAAGTGCCATGTCTGCCACTTTGCCACCTGTTACTACTACATTTGCACCACTATCAGCAATAGCTTTGACTTGCAAGTCCATTAGATTTTCTTCTCCCTTACTGAAATTCATCAGCTCTTCAGCATTCTTTATAAGTACGGTGCCCTAGTGAAACACATACATTTGTCAGTTCAGTGTTAGCTACATGCTTAAAAGTTTCTGACAAACCATTGTGTCTCCCAATCTATCTGCAAACCTCAAGTCATCCTGTTTCACCACACCGCTAGCCTTACCAGTGTGGGTAAAACAAGCCAAAAATAAATAAATAAAAACCACACCCACACCTCCAAAATCCCTGTAAAGCAAAATTAGGTTCAGAAGTTCTCTACGAACCTTTTTAAACTAATGAACTCAATCTTAACAAATATACTTTAATCACCAATTGTCAAGAATATTTATATTTAAGTCTAAAAATACAAAATTAAGAGCCACATATAAGCATATATAGATACATAACTTATTTCGAGCTTCTGCATACCTTAGTTTCAGTTATCATACCATCAAAAGGGCAGGAATACACAGCTATTTTTGCATCTTTGACAGAAGTAACATCTCCTTCAGTTTCTTTTTTAAATACCATGCCGTGCAGCACTGATGAAGCAGAGATACCAGCACCCTGGCAGAAAAAAGACGCAGAATGGGGCTAAGTCACATTACTGATCATTTACTGTCAGAAAGTTGCACTACCCTTTACAAAAACCAGTCCCTACACTCATTTGAATCTAGTAACCTTCACTGCTGCACAATGAGAAGGTAAGACTTTAGCTGATTTAGCAATATCAAACATTGCCTTACAGGCTCCCATCTTAAGATCAGTTGGTGGCATATAATGTTCACTTTCTACGCTCAACTTTTTAATATATTTATTAGCAGGGGAAAAAAAAATCACAAGGGGAAGATCATATGAGACAAAAATTTGTTCCAATCCTACATTCCACACTGAGGCTTTACTTTCTTAAGATTAGACCATTACATTTCTGCCAGCCTGCATCTTAGCCTAACCATGTGAATGCTTCTACAACAAAGAATCAACATCCCTGTATATAATTAACATATCTGATTTACCGCAAACTTTCAATATTAACAATTTCTGTTTCTGAAAGCAGCTACTGGCACTAAACAAGGAATGTGAAGACCAATTTCCAAACATATCATGCATGCTACAACACAGTAGAGATTAGAATAAAATAAAAAGCACTTTCAAAAGTTCCAAGATCTAAAAATTAAACTCCTTTCATTAAACTTTTTAGCTTATAGTAAAGCTAACTATGACCAACTTACCACAATCTTGCACACTCTGATATTATCAACGTTGAAATGACCAGAATCAGGAAGAATAGAGACTGTTTGGGAGGAGGAAAAAAAAAAAAGGAACAAATTTGTGTTGGTTAATGAATGAAGTAAAAACTATGACACCATAGGTAATGTCTAGAGTTTTTCCTGAAGTACCAGAATTCTATGGTTTGAACCACCTACTTAATTTAAGGCAATTATAATCTACTAATAACTTGCATCAAGAGAAAATTTACTGTAATTTACTGGTTTTGGTTGTTTTTAAAATGTAGTAATCAGAAAGCAACATTAATTTAACTGACTGGCCTGAATTCAAACACCCATTTACACATTTATATTCAAGAGTGGAGCCTGAACCATCTCCAGAAAGCACTTAAACTAGATGTGAAAGCTTTTTCTTTGAAGTCCAAAGGGAGAAACCAACAGCTCGATACAACTGCAGTCTTGCTTTCACTGTTCTGTGGCTGAGACTAACAACAGCTTTTCTGAAGCGTAATGTATCCTCTTAATGACAAAAAAAGAATATGAAAGATGGGTTTCTGCTTGAATGGTAAAAGCAGATATTTCTCTAAATGTTTAGTAGAAAGTACAGGCCTCTTCTGAGCCACAACATTTATGAAGAGATCAACAAGCGAAAGAAGCCGATACTAATTTCAGAGGCTAACATATTCCATCAATTTAACCCGATAAACCAACCATGCCTTTTATCTTATATGAAGATGTTAATCATAAGCAAAGCCACTCAATATTTTAGATGCATGCACAGAAACATTATTATCCACTTACCACAAGCCTGAGCAATAAGCTTCGACAAAAAACTTTCATTGCCATACTGTCTGCTCATCACTGAAGTATGCAACAAAGATGCCACTTCTTCAACATCTCTAAGGTTCTTCACAGAACAGCACACCAAGTCCAGAAGAATTTCTAGGGCTTTCTTGCAAGCCTTTTCATATCCTTCAATCACCTGTGCAGCAAAGAGCAAATCTTTACTTTCACCTCTCTAGGCATTCATGCTGCTTCTACCTCCTTTTAAAAGGGCCATAAAGCATAAACAAATGAAAAAGCTTACAAGGGAAGTAAGCAATCCGAAGCAGCAAATCATACACTGTTGCTCTTCGTGCACCTCTGACTAAAAATTAGTTCGGAACGAAGCAGACTATTCACAGTACTATGACCCAAGAGTACTGACCAATAACAATCTGAACTCAAGCTACAGGACGTGCAATAACAATATAACTTGCCTCGGAGACTGATAATCCCATTCTCAGAAGGTCTTCTGCTAACTCCAGAAGGACTCCAGCAAAAACAAGGACAAAGTTAGTTCCATCTCCAACTTCTTGCTCCTGCATGTGGGAAGCCATCACAAGCATTTTTGCAGCAGGATGCTGGACCTTCAAAAGAAGGTTAAACATCTTAGTCACTTAGTCCCACCTAGATCGTAGCTCCAGGTTTTCCTGTGCATCCAGTATAAGCGCTCTTACTTCAGGTTCTATCTAAAGATACACTGTATGCACAAAGTAGAAAAAGCAAGCGGTACAGATTAACTTAATCGGGTAATTTCCACAATAAGCAAAAATACAAACATCTATGAAAAAAATCACAAAGAACCAAACATCTCCCCTACAACACAAATCAGAGATCCTTGTTACTGGTTCTGTGCTACTTTTACAGCATGCAGAGGTTTCACTATCTTACTCTACAACATGAGAGAAGCATGAATTTAGACCTTCAAGCTGAGTTCGTATATGTGTAACATATGAAGTAGATCTCTAAATTACTGTTTAATTCGAGTGTTTTATCCACTTACAGACTACACTGCTTTCCCTTTTTTCAAAGTGTAATAAAAATGCTATATTCTTGAATATAACTGGAGCAGCCGTCACTTTATCCCAGAAAGTAACATGCATGATCTCAACAGATTAAGCAATTAGTCTTCAGATCTTTGTTTTTTGAAATCAGAACTGACACTTCCACAGCTGTTCTACTTAAACCGCATACTAATGCAACACATTAAGTACAGAATTACAACTGCTCTGAAGACACTATCCTACAGCTGGCCAGCTTCCTTGCTGATTATTCTAGAATACAATTTTTATCAAAGTGTAGAACTTTGTAAACTATTGTCTGTATAGTGATACAGATATATATTTGACAGTAAGAGAAAAGTTACAAGTCAGTCTCTCCACAGTATTTCTTTTAATCAGTAGAGCATGCTGTTACATCCCCAGCTTCATAAATCCAATTACCATGTTCTAAGCAGACGGGAGAACATGGCAACACCAACATCAGGAGATTAACACAACAGCTACTTCATTCAGAGTTTTCCAGACACTGTATTGTCTAGATATACGCTCTTCTAAATCTACAATGGTTTGGGAGAAAAAACTAGTCGATGACTAAGCATCTTCTGCAACTGTCTGACGTGCTTTACAGAAGAGTTCTATTCCTCACGCTGGATATACTCCATCTGCTTTACTCAAAACCTGCGAAAAATGTAAATACAAAACGGCGTACATACATCACCTGGTAGGGTGACATACGCTTCCTGTTAGCATTCAGCACCATCGTGACCCACGCTACCAGAAGCACTAGTTTACAGCCACTGACATCTTCTAAAGCAAGAACGCTAGAGTGCACAGAAATGGCACAAAGCTGCGCCAGGGGAGGTTCAGACTGGACATGAGGGAAAATTTCTTTTCTTTACCGTGAGGGTGGTCAAACACTGGAACAGGCTTCCTAGCGAGGTGGTTGATGCCCTATGCCTGCCAGTGTTCAAGATGCATTTGGATAATGCCCTCAATAACATGCCTTAACTTTTGGTTAGCCCTGAAGAGGTCAGGAAGTTGGACTCAATCATCTTTGAAGGTCCCTTTCAATTGAGCTATTCTATTCTAGTAAAACTCACCTCCAGCTCTCTCAAGATAGTAGCAGCCTCATTCGTAACAAAAAGCTTCTCCAGATGATTGATAACCATTTTATTCATTCCTAAAGGGAAAAAAAATGATTCATTAGGCAAGTGTTGCTTTGGACGGAAATATGGTTTCCACAGCTTTTGGCTTTATCTTACACATTAAAACATTAGCCCTCTTTATAATTTAAGAATCTAAAGTATTTTTTTGAAATAACACTTGGGAGTTCGTTACATTAAACAGAATTCTAATTTCTGAATAAGCAGTTTTCTCTTCAGAAATATTATTACATAATTTAATTAATCTATACTAGAGAACACCATTTGTTTTGGTGCATCTGTCAGGACACAGTCTGATTATGTTCATTATGACTATCTACCAAGTTATCGCCTTTCCTTTAATTTTCGTAGGTCTTCCATGTAGCACTAAGATAGCAAAGAGGACACAATAACTGTACCAAAACAGGAACAAAAACCTGTGAACGTTATAGCCGCGACGACTATATCTGGAGTTCTATAGCAAGTCCAATCTGTTTCCTGAAGAAACGAACAGCTGCTTCTTGGTCAAAGATTAGCCTTCAAACATACCTTTTTGCTCAAAAATCACTACAACAGTTTTAGGATTTACTTACCATTTGGTCCATAAGCTGTACGGGTGGTTTGAGCAAGTTCTTTGCATGCCTGGATGTTCCTATAGACAGCTTCTTCTAATCCTGAATAATGCTAAAAAAAAAAAAGAAGTTCTGCTCAGAATTAGTCTAACAAATAAGATGAACTATTCACTTCTCATCAAAAAAGCAGTAATCTAGCAAGTTCACAAAAGATTCAGGTAGATTTAGATTTGCTATTTCTCAAAAAGTTTAAGTGGAAACTAAACTTTAACCAAAGACAAGGAGATAAGAACTAGCGTGTGTGCGTACTCCTACTCAACCAGTCAGCTCAGCAAGCACAGTAGGTTTCTCAACAGAAAATTTTAAAAGTGACTCAATTTTTAGCAGTTTGCTTCTCTTAACTCCACTAAAAAAAAATATTAGTGGCATACCAAAGGGACGGAAAATAACCAATACCAACTTGGAAAAGGAGGAGGACGAGGGTTTTATATGTACTTCTTTACTCACAACTCTGTATTCCACAAAATCATTTAAATCAGTTCTACATCCAACCGTGTGGTTTGAAAATTCAGAAGCAGAATGATTCAGAAAATATTTGCGTTTGAGAAGCTGATCTGCCTGCTTTCACTTTGGAAGAAAGGGTCTCCTGAAAGGGCCTTACTTAAAAACCAGGGTAAACTATACTGCATGTCCTATAAGAGAAAAAAAGAAAGGCACTCTCCAATAATACTTACTCTCTAAATGCGAAACAAACATCTCAGAACGCCAGCCTCCTCCCTTGCTTGGTAGAACACAGCTCTTGCTATTCTGAACTTGATTTCTATTAGAGAATCAGCATTTATGCCACTCTGTTTCCCTACTCTCCCCCCCACCCTTGAAACAGGCCATTCCTCATCTCCAGGGAAGATTTTGAAAAGAACAAGAAAAGGCCTGAATTGCTTAACTTCACTTTCCATTTTATTAAGTGGCAGCAACCAAAAGTTTCCTCCTTTTTTCCCCTCTGCAAAAAATAATCTTCCTTTCTGTCCACTTTTTTGAAGAAAGCTTCTGCTCGACCAGGCACAATTCTTGACTACTACTAGGGCCCATGTTACGTTAATAGTACATACGGATAGCTGTAAATGAAACATCATACTACTTCACAATAGCAACACAGGTATTTTTCCTACAGGCACAATAACAGATAAAGTTCAAAAAATACGCGTGGTAAGCAGACCATTTGTGAACGGCTAACGCCATAGGGCCCAGTTTAATTTTACTGACCACCACCTATAAAACCTTCTCAGACAAAATGCCTTCCTCAAACCATTTTCAGGACGAAGACAGGCGGCCTTTCGAAGGTACGAGTCAGGCATACAGCTCAGAGGAGCATCCGCGAGCGCGGAGCCTGCCGGCAGCCTGCCGACCGGCGAGAACCTGAGCAGCGGCAGCCGGAGGGAGGCAGCACCGCGGGGCGCGGAGGGCCCCAGGGGCAGCGCATGCGGGGCGGCCGCAGAAATAAGGGGCAGGGAGAGGGGGCCCCGGCCCCGGCGGAGCCTTCTGGAAGGCCGCGTGCGCCAGGCGCCGCCCTCCTCCCGCCACCGCCCCGCGGCCGCGCAGAGCGGCAGGGCCCGGCTCCCCTCCCCGGCACCCGCAACGGCC
>VXAL01003759.1:67272-81912 GCA_013399475.1 Chauna torquata
TCGGGGGAGCGGCCGCCCCGCAGGCAGAACGAGTTGCTGCCAGTGGAGGTCGAGCGCGGGGCGGGGCTGGCGGGGGCCGTTAGGCGCGGGGGTGTTGTCCGCGTTTCCTCAGCGCTGGCGGTGGGTGGCGCTGAGGCTTCGGCCTTCGCTGCGTGCGGAGCCCTTGCCTCCGCGGGAGGGGCTCTACGAGACGCGAAGCAGCAGCTCGCCTGCCGTCTTTCAGCCCTGGCGGTGCAGGCTAGGCGGGTCGGAGAGCCTGCGGAGGGAGCGCCTCGCCGTCAGAGGGACGGCTCTGCTGTTCCGGAAGGGAATGCGGATCCGCAGAACGGGTCACATCTAGGGACCGCTAGGTGGAAGGATGTCCGGCACGTCCTGTGCATTTTGCTTTTTGTAAATGAAAGCAACCAAAGCTGACGATTCATCTCGCTTTTACTGTATTTAAACTCTGTGTTACGTTCATTTAGTTAAGAGAAAAAGAGCCCAATTCATATTTTTGTGGAATACAGCAGATAGCGTTTCTTGGTTCATTGCACTATTTGCAGCTCACTGCCCCTTGTTGTCAGGGGTGCTGCGTGGTGGTGGTTTTTCCTAGGGAACGGTGCCTGCGTAGTAAAGCGATGCGCAGTACTGTGGTGATGGCTGGGCTGCTGGCTCCTTCAGAATCTTTCTCTCACTGTATGTAGATCAGCGTACTGCCTCCCGGGTGTTTAGCTGAGTGCTTTTAGTGAGGCATGTCCCAGAAACAGCTAAGAGCCTTCATTGACACCAATGGCAAAAATTGGTCATACAACTTTCAGGCTTCAGTCTAGCATTTGGCTTAGTATGTACCTGACTTTTTCAAAATGAAGGGAAATGTACTAATAGGAAGGGTAAGTACAGTCAAGTCCTCATTATCCAGCTTAATCCCAGGCAGTATGTGTGCTACAGGACATGCTGAAGAGTACTGTGGAGGCTCATCTTGACACCTCTACAAGTAGCTGACGTCCAGGCAAGAGACAGTGGAGCTGCTTCTGTACAGAGCTGCTTTAGGTTTGGTAAGTTTTGTTAACTTCGTGCCACACAAAATCAAACATGCTTTTTAAGATGAGAACTTCAAGGCCTTAGAAATAATACAGCTGCATTTAGGCCACACAGTGTCTGAACCTGTAACTCAGCAGAGACGGAGTTGCTCCACCTCTGCAGCATAGATAGACCATCTGCAGGTTAATGACATCACTTGATATGTGCTGTTTAAGGAACCTGAAGGGGACATACTTGGTTTAGTTTTACCATCCTATAATTCTTAAAACCTAGTGAGTTTTAACTTGTAGCAACACATCATGGCACTGTAAAAAAGAGTGGTGATGGAAAGCAAAACTACATAAAGCACCCCATGAATCAACTTCCAGAAACCTATATGCAGTTTTGCTAGAAGTACTTAGAGGCAGATGCCACTTGAAGCAGTAGAGGGAGCCTGTTGAGCCCGGACTGTTGTGAGCAAGGAGTGTGGGTGCTGCAAAAGGAAGTGCTCAGGTTTGGAAAAAGGGCCATAACCCCAATTATCCCTCTCTTCTCCTTTCCAATGTATCTACACCACAGTACAGCTAGGAAATAAGGAAATGCCTGTCCTATTCTACAGCCAAGGTACCAGGAATTGCATTTCATAAAGCAACTTGTGTAATATATTCTTAGCCCTGGAGTTCAGAGGAGGTGCTTGCTCCTAAGCCAATGCAGAAAACTTTTCATAGTAATGCTCATGAAGTCAGAGGCATTATTATCAATAGCTGAATGCATCTAGTTAGACATCCATTTTAGGGCACAAGATAAAGATGGTTCAAGTGGTTAGACTGCTGATCAGTAACTTCAGGATGCGTTTCAGTTCTCTGTGACTAACGCCCTGCATGACCTCAGACAAGTCTCTAGTGATTCATCAACACTTAAAATTTTGTCTTTTTTTTTTTTACCATATATTTTACATTCTCCATGGCATCATTTGGTTGTAGCTGCCTCATTATTGCAGGACTTACGTGAGCACATTTCTTTTCCAGATAGAAAGCAGAATGGTTAGATGATGAAATGCTTCCTGAAAATGTGATCTTCAGCCAGGAAGTCCATGGCTCTTTTCCTGTTGGGTCCTATCACTTGTCAGCACTACATCATTCTAAGTGGAATGCCAAACTGGACTTAAATTAAAATTTATCAGTACCGCAAACACTGCTGATTTGTATTAAAAATGTTCCTGAGCTGGTTGATATGCACTGGTGTTATTCTCCTTACTTGATGTTCATCAGGGCTGATGACAGCAGGTTCAAGGCAATGGTATTTGAGATGTTAAAGAAATGAGGTTTTACTATTCAAAGCACTTCTCAAATTTATATCTATTACAACCTTTCTGTAACAGGAAAGGCTAAATATTTGTCTTTTCATAGCTTCTGAACTCTGTTCTCTGATTTTTCAGGGGTGGCCTCTACAAAGCCCTTGGTTTCTCAACACCTTCGTAAATGTTAGCTCAGAAATTAAATCAAGGGTTGTTACTGCCTGGCACTGTAGAGTGTTAACCTTGTGAGCATTCATCCTACTACGAAGGTGACATTCCCTTTCTGAGTCTTCCATAATTAAAATACTGTTTATTTAATTAGCCTCTCCTAACTTTCCCTCAGAAGTCATCATTAGGAAGAACATCCTCAGTGCATGAGGCATGCCAACATTATCCGGTCTTTTACTCTCTATGGCTAAGAATCTAGAGCTTGATTGTTACAGAAAACCATTAAATTGATGTTAGAACAGGTGCTTCTACTTCCTTTTGAGAGACAAAATACAAACTCAATCTGAGATTTCACCGTAAAAAAAAAAGAAAAAAAAAACTCACAGGACAATTGGAAAAGGTTTATTATGCAAACGGATTATTTCCAGAACAATTGGTCTATGAACTAACAGACTATGAACCTGTGGCTGGGCGCTGCTCTCCCCGCTGGCTGTAGTGGGTCCCGCGCTAGGGTGCCAGCCTGTCGCCTGCAGCTGCCGTGTCTGGGCCGCAGGTGCAGGTCGGGCAGTGCGGGGCTGCCGGGGGCTGCCAGTCAGGCGGCCTCAGCGCGGCGGCAGCAAAGGCTGCTGCCAGCAGGGGCATTGCAAAGGGTGGGTGATGGAAGGGAGGCAGGGCAGCCCAGGGAGCCTGCAGAGCTGGTGCCTTTGGGCACGCAGGTGGAGATGGGGGATGCTCCAGCTGTGGTGGGCAAGGTGTTAAGCTGGGTACCATGAGAGGTAGAGTGTGGTACAGTGAGGGAGCAGGAGTCGCAGCCGGGCTCTGGGTGCTGCATGGTGGCAGCAGGGAGGGGTTCGGAGGCTGGCGCTTGTCTGGCAGGGTGGGAGCAGCTGCTTGCGAGTCTGGATGGGCACTGCGGGCTTGGGGGGCAGCTTTTGGACGGCGCTTGGGGAGCGGGAACTGCGCGGGTGCCGGTGGCTGTGCATCTTCTGCTGGAGCTGCTGCCAGCGCGTCCTCCTCCTGCCCAGCTGCAGCTCCCCACCCAGGCTGGGCACCTTGGCTGCTGCTGAGGTGGCTTTCATCCAGCTCTGCCTGCAGGGCAGGAGCAGCCAGGGCTCTCCTCTTAAGGGCTGCTCGTCGCTTGCAGTTCTCAAGCAGATGAGGATAATCTCTCCTGAAGTTCGGGTTGTAGTAGACGAGTAACTAAAAAATGCAAAGGAGAAGAGTTAATTGCTACCAGTTTGGCACTGAAAGACAGCGAGATACAGGAACTCAAGACTTTGAATTGCTAAAGACAAACATGGGTATTAAAAAGGCCTATCGGTCAGCTTAAACCTACAGCTTAGGCTGACTAAAACTTGACGATACGGTTCTCATGACATGGTTCTGTTAAGTAATAACCACTCTTGTGTTTTTGCTGTCTGGGAGCCGAGGAGTATAAGATAGTCCAAAATAAATAAACAAATACATAAAACTTGACTGAGAAACCCAGTTACCACAACTTTTCACCAGCTTCCATGTAGAATTAACATGTAGGTAATACTCCACTCCTTAGATGCATTCCACAGTTGAAAAAAAAAAGAATTCAGATCTTGTACAGCAAGATATGTTGCAAATATATTAAAATAAATAGACTCATCTCTACTACTCAGCAATGCTACCTGAAAAATAGCCTGAGAAAGAAATTAAGATCAGAACATTTACTGTCATCCTCATCTCCTCTATTGCCAAGGCTTATTTTATTGGAACATCTATCTTTCCCACCAGAATATTGTGAGAGTTAGTTCATGTGTGGAACAACTGATATACCTTCCTATGAGCAGAAAATGCATCTTCTTCTGCAAGAAATTCAGGAAGCGAGGCAGATCTTTGGAAGTGCCGTTTCATTTTGGTGAATCCATACAGGTTAAGCTGACGAACGAAACTTTTCATACTCTCCGTCTCAAAAACTCTCAGAGGTCTTTTCCTCCCCAGCACTTCCACCTTAAACATTTCTTCATCGATCACTACACAGTTTCCACAGTGCCCCCACCAGATGGTCTTAAACTCATCACTGTCAACCAGTTGCCACAGTTTCTGTGGAAAGCTGAGGAATGAGAAGATACTGGCTTTGCCAGCGATCTCCTCAGAAGAACTACAAGGGACATGTTTGGTCTCACAATCATCAGTGAAAGCTGGGGAATCCTTTTCTTCCATTATTGATGCTGCAGCAGCATCACAAGCTGCTCCTTTATCCTGTCCTGGAGGCTCAGGAGAAGGGGAGTCTGAGGACTCAACCAGCTTGTCTGGGGCAGAAACAGGTGAAGTTTCTGCTGGAAGTGGTTCCCTTTCAATTTCTTTTGCCTTGTTTTCCCCAAAGTTTCCACCTGCAGCCATTTCTGTGATAAGACAGTCTTCGTCCTGCCAGTGGGCAAGTGAGACCCAACTGGGCTCTCTGAGGGTTCTAGTGGGAGATGCTCAAGCATCACCGTGATGCCCAGGCGTCATCATGATGACATCACAGTGTGGCTCTGGCTGGAGCAGCCAGAGTAGATGTTGCTGACCAGCACTTGTTGCTGGTCCTGTACAGAGCCATGGGTGTTTTGACTCAAGAGTCAAGAAGCAAATAAAGCTGTATTTAAAGCGGATCACTCCTCACCTAGACCTTGCTTACCTTTCCCTATGTGGTCCCTGGAGTAGCTCCCTTCTGGCCTCCTTGATGTCCCTCTGAATTCTCCAGCTGGGGAGGGAAATCAGTTTCGCAAGCAATGTTAACAAAAGAAAATGGCAATCTCTTCCCAGTTTGCTGCCATTTCTTGCAAATGCTTTGTGATTTCAGTAGCACTGCAAGGGAGTAACTGTGTACCCAGGCGATGCTCAGCAGTGTCAGCGGTCTCCCAGAGGCTGCGCTGTAGGTCCAACTAGAGTAAGACTGCATACATTTTGTTGATGACATAAACAGGCTATGTGCAACCCCTCATTTCTTTAATTTGGTTCCTATGCTTTGATTTGACATATTAGAAATTTAGAAAGCAAGCCAACAAAACCAGTGATGTTCTCTAAGCCTTTTAAATCACACCCCTCTCTACAGGATCAAGTGCTTTTTCTGTAAAGGAAAAGTTTGATCTAGAGGTTGTGTCTGAACGCAGGACTCAAATGCATACTAAGTTTGTAGACCATACTAAATCTGGAGGAGTGGTTGACTCCGTCGAGGGCAGAGAGGCCTTGCAGAGAGATCTTGACAAATTGGAGGGCTGGGCAATCACCAACCGCATGAGGTTTAACGAGAGCAAGTGCCGGATTCTGCACCTGGGACGGGGCAACCCTGGCTATATGTACAGACCAGGGGATGAGAGGCTGGAGAGCAGCCCCGCGGAAAGGGATCTGGGGTTCTGGTCGGCAGCAAGCTGAACACGAGCCAGCAGCGTGCCCTGGCAGCCAGGAGGGCCAGCCGTGCCCTGGGTGCATCAGGCACGGCCCTGCTGGCCGGGCGAGGGGAGAGGTTGTCCCGCTCTGCTCTGCGCTGGTGCGGCCTCACCTCGAGTATTGTGTGCAGGTTTGGGCACCACAGCATAAGGAGGACATGAAACTATTAGAGAGTGTCCAAAGGAGGGCTGCAAAGATGGTGAAGGGTCTGGACTGCAAGACGTGTGAGGAGCGGCTGAGGTCACTTGGCTTACTCAGCCCAGAGAAGAGGGGACTGATGGGAGGCCTCATGGCAACCTGCAGCTTCCTCACGAGGGGAGCGGAGGGGCAGGCGCTGATCTCTTCTCTCTGGTGACAGCGACAGGACCCGAGGGAACGGCATGGAGCTGCGACAGGTTGGATATTAGGAAAAGGCTCTTCACCAGCAGGGTGGTCGGGCACTGGAACAGGCTCCCCAGGGCAGTGGTCACGGCATGAAGTCAGAGTTCAAGAAGCGTTTGGACAACGCTCTCAGACACATGGCCTGATTTTGGGTGGTCCTGTGTGGAGACAGGAGTTGGACTCGATGGTGCTTGTGGATCCCTTCCAACTCGGGATATTCTATGATTCTGAGATTGTATACAGGAAGTATAGCTTGTGTAATGTTGGAACTACAGCAAAAAGAAAAGTCAGCTCACTCAGGCCAACAGTAACAGTTGCAGCATTGCATGGTGCTTCTTGTTAGGTCAACTCTACTTGAATTAAGTAAGCAACTTGGGGGCGAAAGCCTCTTTTCTTATTCAGCTCATCAGCTGTCCAGTTCACTTCAGTTTAGGCATCTTCCTAAGTGCTGCTTTTGTCTGGAGAAGTAAATTTACTCAGTGTTTGTTTCTACTTGTAATATTGCAGATTTGTAAAGAAAGTCTGAGGTGTTCAATGATTCCACACTCCAGGTCCAGCATTTTTAAGGACAGTGGCCAGAAAGGCAGTCCCATGTCTGTCTGCTTGTTTCACCTCTGCATTCCCCTTCTCCTCCACTCAAGTCCTCTCTTGCCACATGTTTGATCACCCAGGGAGTGAACCAGATTAGGGAACTGCTCTGCACTAAAACTAAGCCTGGCCAGCTTTCAGCTTTCCTGCTTACTATATGGCTGTGCAAAATCTTGGGCTGGCACACGGAAAGATGAAGGGAGACACAGCAGTCTTTCTGTGGCAGTGCTGCTTTATGCTATCTTCGGTTATTTCTGGAACAGCCCTGTTGGTACAATGCCTTCAGTGAAGATTAATGCTAGCTACATTTCTTAAAGCCAGAATACCACTAAAGCTAGAATATTTACGCGTGTGCATTATTATAAATAGATGCATACATATATTAATTTGTATAAACTATCACTAAAGCATCTCTTTCGGTTATAATGAGGAGTTACTTGGGACTCGATGCCTAAACATGACTTTGACTTGGCCTTGATCTTTTTTTAGCTACTCCTCTACGCCATTTATATTCTGCACAGACACTGCCATGCTAAAGGACCATCCAAAGGTCAGCGGGTTGGCTGTTGGCAGTTGGCTGCCCTTTCACCAGCCAAAATCTATTACTGTACACATGGAAATCCCCAGCTTATCTGTAGGCACATGTTTGTCAAATTCTGGGATGGTAAAATTTAACAAGGTCTTGGGAAGTTTGTACAAAGGACAGAATGTTAAAGGGCTTAGTTTCTATTTACTTATTCAGCAGTGGGGACCTGAGAAACTGTGAGTGTAACATATGATTATGTTTGTCAAACAACGTTGATGTTTGGCCAATGAAGAAATGTGAGTGGCCTGCTGAGGGAAGCCTGAAGAACACACCTAGTTTGCAGAGAATCATGCTTACGCCTGACAAACAAAAGCGTGAACCACGTAGGGTTGAGCAATCAGGATGAACATTATTCTATAAGTAACAGCAGCAATAGTTACATCAGGTTTTTGCGGATTCTGCTTATCTCACCTGTCACATAATGAGAAGGAGCACTCTAATCAACTGTGAATGCTTCTTAGGTCATTGGAGCACAGCTCCTGGGTTAAACACTGCTTGCATCCTGGGCTTTTCTCACTTGCTGGTGCAAGCAAGACAGGAAAGAAAGATTTACTTACAATTTCTGTATTTTTGCCTCAGTCTGTGAGCTTTCTGCTATACCAAATCTAGTTAGTCTGAGTCACTGGAAGGCACTTCTGGGGATTTTAGAGGGGTATTGCCTTTGCATGGGATTAGTAGACAAATTTCTTCGAAAATATTGACATATTTTAAAATAGTGTTGACAGTCTCAAGCTGAGCTAAGGATCTACAATGTTTGATTCTCCCTGCATAACTGGCAAGAGTTCAAAGGTTCCTCTAAACGAACAAGACTGGAAAGCCTGATAGTCTCAGAATGGAAATGATGCTGTTTGTATTGATTTTGTGTTACATGTGCAATCAAGGTATAAAATCATGCTGTGACATTGGTACTGTACACACCAAAATACAATCCAAGGACATCTACTTCATGAGAGAAAGCAAAGTTATTGAGGTCTTTCTAGTTTTGATACCATAAGAACGAAAGCATAATAGGGTAAAAATGACAGATCTTCTAGATGGTGAGTTCTGTTTTGCATGAGAAGGCCAAATCTAGCATCAGTTAAGGCCTAGAGAAACATCTGTCTTCAGTTTTCAAAGTGGTCAAATGGGAGTTTTTTTTCCAGTGGTGTGCACAGTAACCTAGAAATGCAAACCAGCTGCTATTATGTTTGGCTGTTTTTGTCAGAGGTGGGAAGAATTTATCAGTACCTATGGGATGTGCAGACTTGGAGAACATCAAGCTGAGGAGTGGGGGAAATAGTCATTTCAGGCTGTACTTACGAAAGATAGGAAATACTGGCACAGGATGGTGGGTTGAAGATTGAATAGCTAAAGACTTCTGCAGAAATACCACCTAACTGAAGTCATGAAGAGTAAAAGAAATCACAACTGTATGCAGACTCCTGGAAACAAGCTACTATCACACCTGATCTGCATTTCTTTCAGCTCTGCAGACACTAAGCAGAAAAAATGTGTCTAGGAGGTATGATTCTGAGATCAAGACTACAACTTATGTTTGTTGGCACTTGGGCCGCTGAGGTCTGTGATCTTTCTTCACTGTGTCATGCCTTGGCTTGGATACCCAATCTGGAATTTTCTGAGGATGGTCTAAGACAGTACTAGATCTTTAGGACAAGGACAGAGGTTTTTCCAATTTTTTTTCTCTACCCAGATAATTTTAAAGACCTTGTCCAAGTAACTGCAAATTTTGTTTCTCATATTGTCCCCATTCTTCTTTGGGAATTAATCTTAGGTTTCTTAATTACACATCATCCAAATATATCCGCTGAGAAGTCCACAAGTCTCCAGAACTCAAGTCAGTGGGAGTCTCCTGACCCAGCTGTCTCTGAACCATAGAATCATAGAACGGCTTGGGTTGGAAGGGACCTTTACAGATCATCTAGTTCCAACCCCCTAGCCACAGGGAGAGACCTCTTCCACTAGACCAGGTTGCTCAAAGCCCCATCCAACCAGACCTTGAACACTTCCAGGAATGGAGCATCAGGCCCAGGATCTGCAGAGCACTCTGCTTCTTGCTGACGCTGTGAAAAGTGACCAACCAACATGACCTGGGGAACTTCTGTGTATCATTTTATTTCCTGGTTACTCTGTCAGTCCCATCTATCTGTCAGCAGCTGGTAAACTGGCCTGAATCCATGCTTGGTTGTGAATCAAAAGAATTCAAAGGACACATTTGCAGCCCTCATTTCTGCGCTGCATAACCATCCTAGCTGTAACTAAGAATCACGGCTTGCACAGTAATACGTAGTCTTTCCTATATGATTCTTGAAGTAAGTGTTTAAAGAAATATTAATGACTATATTAACGACTAAATGCTATGCACTTCTGCAAAGTAGGAGATACTATTCCACATTGTGTAAATAAGGAAATCATGTCATAGTGATAGTAAGAGGCATGCTAAAGGCCACAGAAAGTACCCATGCCAAAAGCTGGGACTATAGCACGGGATTTGTTCCCAGTATTGCATGTTAAATCCCAAAACTGTGATCCTGTGTCTGAACAGTAGACACATCACCTACTGTCTCAAAAACCTGTTAAGATGAAAAATATACCATCGTTATTTAAGTTACACAGTAGAGAAAAATAAAGTAACATTTATATATTTATATAAGTAAAACAATTATGGACAATTGCCTAGAGTGTCATTTAAGCAGTGAAACACACTTTACACATAAAGAATAAGCAGTGAACATTTTCTAATAACTTCAAAACAGGTAATCGTAAATGTATCAGTGTTGTAATATGTGTACAGCAAAATAATAGAATATACTAGAATAGAATATAAAATAGAATAGAATAGAATAGAATAGAATAGAATAGAATAGAATAGAATAGAATAGAATAGAATAGAATAGAATAGTTGGAAGGGACCTTCAAAGATCATCCAGTCCAACTGCCTGACCACCTCAGGGCTAACCAAAAGTTAAGGCATGTTATTGAAGGCATTATCCAAATGCCTGGAACACTGACAGGCATGGGGCATCAACCATCTCGCTAGGAAGCCTGTTCTTGTGTTCGACCACCCTCACGGTATAGAAGTTTTTCCTCATGTCCAGTCTGAACCTCCCCTGGTGCAGCTCTGTGCCATTCCCACACTTCCTGTCATTGATTACCAGGGGGAAGAGGCTGGCACCTCCCTCTCTGCTTCCCCTCCTCAGGAAGCTGCAGAGAGCAACGAGGTCGCCTCTGAGACTCCTTTTCCTCAGACTAGTCAAACCAGGTGTCTTCAGCCTCTCCTCGCAGGACATGCCCTCCAGCCCTCTTACCAGCTTTGTTGCCCTCCTCTGGATGCTTTCAAGGACCTTGACATCCTTTTCATATTGTGGAGCCCAGAACTGTACATGATATTCAAAGTAAGGCTGCACCAAGGCTAAATACAACTGGAGAATCACCTCTTTTGACAGGCTGGGTGTGCTGTTTAATGCATCCCAAAATACAATTTGCCCTCTGGGCTGCCGGGGCACGCTGCTGGCTCATGTTGAGCCTGCTGTCGACCAGCACCCCCAGATCCCTTTCTGCTGGGCCGTTCTCCAGCCACTCATCTCCCAGTCCTTACCTGTGTCCAGCATTACTCTGTCCCAGGTGCAGAACCTGGCATTTTCCTTTGTTGAACTTCATGCCATTGCTGATTATCCAATGCTCCAATCTATCTAAAAGTAGTAGTTCACAAAATTAATGTTCTGGAGGTTTATTTAATAAGAAAATCTCCCTAGTGTACATCTAATCAGCAGTAACTAGTGTTTGTACTGCGCTGTGACAATATGTAAAGCTACCAAAACACTGCATTACTTTGTTCACTTGGATTTGCATGTATTTGCTGAATATTTGGTCTGTGGAAGCTGTGTATACTACACAATGAAAGGGTGATATGCGAACTAGAGAACTAGGCTTAGGGAAGCAAAAGGATGTTACCAGACATTGAAGTTCCAAGGCAAAGGTGGCAAGAACACAGCAGTGTCAGTAGTTTTCCGTGTTGGCTGTTATCCAGATTTAATTCTGAATCCTCTCTTGGGGTTAAGATTCTTGAAACAGTGATCAAGTGATAAAGAAATCTCTGCCTTTTTTGGTTTTGAAGGATAATTGTCCCAACTTCTTTTCACTGTCAATATTGCTTATCCTACCAAGTCTGCAGGCTGGCTGCTCATTGCTTAGTGAAGAATTGATTTTATCTGTGATGCATTTGAGCTTCCTCCTTTCTATCATTTATTTATTTTTAAACATAATACAGTGAAATGAATGTCTAAATGTTTGTTCTGCATCTTTATGGTCTAGGTTCTGAGTTCTGTGGACTAAAATTTGGGCATCAGTAAGCCACCGTGTGAGATTCACAACAGATTCTCTGCTAATCATTCTCTTGTGTAAAAATGGTCCAAAACATACGTTGAAGCTTCACATCCGTTATTTTGATCCACTAGCAGATGTTCTTGTTGTCAGCCAGCTGGCAAAGAGACAGCAGAAGACATTAAACCAGTGCTTGAAGTGGGACAATATGTGGCAACAAGCCATACCACCACTGACTCTCTTACTTTGAACATCAGCATGTGGTGGGTTTAGGAGGAAGTCATCTATGTTCCCAACACCTGCAGAAGCTCTGAGAGAGCAATTGGCTTGTTTGAGCATTTACAAAGGCTTTCAACAGATTGGCCCAGAACATGACACCTTCACAGAAAAAAGTGGTGGAAGGCAGAATCTCCAGGACTCTGAACCATACCGCCACATTTTTGCTTCATTTGAACTTCATTTGCTTCATAAGTAAAAGAAGACATTTGACAATTAGACTTTGTGCATGAACTCAGAAAAATACAGTGGAACAGGGTTCAGAAAGAAATCTGTGGAAAAGATGGAAAACCCAAAGCAGTCGTTCAGCAGTATGTGATTCCATTTACGGTGCTTTTGAAGACACAAGTGTAACTCCCTTTGCTCTCATAGGCAGTTGGACGCCTGCCTTTCAAGCCTTCAAAGTCCTGAAGTTTGAACTCACACCTGGTGGGGTACTTCATTGCGCTTCCATGCCTCCAGTCCTCTACAATACGGTCTAACCAGCAATTTATCTTCAGTCTTGAATTTCTTTTATCACTGGCATGTACAGACGAACTGCAAAAGAAAATGTGCTGTTCTGATGAGACATACAAAAGACTATGAATTCGAGAGCTAATAATTCATTTTACATACTGGAATCACAGTCCAAAAAAAACAGTAAAACACAGAGTGTATGTTTTTAAGGGTGCCGTGTACACTATTTTTACTGTAAAAACAAATAAAAATAAATTCTTATGCTTTATCTCTAGGTGCCTGTGCTAAAGGATTCCAGACATGTATTTTCAATGTTTATGCCTTAAATCCATGAAAGAATGAATCCTTTGCATAAGATCATACAGTCTCATAGAAACTTACTGCTTAAAATTTGTTTGTATGTTTCTTGGTTTTAGGAGGCATAAGTGAGGTTGTGGTGAGAACTGTGAGTAGCAATGTGAAGATGAATAGCAAAAGCTTGGTAGCATTTGGATATTCGGAATGTTAAAAAAAGGATTCTCTTCAGCAAGTGAAATTAGACAACCTTTTCTTTTTTAATTTTCAGTATTTTCTAATTGTTATGGCAAATTATGGCTTGCAAAATATAGTTTTAAGATAACAAATATATGAAGCAACTTTCTTTTTCTCACTCTTTTTCATTTTTAATGTTTAAGAACAGACCATCATGTCTATATGTCATGGTTTTTTGTAACTCTTGAAAGCAGTGTTTTAAAATTGAAATCTCATCAGCCACTAAGCTGTGGTATTACAAACTGTCCAGTCCTACTAAAGAGCACTCTGATACTGGTTTTAGTATTTCGAGAAGCGTGGGCTATATCGATAGCTGGTTTTGCTCATTTTAAACCAGTGTCATTTTATTAATGGCTGTAAAACTGTAGGAACCAAGTGAATGGAAGGAGTAATTTTCATTTTATATATTTCAATAGCAATTTTTTTAGTTTTGCACTGTGTTTGAAGACATAATACTCAGATGGTAGACAGATTGATGATCTAAACTGTAACCTGGAATGTGCAATTTGTCCCCCAAAATGGATGTGCTACCCCACATACCTTACAGCTTTTCTTTTGATGCCATTGGACAATACTTGACTGCAGTCTTGGGTTTTGTAATGATTCGTCTGAAGTGGATGGCTTCCAAATATTAAGATCTAACTGTGCTCATGTACAGGTAGGTATTCAAGGTATGATGAAGCTTCACACATGGATAAAGATCCTGCATTTTGCAAGAGGAGATTCTTAAATATTTTTATTAGGACCCTGTAATTCAGATAATTTAGAGATCAGTACTCCCTGCTGCCTCCCTGCTAAGGTGGCATTCCCGTCACTTTCGCAAGAGAATCAGGATTTAGAGAGCTCAAGCAGGAGCTATGGCAGCCTGCATACAGTTCATGGTGTTAAAACAATTAGCTGGTACTGCCAACAGACCTTAACAAGAGGAAGGAGGGAGGGGGGGAAGGAAATAGAAAAAAAAAAGAAAAAAGAAAGAAAAAAAAGGAAAAAAAAGAAACAAGAATCAGTACATGTTTAGTTTGGAGATTTCGTCTTATTCTTGGATTATTGTGGATGGCCATATGAAGAAAATCATAAAGTTAAAACTGGGATTTCATTAAAGGACTTGCATGAAAGTTGTATGGGGAATCAAGCTTGTTTTTTGACAAATACTGCTTTAGCAAAGGCAATTTCTGAAAGTGATTAAGGAGTTTTACATGTTAATATGCCATACTGATAAACAGTATCAAAACAGTTAATAGGTTTCAAATAGTGCAGCATTACATTGTCGCGATCCAGTTCTCTTTGTATTGTCTTCAAAGGCCCTGTGACAGGAGATGGATGAATTTCTTGAATGTGTCCTCTGAGGGGCAGCATTGAAGAGCAGGTATCTCTCTGTAAACAGCTACTTCTATTCATAACACGAGGCAGGTGTAAGTAAGGGACTACCAAACTAGTGCTTATTCTCTGTTGTCTGGAATTGTGGGTTTTCAAAGGTAATCAATAAGTTTAGGAGTCATTACTGCCAATCTGTCAAAAATCCTGTAGCAGACACGTTTCAGTTAAAGTACTAAAACCATTGTAATTCTCAGTTGTGGAGTACTCAAAATCTCACAAGCAAGCTGGGTATTTTGTTAATCTTTTTTTTTTTTTTTTT
>VXAL01003759.1:81926-110324 GCA_013399475.1 Chauna torquata
TTTTAATACTGAGAAACTGATGACAGATCCATCATATTTTCTTTCATGTGAGAAATATCAGTATTATGTCATTTCTAGAAGCAATATGTCATCTTGACTAATGTTAATTAGGTAACGCCAAGTCTTCCCTGGCAGTATTACACCTAAGAAATAGTATTGTGTAGGTGTCTTAATATGGGAATGCTCTGGAGTATTAATATCACTGGCTTAATCCTGTATATAAAATCACAAGAATATCTCCTTGTTCATTATTAAAGTTTGGTGATAAGAGGAAGAGTATGGCATTAATAATGAGAAAATGGTAGTGCTTGGTCCTTCGCTTACAGTCAGACTCAGGCACATGGGTCATCTTTTAGGAAGAACGACGTTCAAGTACATTTTTCCCTGTAAGAAAAAGAAGCCGTTTACTGTCCTCACCCCACTTTGTCTTGTCAGTGTCCCAGTAGAAAGAGTCTTGTTTTCTGGGCAAGAGATGTCCCTGGCTAAGCTGGCCTTTGAATGTATTTTGTATAATTCATCTGCCAGAGCAAACCCATTTTTTTTTCCTAGCATGCATTTATAAAAACAAATATCATTGGATTTATAAAAATATATTATCTTTCATTGGAACAAGCCATTTTGGCTGAATTTGGGTTGCTGAGGGGAAGTGGTGTGAGCATTTGTCATTAAAGATCGTATCAGAGATGCACAAGGGTTCTGAACCATATGTGAATAGTCAGGCTGTTCATAAGTCTGAAAGCATTTGATTTTGTAACCATAATGATATCTTGTTTAGTGTAGTTCATTCTACAGAACAAGATAAATTCATGCCCATGCATCCTGTCATTGTGTGATAGTCACGTGCCTGATACATCCACAGCACTGCAGAACTGCCTGCGCTACTCTTGCTGGTTATAGTATCGTATGCTTTCTCTTCAGGGAGAGAGCGAAGGTAAACATCTAGAGGAGGTGTGAGGACTTTCAGGACTATTATAAGCTGTGTTTTGTAATGAAGAAGTTTTGCTAATAAATGTTCTGGTATTTATTGTTTCTGAATTTCTCCTCCATGTTTGCAGGTGGCACTGTTACAGGCAGTTTCAGTGCTTAATCAGCTGTGAGATTTCATATATGGGCAGAATACTGGCTGCTGCTGGGAATTTTGCCACAGGTTCTTCTGGAGGCTGATTTCTTCCCAACAGTAGCAAAGTTTGACAAAAAAGCATGTTAGTTTGAAAGTCTTGTGCCTGTATCCTTGAGAATACGATGACCTCAGCCATCATCAATAAGTGAGGCTGCAATGTCTTGCAGTGTTCCCTTCAGGTAAGTTTGTATGCAAGTTAAGCTAAGCATTCCTTTGGGACATGGCAAGTCCAATTGAAATGGAGTAACTACTCCATTTTTACATGGCTATAAGAGAATCGTCTTTCTGTCCTAGGACAGTTGGATGTGGTTTAGTGACACAATCAATAAAAAAAATAGATGTGTTTGTGTTTTAGTGCTTTCAAGAAAGTGCTAGTGTTTCTAGCCAGCCAGTGCTTGCCAGTGCTTACTTGATCATTTGGCTGCTGACCTCCTAGTGAATTGCTGCACAGTCTTTCCGTATCCTCCTTCATCATTCCCTGTTGAGATGACCTGCCACCATTCTTCCTGTATTTAGTTTCTAAAGGTTATTTGCATCTCTATGCTGATGTGAGTGAAGTGTGTAAGTTTGCACCTGTTGATTTCTGACAACAGTGATCCTTTTCCAATAATATTTCTAACTTCAGCTTTCATCTTATTTTCCACCCAAGAGATATGAGAGTATCTTTGTCAGCATCCTATCTCAAAGGCTTAAGTTTTCTTCCTGTCAGCAGCATTAGCTTCCCACAGTTTTTGTCTAGAGGTTGCTGTGGAAGAGAGAGAGCTTTTCACCAGTCAGATTTTCAAATGATTCAAGATGCAGTTATTTCCAGATGGTCATAAGGCAGGTGAAAAATGTTGAGTCAGCTCCTGTAATTCCACATTACCTTGACTAAGCCAATTTTTTCAATTTCTCTGGAACAATCTCCTTCATTAGATCTGTATGATCCTATATAACTGGATTCAGCTGTTGCGTGTCAATTTGCCATTAATTACAAGGTTTCTTATAAGCGATTTTTTGGCAGTGTTCAATGTCTGCTTCGGGCTGTTTTTAATTAATTAATTTCATCTAATAGGGTTCAGACACTTATGACTGTACAGCTTGGGGGAAAGTATGTTACCTGTGTTAAAATACTACCCAGGCAAGGAGACTGGAGGTAGTACCTAAGAATAGTAATGAAGTGCTCTGTTGGCTGCTCCAGTCGTTAGGACTTGGGATGTAAGATTGTGAGTGAGGTGCAACAAAATTAAGTAATGTATATTTTATCTATACCTTCCCGTTATCCAAAAGACGAAAGAGAAATATTGTCTTCTGCCTTTGGATCTATGGCTGGGAAAATTATGGGTTGATTGAATCATATTGGATGTTCTGATCTCACCAAGGATAAGTGCTGCTGTAGAAAAAACCACCTCTACTCAGTTCCATGCAGACTTGAAATGGTTATCCTTACAGACTGCACGAAGACACTGGATCAACAAAGAAATG
Source organism: Chauna torquata (assembly GCA_013399475.1). NCBI lineage: Eukaryota > Metazoa > Chordata > Aves > Anseriformes > Anhimidae > Chauna > Chauna torquata. The sequence goes on from VXAL01003759.1 coordinate 84,511, forward strand.
TTATTTTTGTGGCTGGTGTGAAGGCACCTTTTCAGTTACCATGACAGACAAATGGAACATGCCATCTACATTTTAATATCTGGCAAATCCTGAGCTTTGCAATCCAGATAGTATTGGAAATTCTACAGGTAATGTGGAGCTGAAGGATGTAACTCACCAACGTTTATGCCTTTAAAGTCAATTCTCTATGGCATGGAGCAGCTTCACCCTGATCAACCTCAGTGTGAGTAAAGGGGACCAAAGGGGACCTTCTACAGTGGTTTGTTTTACCTTTTTTTTTTTTAAATTGCAGAAACAACCTGCAGCAAAATCAGAAATGGTCAAAAATGTGATTTTGTTAGTACTGAGATGAATTTGTAAAATGAAGATTTCTCTCTACGTGCAATTTTAGGCAAAATATTTTTTTTTTAATTTCTCCTTGGAACATCTCCCATATGTTGGAATATTTAAAGTGTATTTTTAAATAGTGACTGACAATCTGTGAAACACCGTTTTAGCACGAATGAGGTCATATGCTACTAAAATACCACTTATACTAGGAAACTGAGATGAATTGAGAGTAGCACGGCTAAAAAAAGGAAGGCAACAGGTGTTTTATTAGATAGCAGATATTGGCTTTTTTTACATGTGTAGAATAATTTATACTTCATCCTGAAAGTTGTTACAAATTTGCATGTTTCTACAGCTGAATATCAACAAGTTCAAGTGTTCCTAATTTAGTGTATGTTTCTTTAAGGTGTTTCTGATGAATAAAACATGATATCCTCTTCTAGTTTATCACCAGTTTAATAATGTGGTACAGGATTTAAAAAATTTTGCTTGGGTACCAGGCATCTGATGACTAAGAGTATTCTGGAAAGGAAACAGGGCAGACCGTGCTCCTGTGCAAAAAAAAGATAAGGGAGTTATCAGAAACCTGTAATTTTCACAAAGATGACTATAAGGTGTATGTGCAAACTGTTACAAAGAAGTATTTTTTGTGTTCAATAAATGGGAGAATGATTTTCTTAGACGCATAATCGGCTTATGAGTGAATAAGAGTAGTCAGATTTATGTCTTCCCCAAATTTGCAATGTCTTTGACTATTAGTTTCAGCAAATCACAATAGTGAAGCATCCTGGACTTCAATTTCCCCCTTGTTTAAAATGGACGTCTTCTCCAGTTTATTGCTGTAAAGTAATTTAGAAAACTTTTAAAAATGTGCTGTTTAAATCCATATTAGTTTTTTTTAGTACCATAACCCCAATAGTAAATAGATGATAAAATGGTTATAGTCAAATCATTTATCCTGATGTTTCAGATTTAATGTTCTATATACAGAATGCCGTAATGTTCTCAGAGTCTTAAAATACGCTACCTTCCATAAAGTAGGAATTTCAGGTGACTAATCATAGTGTAAAGCACAGAACTGATATTTAAATGCAAATTAGGGGCTTTTTGGTTTGTGCAGCTTTGATATCTTAGCTCATGATTCATAGTCTTCTGAAGCAGCAACCTCCTTAGGAGTGTGCATATTAAGTGAAGCACAGGTGATTCCATCTTTTTATGTAAAATGTGTATAATTATACAGATTCAATTAGAAGTACTGACATTTAAAAATATGTGTACAATGGATACTGAAGTGTCAGTCTGGAAATATGGAGTGTCAGAGCCATCTGGAAAAACCACCCCTGAGCTATTCAGCCATCATTTCTGTCCAAGACCCTTGCTGCTACGGCTATTGAAGATTTTGCACGCCTTAAGATTTTACATAGAGAGCCTTTTTTAGGCTTTACTGTAATGGCATGTAATGAAGCCACTCATACCATCTAAATACCATCTGTCCACACAAGGCAGAAGAGGATATATGGTTTGGGGGAAACCCTGGCTCCATGGAAACAGAAGCAAATATTTTTTAGTAACTTCAGTGGAGCCAGGATTTTCTGTAACTCCAAACAAATACTTTCACAGTAGTTGGACCTAGAGCTGGAGATCAACATCAACTGCTGTATTGATCTGTAGAATGTTATTAGCAATAATGGTTGTGATTTGGAGACAAATCTCTCTCCCTCCCCTTCCAAAGGAGACATATAGGAAGGAACCCTCTTTTTTTTTTTTTTCCAGAGACTTATCAACAGAAGAGAAAATGCCTGCTTTGGACTAACTCTTTGGGCCAGAGCCTATACCTTGCTCTGAAATCACAGTGCAGTAGAAAAGCTGGCCTCACCAGATACCTAACTAATGGTGTAGCTGTCTGACATCCTCCTGGGTCGTTGCTGGCGGAAAGGCGGTGTGGGCAGAATATCTTTGCAGTTTAGTCATTTCAAAGTATGAAAAAGGTCTTTTGAGGCCACAAGGGCAACTGCCGGGTTCCTGAGATTTGCACTGATTAGACCAATCCTGGGCTGAGGCCAGAAGGTGAGGAAGGATGAGAGGGTGAGGATGAAAATTTGATTTCAGACAACCTTTACATCTCGATTTGTCCTGCAACCTCTGTATATCTCAGCTGAGCCAATAGAAGAATCTAGCAATGTCCCTGTACAGGAGATTTGTGTTAGATAAACCTTTTGCATCTGGAAATTAAAAATCAATATACCTTCAAAACATATTTTGAAATATATAAGAAAAGGAGAAGAATCTCCTTGTCAAGCACAGAACAATAAATATAAAGATATTGGTAATCATTTTGTAATTGTTCTCCATTTTTCTCCATTTGTTTTAATGACTGGTATAGCAGTCAATCAAAAAAGTCATGTAGGTAGTACATATGCATGATATAGCTACAGAAAATAAAAGTTTAAGCTGAACTTCTGACAGTTCTTTTGTGATAGTTCAAGAATTCTCTATTAATTACTTGCCTGTGGTTTCAAAGCTGAGAAATGCTATCAGAAATCACACAAGGAAATTGAGTTAGTTATGAAATCTCCGAGTTCAGTCAAGTCTCTGAATTAGTCAGCTTCAGTTATCGCCATCATCATCAGTTCATATATAAATACATTTGCTTTCACAGCATGTGCTTTCTGAAATTTGCCCGTTGCCTCTCCAAAGCTGCAGCACTATCGCCTGTTCTTAGACGAGACTCACTTTACCAAAGCCAGCATGAACCGAGCCTAAAACACCAAGCCCATCCCTTGTTGTTAGCTCAGATAGTTGCTGCTATCATTTGATAGTTCGCTTGTAGCCAGTCCAAGTTGGCAATGTCACCCCAAGCTGATTGGAGCCACAGACATTTTTGCTGACTGGAGTCATGCTATCTTTGCCAGTTTGCTGGAATAGACACAGACACTGATTGGGTCATGCTGAAAACATTCCTGTCCTATGAAGCAAGTCTGTTTGTATTTTAGGTTTGCCAGGACTAATGAATTAAAAATCTTGGGCTCGCCACAGTTTGCTGCTTAATAATGCCTGTGACAGAAGGATTTTTTCCACCCTGAAGCATGACAGCATCATAATCCCCCGCCACTGGAAAGGAGAGGAAGGAAAACGGAATTGTGGAGAAAAGCGGAAAAGGGTGATCTTTTGGGACAGCAAAGCCTATGGGAAGTGCAGGTAGCAGCATGTTGCCCTGACAGCTGTCTCAGCTTCTCAGACCTTGTCAGTTTGTTGCTATGCAGCAGGTGCAGCCTTTTCTTTTATTGAAGCTTTACTCCATAAAGGCAACGACAAGCCAAGGCAGTGGCTGGCCCTGGATTATACAAGTGCAGACACTCCACTAAGTGAGGTAAGGCAACAGGTGTGAAAACGGAACTAAATTGATAGAGCTGTAACAACACTTAGATTATCTGAGTTCTGCTACAGACTTTTTATGAAGCTGCAGCAGCCAGTGCTGTAGGCGATTGTCATGATCAAGAGGGTTGCTCATTAAATCTCATTAAATTCCAGGTTGCCCACTCATACTCATCTCTGTCTACAGAGATACCGTTCATCATGTGTGCAGAAGGCAGGTGGGGTGGGGGGCAATCAGGCTGCGTGTTTCCTGCATCACCCTGTTTGCACACAGAATGCTTCCACCCCTCTACGTTCTGTCTGATTGCTTTTTGTGATGAAGAGCTTGAGGATTCTGCACAAAATTGAGTGAAGGTATAAATGTAATATAAGAAACTAGATAGCAGGGTAGTTGATGTGTATAAAGATGAGATTTATTTTTTTTTCTTTTTCTTTCTTTCTTTCTTTTTTTTTTGGGGGGGTGAATTGGAATAAAATGAAAACACTCTCGTGTTATGATAGAATTCACCATTACTTACTGAAGAGGTATTGATTTTTGCCCTCACATAGCAGGTGGTTAAGAGAGGTAATTTAAAGATATTGAAGACCACAGAGTATGTGACTGGGATAAGACAACAGATTTGTTCGTGGCAATATGCTATGGCAAGGTTAAATCCTCTAGCAGAATGCATCATTTTAATTTCTTAGGCTATGATATGAATTGTGAAGTATACTTTTGTGTGGAAGACCACTTGTGATAGCAGATGTCAGGGGAATGTGTCGGGAACCAACGCAGAATGATGAACAGCCTTGTTTCAAGGATGTGCTTATAATTGAAAATCTTTTTTTTTTTTTTTTTTCCCCTTTACCTTGTATTGGGAGGTACAGAAGGGAAATATGATTAAAGAATTTTGGATTAGTAGTTCTGTTGTTTTTTAAGAACAGTGAGATGTCTCAGATGTTTCTCATAAAGTGAGTGTCTGGGGGAAAAATAAGAGATCAATAATGCCAAGAAGGTAAAAGTTATTTAGTCTGATGCAATGCACTTCAAAATAGAGTATTTCAGTTGACTCCAGAGATTTTTTCCTGAGAGCAAAAACATACACTGTGGCAACTATCTGACCTTTATTCATCTCTGCCCAATAGATATCTGTTCAATTTTTTGTGAGTCTTGATGGTTAATAACATGGAATAAGGAATAATCCCTGATATCTTTCATGTATCAGTAGAAAGAGAAATTCACAGCTCCAAATAAGACTTATTTGTAATGATTTTAGAATATGTTAAGTAAAGATTAAGCATTTTAAATAATAATTTCTTTGATCAGAGTTAACGCTAATGAATAGCATTGCTACAGAGTAACTGTATCACTCTGTTAGCTAAGTATTAAGGCAGACAAAGCAAATAAAAAAGAAATGCTGAAATTAATGGGCCAAATGCAAATTTGATACTCTTCCACTAATTGCAAGACAGTGATGCCAGGGAAGAATTTGATTCACTTGTGCATCACCAAGGAATATTGTAATCCTGTAATATTGTTCTGTTCTATTGACTTTCTGAGACTGCCAAATAGTTAAGTGGAAATTGGAATGGGTTGTTGGGATTTCAGTGCAATACAGTCGCTACTTCACTGAAAAGCTGCACAATTATTGGCTCAGGAAATTGGCTTGTGTTTTCACTAGCTTAAATGCCATGTTATCTAGTGATATGCGGTACAACTTTCAGTAATTTGTTTGCATTGTCCTCAAGAATTTGGCTTCTAATTAACCGAGGAGTCTTTATGGTAATTTAAATGCTACTCTCATATTTGTCCACATAGTTGGTATGAGTACAATGCACTCTGGATAGCATAGTCTTCAGTCCTCAAATAATTTCTTTATGGGCAGATCTCTTGCATGCATGAAGTCCTACTGACTTCATGTTCTCCACACATGGAGCTAATCAGAAAATTAGTACCTGTGAATTTTAGCAGCTTTGTGCTAGATATACAAGGAGATTAAGTTTGAATTAGCTATTTAAAGAGTTCAACCATAACTGTTCATTCAAAAAGTTAAATACTATGAACTCTGTCTACAACTTTTGAGTGTTCAAAGATGCTTTAATTGTACCAGTACAGATCAGTAGTAACTAATTTTGTTGTTGTTGTTGTTGCTCAACAATTCTTTGGTGCCCTGCTTGAAATGAATTAGCAGTTTTCTTAATGGACAGGGTCTCATCTCATTAAAACCACTTTTTGGAGTTGGTGGTCTCAGAAGAAATACTGAGGACTGACTAAGGTCCAGACTGGGGAGGCAACCCATGCAGAAAGAGCCCTACATCTGCACAGAGTTCCACTGAGGAATCACCACCAAGGTTTGGCGAGCCAGTAGCTTTCCGACCATTGAGTGTGCGACTATCAGGCACACTGGGGGAGTATGGGTGGAAGGTAGGAGGATGGGTGCCTCCTCATTGACACCATCTGGAGTGGTGTGCACGTTTCCAATCACATGGCAGGCTTGGGGTCATGTTACTCTCAACTCCCCACCCCTTCTTCCTTCTTCACCTTCAGAACCAGGCAGCATTGCCACGAGTCAAGGCTTGCTGAAGGGGCAATGGCGGGGAGCAAGCAGGTGAGGAGAGGGGAAGCTTCCTTTGCCATTGTTCTTTCTGATCTGCAAATAGCAAAAGAAAGGCAGTCTATGCACTGAATTTCACTTAAATCCTTTTTAAATGGAGAAGTGAAATGGCGCTCCCTTGACTAATGTTGCTTAGCTAGAATGAGAAAGGTAGCTATGAATGCATGAAAATCATTAAAACTCATTTGTTGAATGGTGTTACATGCTCTGTAATAAACATATTATTTATATTATTGCAGCTGGAACAAACAAGTAAAAGCATTGGCTCAAGTGCCCACATGATCACCACCGCCAGGGTACCTGCTGATAAGCCTGTACGAATTGCCTTCAGCCTGGATGAATCCCCAGGTACAGTTTAATTTACAGATTAAACCACAAGGAAATAATTGCTTTTAAATTTTATGTGTTTTTACCAGTATTGACAGTATCAAATGAAGTCCAGTGTTATGGGTGGATTTTTTGCCTGAGTGATACGATATGATCAGTTTTCCTGTCCAATAACTTATATGTCTCCATTAACAATTTCATTAGACTAAAATGACTTGACTGACAGTCTAGATCTTAACTTTTTTTTTCAGTGGTTGGTGGAATATACTTAAGATTTTAATTAACTATCAAAATATTTGTATTTACAGATTGCTTGATTTTGGGGGAATTTTAAAGCAAAAGAAAGAAAAAGGACATTTTGTACTGACGATGAGGCTAGAACAGGAGGAGACTTTCCCTTCAGCAGGAAAGTTGGAAAGTGCCACACGTGCCCAGCTTGGTGAAAGGCTTCAGGAAACGGATGTCCCATGTGTCATGTTCCCTGAGAAAGCAGCAGAAATTTCACTGATGTTTATCCTGTCAGCTAGTGCTGACTGAGCATTAATTTCCCCAAATATGCCCTGTACATACATGGCCCCTTTGGCCTTTGGAATAAATGAATATTATTAGTTTATACCTTAAATATTATTAAGGTCTAGAGGGCTGTTGGCACACAGTAAAAATCAGTGTAGTAAAGTAAATTGGAAGCTGGGAAGCATCTTAAAAGAAGTTGGCTGACCTGTTGATAAAGGTGAGTGCCTGGAGTCAAGAATGAGTGTGTCGATGGTATGAAATATAAGGATCTCCGTTAAAGAGAACTGAAACCCACTGCTGATGAGTGCTTTATGGGACAGCATGAGTTGTAGGATAATGTGTGAGGTCTCTTCCTGAGCTTTGTGTGAATAGAGTCTTAGCTTGGATATCATTTTCTCATTTAAAAAACATTTTAGAATATAAATTATGCTCTCTAGCTAATTATTGAATAATATTAATTTATAGCTACAAGCCTGAAATAGAATCTCATCCATTATGCAAGGAGATTTAAAAACAAACATTTAAGTATATTGTTGCACATAACTTACAGCTCATAACGATGAGTGATCCAGAGAAGCTGGGAGAAGGAATATAAGGAAATACATGCGGCTGCCTATGTGCCCTTTTTTTCAAAAATTATGATAATCTGGTATTACATTCTTATTACAGAAAGTAATAATGTATCATTCTCACTTCTGAAGGTATAATAGCATGGTCCATTTCTTACAGGAATTATGGCAAAGCTAGGTCTTGAAGAGATATATGAAAGAAAAGGGAGTGCTCTTATGAATTATGGAAAAAGAATGTTTATGTGAGACATTGAAAACAAGTCAGGGAAAGCTGAGACCATGGGAAAATCAAAGAGGGTAGAGTGGTTTGTGACAAGAGACGGCGGTAGGAAATAACAAGGTTGTGAATAGCTTGGAAGAAGAAGGACATGAAAGGCAGGAAGCCTAGCTTCCTTAACATTGCATCATATTTTATTTTTTACTTTTCGTTTCTGCTAATAATTTCAGCCTCTCTTAACACTTATAGAAAGAAGCTCAGTTGCAGAAAGGTAATCTTTTTCTGTTACATTTTGTTAAACATTTCCATAGTTCCAGAATCTCTGTGAGTACTGATAAAACTAAGTAGCAACCAGTAAAGTGAGTGCCGTATTTTCCTCTGCATGACTCCCCCTTGGGGGCTATTAAGAGATCTAAATTGGCATCCTGTTTTACCACATCACAAGACTTCCACTCTTGCTCTTAGTGGTAAGCCTGAACATATACATGTTATTATATTTAATACATTCAAAGAAGGCAAAGCAAATAGACTTTTATCAAGTTTGCAAATTTCCAGCAAACCTTAGTTTAATCAAGGTAGAATGAATAAGTATGTAACATTTTTTAATATGAGCTGCAAAAAAGGTTTAACAGAGACCTCTTTTTCCTCCTTGACAAGGATATTTGTTTTCAGTTCAAACAGGAGTCAGCTGCTTTCAGTGTGATAGTAAAGCATCAGGTGAGGCTTTTGTACTGCTAGGGTATATACAAGAAGTCTTTCACCAGGGCTAAGTGGTGAGGGAATCTGCCTGACTTAAACTTTTCCTTGAATTTTATCTCATTTGAAAGGCACAGTGATAGGTTTCACCAAGTAATGCTGCATTATCCTTCCGGGGGCTGTACAACTGCTTAGTCGGAGGAACTTGCAACATAACTAGATATAAAAAGGGGAAATGGAATGTTTCTTCTGGGTGGTGATTATCTCACTGGCTAGGATTGTAACCAAGCGCTGGGTGTGAGAAGCAATGAAAGGAGAAACTGCTCTCAACTCATGAGAAGAGATTACTTTGTGTTGACCGACTACAAGAGAGGAGCTGGCTTATCCTGAGTATGCAAGAAATAACTTAATTGTGTTATATTATTTGTCCGTCAACACATGACAACTGAAATCCTGGCCGGCTTTGTGCAGTATGTTTAATGTGAAAGTAGGCTAACCAGTTCCTTAAAAGTCTCAAGAACAGCGGCTGACAGGGGTGCTATATAAGATGACAGTTTTATTGTGTATCTCTTATTCCTGTATATATAGATATCTATGTTTGGCTCTTTTACTCAAGTTCGCTAAGCTGGCATCAAACATAGGTTTCCCGGGGTGTGTCTGCACACCATATTGCACCAGTTCGACTTAAGGTACTGTTTTAAATTAATGAATTTGAAATTAGTTTGAAACTCATACATGTTAAAGTGAATATGATGTTCCAAAATTTAAATAAGTGTTCCCAAATAGAAAGTTTGTTGTAGTTTGTCAACATCAATTTATTTAAAATAATGAAATTCGGTATGTCCTATTTATATAATTAAATCTTATTTACTGAACATATTAAGATAGAATGATTAAATTTAGAGTACTGGATTTATTTTGTGTGATAGATCTAAGTTTTATAGGTAAACATCTCTTCACTTTCCCTCCTAGAATAAAAGCTTGAATCTAGCTGAAAATTTCTGCTAGTAACACGTGTGATCAATGACTTGTTTTGAAACTGTTAGTAACTTCTTTCCTTTTAACTTAGTTTACCTCTGATAGCACTCTCTGGAAAAATCACTGATAACAAAGGCAAAATATACATCTTTTAATGAAACTGACAGACAGACAGTGGAACGAAGTGATATTTTTGCAAGCAAAGCAGATGAATTATTTTACTCCTCTTTATGCCTTTGTTTTCCTAGAGACCATAAAGATTTTTTTGCTTTTATAGTTGATCATGCAAGACTGTTTTGCAATGGTTGCTTCTTCAATAGCAAGCTTCAAATGCCTACTTCATCCTTATTTTGGTGTAATGGCAACAGACACTTTTCCAGCTGATTGGTTGAAAACTGATGGAAATTTATAAATTTTTGCCATCTATTTTGGCAGGCTAGTTTCCTAAAACTGCACCCAGACTACAAATAAGTGGCTTGGTCTCTGGAGATGAGAAGAATCATCACTCACTTACCTCACCCCACTTGCTGTTTCTTATCTGAAGACATGCTGTTAGCTCATGAACAGGAAAAACGCTGCCACTTTGCCTGTCTGTCCAGAGGCTGGCATGATGGACCCATCTTTGAGGTCTTTTGGGCATTTCTGTGATATAAATAAGAAATCCTTATAGTAGGACAACATGAGAACATCACAGTACATTCACTTTTTGGTTAGGGCTCATGCATGTCTTTGCAGCCCCGCATGTTTAATAAATCCTGAGCGCTGGACCTTATTAGGATAGGAAATACCTACTGTTGTATTTTGGGGAAGTTAGACAGGAACTTAAGTGAGGTACCCTAAAAAGGGGTAGCGGCTGTACATTCCTCGTAGGACACTTTAGGCTTAGGTGATGGTATACTAAGCAGGAGGGTTTTGCTCTTACCTCTTGTGTTATGGGCAGTTTCTATTTGTGGGAGGTCTACAACTCTTATTATTGAGCAAGCCTTCATAGCCTATTCCTGGGTCAGGCAGTGACCATTCCTCACTATTTTATGAGTGAGGTAACCGAGGGGTTGCATAAGGTCATTTCAGGCAGGGCTGTGAATAGAACCCAGGGAGTTTCATGCAGCGGTGCCAAGTCCCAGTCACTTAGCCACACAGCCTTCCAGGATGAACTCGATCAGTCCACGCTTGTCTGTCCACAACCAGCGCTGTAGCTACCGGACCTCACTGCCCTCCTAGGGCCCAGGCTGGACCCCCATACACAGTTTTCCAGTGGTGTCCCACTGTCAGTTGCAGTTCTTGCAGTGGAGTTTGAGCAGTTTTCCTGTGCAAGGGCTGATCCGCTTACAGGATAACAGCCTGCTTATATTACCAATTTAATTCTTTAATTTAGGAGGAAGAGATCTGAATACACTTGCCCACGCGTGTAGAAGAGAAAAATAGTATCTGATTGTATAATTAAAGACTGGATTATAACTCAGTTACTCAAGGAAGCAGAGTTGTGATTGGCATTTCCTAAATTTTGAGTGCTTGATTTAGCAACCTTAATGTGCTTTTAACACATTTAAATTTTTATGTTCTGTCTATATTTGCAAAGACTCTAGAGAAACTGTAATTTCTGAGTTTTTACTGCAAATAAATCAGATGCTGTTCTTAAAGTATTTATTCATCAACTCTTGCCCATGGCCCACAGTTCAGCCAAATGGAGCAGCCATGTAGGAAGAGACTGGAGTGTTACTCTTCATTGTACCAGACATTTTGCCAGTCAGACAATAAAGTGTGGCGGATTTTGCTTGTTTGTCTACATCATGGAGGTCTACCTCTGTAAGTCCAGAACTTGATTAATTAACTGAAGCTTTCCAGAAAGTATGATTCATTCTTAAATATGCAATATTAGCATATATCAGGGGACCGAATGTATCAGGGCATCACTAATAAGTAATAAGCCTTTTGTGGGAAGACAGTCTCAATATAGTTCAGCTTTCTAATTCAGATTGCTTGAGTGAATTATAAGCCCATCATCACACATTATAAGCATCATAGTAGGTGCTGTCAGCAGAGACAAGAGCTCACCTGGACATTGAAGGTTGCACGGCTTAGCCTTGCTGTCTCTGCACACTGCTGCCCATCACACCGTTTCAGCAATGAAGGGGTGTTGGCTGGGCTGCTTGCAGAGCTTGTTCTTTAGTTATGTTAGCTTTGCTATAGGAATGGTCAGAGAGCTAGCTTTGAAATAGAAGGATACTTTGTCTCAGCCCAAGTGAATGGAAAGCAAAAGGAGGAAGTGAATTCCCGGGAGACCCTATCATGCTCTGTGTAATAAGGAGAGTTTTCAGCAACAAGCACAGCGAATGTATGAACCTGATGAAACAAACATGAAAGTCAAACTATTGAATATAGTTTGACTATAGAATATATGAACAGTCTTTGGTTAAATAAACATCACCTGTATGTGCAGAGAGTTCATCTTCCAGTCAGAATACAGGTGTTACCTTTAGTGCGCTTTTAAATATAGAACTTCAAAATTAGTTTCAGGATCTATTGGCAATCAGGAAGCGCTACTCATTTAGAAATCATGCAACAGATATTTTAACTTAGGAGACTGTGATGAAGTCCCTCATCTGACTCCTTCACATCACAGGTTAGTGCTGTTGAGTTTGCTGGGATGGCTATAACATTCATGTACATGTTTTTCTGTCTTTTTTGGTATCTTTTGACCAAAATCTTGACTCATTTTCAGGTGCAGCAAATTGCTGTCCATGATCTTTTTTTAACAAAATATGTTCTCAACAATCAGCTTTCATTATAAATCCCTTTTCTTTCTGAGTGACAGGGAAGGGAGGAATGAAATAGTGAATCCAGAGGTGAGATGCTGTTTGTGTCTGGTGAAGAATCAGCCTAATTACTTTCAGGGTTTTGTGGTGCAAAAAAGCCACTAACTTTATTAGAAGAAGGGTCTTTGATTTTATCAGTGGTTCCTTATAACCATCTGGGCACTCATTAAATACTGATAATAAATTGAGGAAAGGAAAAAAAGATATTTCAGAATTGTCTAGTCAAGGAGATGTAGAATAGAAAAGAACACATACATGTAGATAAGGAGATACTTATGAGAGTGTTTTGATCTGCAGAATGTTTTCTTTGACATTTTGGATATTTTCACTGTTTATGATTTTCAGAGTCATAGATTTTTAAGGCTAGAAGCCAATGTGATTTAGTCTGATCCCTTGTGTAACACTAAGGTCACTAATGATTCTTTTGGAATAAAATGCAAGAGTTTCTTTCCTCTTGATTTTCTTCAAACGTCCTCAAAAGAGGCTTAGGAAGTGAATAATTACTGTCATTTGCTTTTCCCTTCTGTGAAATCTAAAGATGTTTAATTTTTACCAAGTGATTTTTGTTGTTGTTTTTGTGGTTCTTACTTTGACAACAGTGAAATACAGACCAACCTGAAGAAGTGATTTATTTCACTGAAGGCTTTGGGAAAAGGTTTTTGTTTGTTTGTTTTGTTTTGTTTTGTTTGCTTTTGTTTGGTTTTGTTTGTTTGTGGAAAACGAGCTTGCAGTTAGCTGTGAAGATTTCTGTTAGTTTTTGTGGGATAAATACTTAAGCTGAAAATTTCTGAGGAGCCCGAGAGAATTAGGAACTCAAAAAATTTCAAGCCACTGAAGTCCCCAGCTTATCTGATGTGCTGAACATCATCGAGAGGATGATTTAAACAAGTCTTAAACTAGCATACCTAAAAAAAACCCTAGCAGCTGTTCAATAGATGCTAGGGCAGGCCCATTATAAAATGTACTATGGTATGCCATAATGGTTAGGATACCAATATGTTCTATTTTTAGTACCATTGACTCAGTCACTTGAGTTCAGAAAATAAGCAGGGAACATCTGCTTATTGAAAGGATTTCCTCTATAGTAATTTCTCTCTCTATTCTGTCCTTTTAAAAGTATTTCCAAACATTTTTTTTATTGGTTCTTTTATAAGGATAATCCAATATATTTTCTAATATTCTGAAACTGTTTTTTTTCTTATTATTATCTGATTCAGTGAAAAAGTAATTATTGGCTGATGTTTCTTTAAAAGCTTCTGGGGTTGCTTTTGCTTTGATTTTCCTTAAGTTAAAATTGTCTGAGTTCCCTCCTTACTGCTACTGTACCAAATGCTGTACTGCTGGAATTGTCAAAACAAATAGCAGCTTAACTGCTGTCCGCTACTCTGGTCCAGTATGTCTGTCAGAATATTTAACAGCTATTCAGCCAAATATTTGCAGAGCAGCTGTACCCCTAGTCTGACTGAGTCCTATTCCGTCCTTCCTTTTAGCCCTGCTATATGATTCATCTTTCTTCTTTTAGAATATTAGTCTATTTTTAAATATTGTACAAGAAAGCAACTGCAAATTAAAAGTAAACACTTGCATATCAACGAGATACAACTCTGCAATTAAAGCAATTTGAACATTTTCCAGAATAGGCATGTATGGGACTTGGTGTGCAAAATGAAGTTGTGTGTGTGGCTATGACTTTATGTGCAACACCCCTACCCCATAAAAATATACTTCTTCACTTTATTTCCTGCAGAAGTTCAAAAACTTTTGCTTTTGCCTTCTATATCACTGTTTTGTTTTTTTCCCCACTATGGGCATCCCTTCCTAGAGGTGTCCAGCTCTGGCTGTGCGAGTTAAAGTAAGGTTCTGACTGTCTGTTAGCCAGTATGTTTGTTTGTTCTTCATAGGATAAAGTGGGTTAGTTTACTAGTTCCCCCTAACCTACTTTGCTATATGACCACTGATGGCAGGATAAAGACATAACAAATGCTTGACAAACAATTTAAGCCCTAGTCTGTACTCTTTAAGAATACACAGAATCCTTCTTTGACACATAGTTCTTTTAATCCTGTTTGGGCTTTGTTGTAGTGTGCAGGTCTGCCAGCATAGAGCAGTTTGCAGGATCTGACCTATGGTAGCAATTTTCTCCTGTGAGAGCCATCCTTGTTTAATTTTGACACATTACAAATAACTGACTCTGTAAGCTAGCTAGTAGTAACCTTCTCTTCACCTCCCGTAACCTGTAGTAAGATACATAAACAGTCATCGCAATCCAATGCAAAACTGATAGTGTGAAAGTCACTGAGAAAGAAATATTGCAGTGGCTAGCTGTGACGCTACCAAGTATGATTCATATTTCTGATCTCAGTCCAGCTACTGGTGGGCAGGTGTCCACATCACAACACTGACGTAACTGGCACACTCTGTCGTCCCACCTTTGCTGGAAGACTGTGCTAAAAATAAATAAATAAATGAAAACACAGTTTGGCTCATTGTCATGAACGAACTAACTCTAGTATGGAAGGATTGTTATCTACAGGTTAAAGACATTTCCTTGCAGCATGGAGAAGTTTGTGGTGCTTCCCCGCTGTAATCATGTCCGTGTAGGTAACGGTCTTCTAGTTCCAGCATTGCCAGTCTGGTTTACATGTCCTTGTAAGTTGCCTTTGGATAGCAGGAGAAAACGATTCTATTATTATTGGTTTAGTCCTGGTAAGTCGTTGTACTGTGATGCAGAAGATATCTTTCCCTTTCATTCAAGTCATGAACTCTTTCATAGTAAGGATGCTGTCTGTGGAAGGTTCTTTATTTTGCACTGTAATGGGCATCTCAGGAACAAAAATTGTTTAAGTTTATTGTTTTTATTAAATCATCACATTCTAATTCTGTAACTGGCTTTGTTTTGTTTCTTAATCACTGCAATACAAAATAGGATTTCTGCTTTTCCAGCACCTAAACATTTTCTTATTTCCCACCCACTAGTATTTTCAAAGAGACTATTAAGGTATCTCAAGTGTAGAAAGACAAGCATATATGGAGGTGTTCGCACAATCCTGATATTATGAATATATGCAATTTAGAACTGCATTGAACAGATCATTTGAAATGCCCTTTTTTGGTAGATATTGGCTTTTAATGTCATGTGTACCTTTTAGATGATGATGCTCCTGAAAACTCCATCCCTTTGGCATTTCCAGAACTAGATCAGCAGCTGCAGGTAATTTTTTTTTTTTTTCCTTTTTGGCTGCAGTTCTACTTCATGTTGACTAGATTTGTTTTGTTAAAAGACTTTGGGTGTTACACTAAGATGACAGTTTTCAGTGGTGCTTCTCTAACCTTTTAACATTTAATAAGAGTCTATATTATCTCCAAAGAGGAAAACATTGTCTTTTTAAAACCTTGTCTTTTTAAGGTCTGCAGAAAAAGCGATTTGACATTTTTAATCCAATTGCAGGGAAATGACTATTTTAATAATGTTACGTGCTTTTTAATTTTTTTACAATTCCTGTGCAAAACGCGGCATGTACTACTGCACTACAATGAAGGGAGTTCTTGTGGTTTTGATGGGAGCAGGAAACAGCCAGGTATTATATTCTTATGCCTACAGGCGGTGCTAAGGTTGGTATGATCAGCTTTCTCTGAAGCATCCCAAGAGAATGCAAAGGTACATTCCACAGTGCCATCCTATCTCTAATTTTGGGTAACAAAGGCCAGTCATCAAGACTGATGGGAGCCTTCTCAAAATTGCTGTAGTTCATGCTGCATAGCCAGCAGCCCTAGCGGTTGCCCTAGCAGATGTCTGCAGACAGTATAGGACAAAAGAGGTGGACCCTTTTGTGACCACTCCGATTCGTGATGTCAGCGTGGTGCAGCACAGCACTGATAAGCTGGGCGATCAGGCGGCAGTTGATGGCAGCTCCATGGTTCACCAGGCACAGAGCCAGTTCTGTATCCAGGGATTATTTCCCTTTCCTCCGTGGCAGTTCTGGAGTGTTTGTTGGCCTTTGTAAGCTGCTTCAGATCATCTGTTTCCCAGGAGCATTTAGACTTCCTCTGATATTTCAATATGAAGGCAGTTGTTTCCTGAGTGTAAATTGAGAAAGGCATTAGCAGATCATGGTGTCCAGTGATGTCATCCTTCCTGTCCCCATCAGCTAGTGAGACAACACTGGAGGGCTGCTGACTTAACGGACTTTCTCTCCTGCTGTGCTCATCAGAAGGATGACTGAGGAAGAAATGGAGGATGACAGAGACTCTTCCTGCTCTGTCCCTCTAATCCTGAGAATAGAGACAGGTACCTTAGGCATAGCTAGGAAAGATTAAAGGAATGAATAGCAACGTAAGATCTGGGCTGAAAAGAGCAGGGTAGTATGTTGGCCTCTTTATTCCACTGATCTTCCAGTGCAGCAGAGGCAAGTGATATTTTTTTCCCTTAGAAGGATTCCGTTTGAGAAAAGCGGTATTGTTCTGTGGTTGAAGCACTGAAGTGAAAGTCAGTAACCTGCATTCTTTTACCAACTCTTGTCAGAGACACATTGTGTGATCCTGGAGAAGCTGCTTCATTCCTCTGTTGATCTGTAAAATGAGGTTAATAATTTTTACCTTTTTTGTTAAAAAGCTCTGAGATCAGTGAGTGAAAACTGCTCTAAAAGAGCAAAGTATGATGATCATTACTGCTGTTGGTACATAAAAACAAGATTGCTGGTGTTAGATGTAGGCACTTTACAGGCCGAGTGACAATTTTTTTTAGGACTTTTATGACCTATTTCTTGCAAACAACACTAAACTTGTAATTTTGTGATATATTGAAATTGCTCCTCTGGAAGCATTCAAGTCTGTTGGATAAATAATAGCCCTTCAGTAAAAGTTTTCTAAGTATGCACTAGAGCAATTCCACAAAGTACACTCTCTTGGTCTGTTAAGTACCTCACATATTTTTCTGGAGAACCTTCCTTTACCCTTATGATCTCAAGATGACAGCAAATTCAAAGAAACAATCACAGGCTTTGATTCAGATAATGTTCTTTTTATTATCCTTCAGAAACTTTATTTTTTTTGGTAATATTGAGGTAGTTCAAAGCATAACTTATGCGGAGTATGACTTAAGCACTTGAAAGGACAAAGTTAGTAGTGCTGCTTCATCCTTTAGCTTTGCAAGCTGATGTGCATATTTATATTTAGATGTCTTTATATTCAACCGAAGACAGTTAAGTCAACGCAGGGTTCTCAGCTGATGTAGAGGTAACAGTGCATTTAGCTTTAGCAATGAATACTTGAATTTCCTTGCTTTCATCAATCTGGATCACAGCTTAAGGTTATAAACATTTAATATAATTATATTATGTTTAAACTGCTTTAAAACTTTGAACTAAGAGTAACTGTAATAGTTATAATTTACCTAGTTACAATTTCTTATGAATTACATTTGTAGATTACTGTAATCCAAATTGGTAGGGGAGTTTCAGCCCTGTATAGTATGTGGTTGCAATTTATGTTAATGTAACCATATCAATTTTGAAACAGGTAGCTCCCCTATTACAGAAGCAAACTACAACATGGATTTCACCAGGACCTGCAGAAGTATTGAATGGTGGTGTCCCTTGTCACTCCATCCATGCATTCCAGAGTTAGCTAGTATAAAGCAGCACACATGAGGTGTCACGTAAGCAAACCCTTTAATCAACTGTGGCATAGCAGCCTGAAATACTTGAGTATATAAGAATGCTGGTACATATTTTCATAATAAAAACATCACATCTACAACCACAAGATTTTCATCACCATGCCGTAAATACAGTCAAAAGCATTAGTATTTTATTTAAGGAAACAAACTATAAATGAAAGGTAGGTGTCTATACAATAATAGACACTTAAAAAAAAAAAAGAAATAACTAACTTCGTACATTTGAAAGCTGGCAAGATTTTGAAACCTGTAAAAAGAAGAGCCCAGATTAGCTGATCTTCAGGTTGGATTTTGAAAGCAGCTTGAAAGATATGTAAGTTCACCAAGCCACTTGGAAAATCAGTGCCTTAGTATTTTATGTATGCAGGCAGCAGACCACAGCCTGAGTACCAAGCAATTTGCACCTCTGTTTTGGGCTTCAGGCCCTTGTCCTTCTATGTTAGGCCCTGGCAGACAACTTGGCTGTTTGAGCAGAATTACCTAGTGTTCCCACTTTTCCTCCCACAATCCTACCATACCTCCTCCCTGGGCACTGGTATCCGATGGCAGGGCAAAGTTCAGTGCAGCCGCTCCCTGGCAGGGTGATAAAGCCTGCTGTCCAAGCACTGGTGCCAGCTTTACGGAGGTAGAGATAGGATTGGCTGGAGAAAAGGTATTTCTAGGAGGCTAACTGCAAATACTTAATGCTCTATAAGCATTCTTACTAGAGGACAAACCTAGTTGAAAGTCAGAGCTGCTTTCTGAAGAATAAAAATGATCAGTCTAGCATTCTGATCTACTACATACATTCAGACCAAAAATGTTATCTTCTCCAATTACCTTTCTGAGTGTTACACGTGCCACTAATATGAGAGGAAAACGTTCCAAGGAGTAATTTGTAAGAAAATAATATCAATTCTGTAACTCAAAAGTTTTGTTCTTGTTTTTTCGCCTTTAAAAAAATATGTATGGTCAACCAGATACAAAGCCCTATATATGAGAACAGAGCAGTTTAATCTATACACAGGAAAAGCCTGGTCTCTTTTGGAGCTTTATTATTAAACATGTGTATATATAAAGAAGCTCCTGATATGCCTAAATGAAACAAAGCCCGTATTAATAAGTTAAGTTTGGTTTCTTTTGTTTGCAGTATTGGAATTTATTATCTTTCCACTGAAGAGCAACACTTTGAGAATAAAGCACTTGCTTATTTGGGCTTCAGTGTCATGTTCAGCCCCTCCCTTGGGCAAGCAATGTAGCTGATAGTGAAGAGAGGGTAGGCTTCTACGTTTGTCAATTTGTTATTGGGAAACGTTAACCTTTGCCTCATGTCAAAGTTGGACTGGGCCTTGATTAGCAGCATAGTGGTGGTGGCCTCTCTGACAGACATTCTACTACTGGTTATTGTCTATATTTAGATACATACATCAGCATCTGAGGCCTTGTCGTTTAGGTCACTGAATATAGATGAAGGTATCTAGTGTTAAGTACCTGCATTGCTAAGCCCTGTGTGGTGTCTGTCCTGCGCCAGCATTTCCTGTGATTTCCTCAGTTCATCTCCCTCTTCTCCAAGAATCTGTTTATTACAGCTCGGAGTTTGATCCTGAAAAGGGAAGAACACAAGTCACACACGGACACACAGGGTGCTCTGTAATTCTTTGTCCTCTCTTTTCATGAAATCATGAGCTTGAGAGAGGCATTTATGTCATATTTTGTATTATGAATCTCCTGAAATCAGTCAAGTTGGATGACCGTAAAATTGCTGCAGCAAAGACTCCAACCATTTATAATATCAGCTTGTAAAGTCAAGGCGTAGTTTTCCATGCTTTAGTGGGAAATGTCTGTACAAAAGGAACAATGAAAATATTATGAAAGGGACGGTTTGTATGTGACACAAGCATTTAGCAGAAGCCTCATTTACTCTGGAACTCAAATAGTGGAACTATTGCTTCTGCTGACTGCCTAGACCCTTGGTAGACACATAAAAATTATTTTAGAAAGTTAAGAACTATACAGCATTTTTAAAAAGTATGCTCTGTATTAAAGGTATTAAATTCCAAGAGACTTCCTAGAGTACCTTGGTATTCTGTAATTAGATTTGACTGCCTATGAACTTGCTAAGTCTTCTGTAATACTGCTGTGATAACTACAATCTTAGGTTACGTAAGACATAGATATTGAAAAAGTCAAAGCACCATACTAAGATGGGAAAAGAATGGAAAATCTCTCAGGCAAGGAGAGCAAAACTCTTGGTTGCTTCCATCCAGCTGACTTGAATTGTTTGGAGGAAGGAGAGCTACTTATTTCCATAGTAAAAGTAGACTAGGCTAGATATATCCTAGACTGGCTATCTGAAATTGGTTGAAGAGCTGCAGTTGCAACCAAAAAGTAGCTGCAATGTGTAACTATCACTTTTGCTTGGTATAATGTTGTTCCTTCCATCATGGAAGAGTGCACAGGCCATGTAATGAACGCAGGCCGCATGCAGAACATTGTCATTGGACTTTCTGGTTTTCCAGAATGTTTTAGCTGGATTTAGTTTACCTAACTGACAAAAAGTGAGACATCACTCTAGACCTGGGCTAGAGATTGCCTTCTAGATGAGTCCAGTTGGCAAAAATGCACAACACAGTTTTTTTCTTTAAACTTTGACCTTTTCAGAAGCAGATTTTGAATTTTTTTTCCAAGTACCTAAAACCAAAAAGTAAATGTAAACTAAAATAAATAAAAAATAAACTATTTTTAAGTTTTTGAACACTTGGGTGACACTATTGACTACCCAAAACTTACTAGTTTGTCTGTGAACTTTTGTGGATGTGGAATGTTGATATTCACATGGCAAGGCAAAATACACTTGATAAAGTGAGTAAAGCAAGGAAAAAAAAACACACCAGAAAAATGAAAACTGAAGATTGTCTTTGTGTCCCCCAACAAAGCCTGTAACTAGAACAGTTCCTTCAACCTGTCTTAAGCAGGCAGAAAGCTCAGGCTCTTTCTATTTCTTCATGAACTGCCTTTGCGTATCATTTTTCAACATCTTTCATATCTGGATTTGAAATGAAAATCTAAATAGTGCAGATGTCCTGTACAGATGTACGTATATACGTGCAGTAACAGAATAGCCTATAACAGGATCTCTTAGTGTCTTGCTGGAAAGTTTGTCAAGGTCACAGTGAGTTAGTCCACAAAATACAAGCAAAATCAGACCTTGTTGAAAATTAGGGACAGCAGGACAGACCACTAGTATTACTGAAAGCTGTAGCTCTTGTATTAGCTTTGTGAACAAAATCAGAGATGCAGTATGTGCATATTTTGCCAGCGTAGGAAAATGAGGGTGGATGACACTGAAGCCTGAAATAAGCAGGATTAAAAGTAGCAACTGTTGCCATTAAATATAACTTTCTTTGGCAGGGGCTTTTTTTGCTTATATAGCAGGTATGCTTTTATATATATTAATTATGGATGGGCAAGATACTTCATGAAGTAACAAGCTCTGGCTGTACAAAGGAGAAATTAAAGTATGGCTCTTGGATTCTGAATGAAAAAATACGTACTGTAAACTGAACTTTTAAGGCCTATTGTAATTTGTCACCTATGTAAACTAGTGAACTCTTACCAAAAATAGGATACAGACTTTGTGGATGGGAAGTGCTTTCTACTGGGAATTCCAGTTCTTCTCTGCCACAGTTGCAACAGTTGCCAGAGGACTGCCATCGGGGTAGCGACTGTAATGCTTCATATGGTCTGGTTGCAGGTGTCCAAAAAAGGCATACCAGGTGGAACAGGGAGCAGAGAAAGACTGCTAGGATAGGATAGGGGAAAAAGAAGCTTAATCTGGGAGGGATTAGAGGAATGCATCTTGGATGTAGGCTTGGACAGTGCATGAGAGCCCTCTATAAGAACATCACAGGGAGAAAATAGGCAGGATGAAGGAACACCATTTGAGCGGAGGCTAGTGCTGGCTCAATAAAAAATTATGCAAACTTGTCTTCAACAAAACTGAACTGGAAATGACAAAAAAATTTCTAATCCTTGGTGAGGCTCTGGACCAGTCTTCTAGCTGGGGCAGGGGACTTGAGTTTTTCTAAGAACATGACAAGCCTGTGGATTGCAGAATTTGCTTCTGATAACAGGGGGCTGGATTCACTGATTTTACTGGTTCCTCCCAATCCCATTTAGATGAGTATGGGCTAGTCCAGTAACTGCTACTATGCTGTTGCTTTCTTTTCTGTGGAAATGTGTCAACACGGTAAATGCTGATTCAGAGTTACTGAAGTATAAGTAAGCTTTGCCTCTTTCTGCACTTGTTTTTCAGGATTTTGCCCTGCCATCTTCTGAAAATGCTTCTCTTAATGGCAACAGGTGCATAGTTAGTCCTCTGCACTCTTGTTTATATTAAAAAAGTAGGCTGTTAGACATGGCTAAAATAATTTCCCTATTCTTACGTGTTACCTGGCATTTTCTGGTGGGCAGCAAAAAATTGACTAGACTGTTGTACCTGCCTATGTCTCTTGTGATTATAGTAGAGCTGTGTGTTAAATAATGAATGCATAAGCCTGTGTTTCATGTACTGCTGGTCAAAATTACTCATAGGAACTGTTGGTACCATATCCAAAATCATTCTTAGAAACGTCAGTTTTACAAAAGTGCAAGACAAAATATCTAGTCATACAAAAACATAATCAAATTTACATTTTAAAGTAAAAATACACTCTGGCTTAACTTTTGTGCATTAAATAGGTAGCTTTTCACGGTAAATAAAAAAAAAGTTCTTGATTTAGTGCTTAATAGCATCCATCAAGATTGAAACAATTATATGAAGAGAATACTAGTAAAATGATTGTATCTTTTGATGTCAGTTTATTTTGAGTGATAAAATATCGATGTAAGAAAAAATGACACTGAAGAGGAAACAATGGTAGGAAGGAGTTTGAAAGTCAGCAACTGGTTCTAAGTGGGAATTAGATACTAAGTCTCAGCATAACTAGATAATTTTTAGCTCCCTAAATATATCTTTTGAGTGGGAAGCTGGAATATAGAAACTGAATGCTGCTTTAATTTTTAAACTGGTTTAAACCAGCTAAATTTGCGGAAACTATTCGGACGCAAAAGCAAGTTTTTTTCTTTTTTGAAATATCATTGTTTGGGGACTTTCCCCCCTGGGTACTGTTTAAAATTGTTTTATTATGATGCATTTGTTGTTTGCTGATCTCTGGTAGATACCAGAGATGCTACTTTGGCTCACCCTTGCATTCTTGGATTAGAGCACTGAGACTTCTATATTCTGTCATGTTAAATTTGTGGTTATTATTTGGGTGACTATATGAATGGTGCTATTGCTCATCCACATTGAAATGCAATTAAAAGCCCAGATTCACCAAGTAATGGACTGCCCTTTCCCTGGGGTCCCAAATTCTCTGAGCTCAGAACTGTGCCATGAAACAATTCTGCTGCAGCATTTTTTACATTTAGAGCATGGAAAATGAGTATCTGTTTTAAAATTTCGATGAGGAACTACATACCATCTACAAATACTTTCAGAGGTCCATACATTAGTTACATCTTTGCATTGGTATACATCTGAAGCCAACTTGCCCTGCCTCTTGGATAAAAACATTTTTAATCTTTGTCTCTGAATATGTTTGATAAAATCTAAATGTCCAGTTCAGCTAAAACAAAGGATTACAAGATCATAAATAGGAAAAGTCCGAAGACTTGTGCTTTTCTTTTTCTAACAATGCAGTTGAAGGAACATTATGCTACAAATAAGAGTCAAAGTAGGACAACAAGAAATAAAAATCTACTCACATTGTGAAAAGCAATTGGATGTTCTTTAACTGGACAGTAAAGGAACTATTTTAAGTGCTTCCTTTTGCTTCAAACAGGTGGCTCAAGCATGCTATTTGGAGTTCATTTACAGTCAATTGATTCATGGCTAATAACTTAAAAATACTACACTTCCTGTAAGTGTTATGGTCAAAATGTGGCAGTCAAGCCTGAGGCCAAAATTAAGTTGTATTCTTTTTAAGGAAGAAAAAGCACTGACATTTAACCACACTGTATTTTCGAGATTTTAGTTGAAATTCATATGAGGAGTCCCAGGACAGAGTGGTTTTATTTGCCGCACTTACCAACTCCAGTGTACACAGGAAAAAAAAATCTTTCTGTAACAATGTAGGTCTTCAGGTTAGGAGATACAATGCTTTTACCTTCACTGCATCTTTTTTATCTGATTTTTTTTTTTTAATTGCTGTCATCCTACTTTCAGTCTCACATACACCTCTCATGGAAATTCGAAACACTTTGCAAATATAGCTGATATTACTCTCATAACATTTCTGCTAAGTGTACCCCTTCTTCTACATGAAATAGTGGTGCAGACAGACTGTATACAATCTTGAGCAAACTACTTAGAGACTGAGGCATTGCTGGGTTATGACACACCATGAAATCTTGGCTTCACCAGAGCAAGCAGTGAAACTCCTGTTGAGTCCAGCAGAATCAGCCCCAGTGTCTCCATTCATGGTCCTGTCCATTTTAGTAATAAGCTGGAGGAAGCATTGTGTTTGTGAAACAGAGTATTTAGTCAATAGCTTTCCATATCTTTTCTTCTCATGTTGCAGAATTGGAGAATAAGAGCTAGTTTGCACTCAAAGTACCCTTCTGTTCAGTGCTGTAGTTTCTGCACTGAAGACATGCTGACATATTTTGTGGGTATGACCAGTGCAACAACTTTAGCAATCTTATGTCACTGTAGCTGAAAAGGGGAGAGGTAAGGCAAAAATCTTTCTTTGAACAGTCTGTAGTGATACTTTGCAGAGTTGACAAGGAAAGTTCTGAAAATCCTAACAAGGTTTGAAGGCTTAGGCTTATGCATGTTCTTATGCAGGAAAGTGCTCTTTTCCTTTCTGTGAAAGTCTAGGAGTATTTTCAACACTGCAGTTAGGGCCAAAAACTTTTTCTCAAAGAATTCTCACAGGGTTGAAGACAAGGATTGTATGTTTCAGTATGTGTTAATTCCTAATATTTCCTTCAAAAGCAGTATATATATTTTTTTCTTCTTCTGTTCATAAAGCCTCTGCCTCCGTGTCATGACTCTACGGAATCTATGCAGGTGTACAAACAGCACTGCAAAATAGCAGAAGAGTACCATGAGGTGAAGAAAGAAATTGCTCTGCTAGAAGAAAGAAAGTGAGTAACTTTCCCAAAGTACTTACTGCTCTATATTCTCCTTGTAAAATCCTGTTCTAAACATGAAGGTTTTAGATGATATTTTGTGACCTTATTCTTCTGCCCAACAGTCACAATACAGCACAACAGTTAGGCCCTTGGTTCTTAGGATCAACTGGGACTGCTAAGGACACGGAGCTTGGTTATGTGAATGTCCCTTAAAACCTTCATCGACAGCATTAGGACACTTTATTCTCGTCAGAACAGTCTAGTTCATCTGCTGCAAGTCCCCTTTTGAGTTTTAGGGATTTTTTTTTTTNCTATGAAATGGCAAAGTGCTTTCTGTGACTCTTTCCACAAGAAACCTGAAAAAGGAATTCTGAGAGAGAGAGGAAAGAGAGTGAGTAGTGAAAGCTTTTACCACACAACCAACCCCAAGCAGTAACAGTTACTGCTTTCTCCTGCAAATGCTCTTTTATTTTTACATTCACACTGAGGGTGACTTCAAGAAGTGTTGCCTTCCTCAAGGAGAATTACCTCAGTGTGGATCTCTTGAGATTTCTTGGGAGAATA
>VXAL01003759.1:110427-145514 GCA_013399475.1 Chauna torquata
TTTTTTTTTTTCAGCATAACTTTATGTTTTACTGGAAAGCATAATGGATCTTCAGTTTGGTGTATATTACTTGACAATATTAGTAAATTTTATTCTGTGCATCTCTATGTACATTTACATTTTAGGTGTTCTTATCCAAAGTGATTAAGCTGGAGGGCTGNTACATTCACACTGAGGGTGACTTCAAGAAGTGTTGCCTTCCTCAAGGAGAATTACCTCAGTGTGGATCTCTTGAGACTTCTTGGGAGAATAAAGACACAATCATTTTTCCAAATGCTCCATGAAGTTTCTGTGATTGGTGTAGTGTATGGTGAAAGAATATAGCTTTTAACATGTATGGAAAAGAAACATTCATAGTATAGCAACAGGGCTCAAAAGAGCTCTGACAGAGAGTTTTGAGTAGAGGGGGAACCTTTGTAGATGTGTCATAGCAATCTTGGCACAGTCGACCATGCAGTTCAGCCAGGTTTGCATCTGTGGGAGTCCACAGCTGCAAAAGCAAGCTGATGGGGGGGAACTGGTGAAATCCCATAGTCTTATAAGTAAGATAGCCAAAGATCACTGTGAATCCAAACTATGAAGAATAACAAAGTGACACTTGTCTTTATCAGGGTTGATGGGTGTAGGCACAATATGGTTAGTTGTTGCCTAATGTGTTGGAACTAGTTGAGGTTTCCCACTACCGAATCCCCTTCCACTGCTGGATCTGCATGGCACTCAGTTGCTGACATATTGGCACAAAGGCTAAAAAAAGAAGAAATAATAACCAGAAGAGTCTAACACTGAGTTCTCCCAATGATTTCATTTGACTCATCATTAGTAAAACTTGGCCAATCAAAAGTAATTGATGTTTTAAAAAATGTGTAGAGAGAAGATAAGTAATTCAAATAATTTTACAATGATTTGTCAAATTTGATTATCTAAAATAAGCTGCTTACATGTGTATTTAGTAACCAAGGGAATTCAGTGGGAACCATCTGTTTGTCCTTTCTGAAAACACCACCTGAATATAAAATCTTAAATGGAGGTTTAGGTGCTTAACTTTAGACATCTAAATTCAATAGTTCAATTCAATTGTTTTTTAGAGTCTACCAATATAAATGCATTATTATTGACACATCCCTGAATCAGCTATGCCCATTTGCAAACTAATCTTGAGACCCTTGAAAACCAGGCTTTTTGCATTTACTAGAATGAAAAAAAAAATGCTGTTTGAATGCATTTTTGTATATCTATGCAATCTGTGGCACTATCTGAATTAGAAATATTCTGCTCCTTGGGAACAGCAGACACATGCTCAAAACTGTTTACCTGAGCTCAAAAACTATCCTAATCAACCCCTGAGACCAGAAGTCAGCCTCTCAGCAGTGGTCATTCTGGATGAACTAAGGGGCTTAAAGCTGGCATTTTCCTTCATTCCACCAGTGGATGTCAACAGTGGAACAATGCGAGGAAGTTTCCACTACTTCTACCTTTGCTGTACCTGTTTTGTGGACCGAAGATTTCATGCCCCAGTAAATATGTTAATACAAGAGCAGCTGAATAAGGCAGCAAATAGTTCTATTATTGTCATTCTTATGTGCCTCCTAATTACATATTTGTGGCCTAGATCTTCACGTGCTGTGTAGCTGTGAAGTACCTAGACATGAAAGATGTCAGTGCAGTGTGTTTACAACCTTCCAAATCCTTTAATCTGAAGAAGTAGTCCTACAAGCACTAGGACTGAAGATGCTTAATTTCCTACAGATTGGTGCACTGTGGTTATTTGATTTTGAAGTTGAAAAAGCTGCAAGTGCCAAGTGAAGCTTTTTTCTCCAGGGAACTATGTATGAAGTCCCTCCGTCCAGGTAGATTCTCTATTTTGTACTGTTTTGGAGGAGGGCTCATGATGCTGCCTTCCCCCTTTGGGGTGTCTTTCTTTTCTGTAGCAGTGTGTTTTGGTGGTGGTGGTGTTTCTTTTTTTTTTTTTTTTTTAAAAACCTTCCAGAAACTGACTGGGACTTCTTCACCTTGTAAAGTTTGGTTGAAATTGGAAGATAGATTTAAAAGTTACTAGGACACATAGACCTCTACACACATGTAAGCATACATGACCTGAATACATTTACCTTGATTTTGTATAAAGCTAGGTAGAAACATGGTATGAGTGTGGAGGGGTAGAAGTAAGCAAGACATAAATGAGGTTTTTGGTCTAGTGATCACTGATGTATATCTAAAAATGCTCTCAACAGTAACATTTTGAAAGTTAAAGGAAGTTTACAGGATAGCATATGCTGAATTGAAAAGGTGAAGAGTGTCTGGGATGATGTAGATAGTGTATTTCTTTCTCAAAAGAAGATGGTTTGTCTTTTCTAAAAGAAGTCTGACGTGGTGCATAGCTTTTAGACTCAAGCAGTTATAATCAAACTGAAAACATGGAGTTGTTTTCTGTTGGCTTTCTGAAATTTGAGCAGATTAAGAACTGTTACAGGTGTCTTGATCTTCTACATTTGAATTTGAATGTATGGAAACGCAGATTCACAATTGCCTACTTCATCTGCTATCTATTACTATCTATTGTCTATTGTAAATATTAACTTGATAAAATGGACAAAGATAAGAGTTTTACTCCTTGTAATGTGAACAAGTAATTTGTGCAGTGTTCTTTGGCTTACATTTTTACTAAAGACAACAAGAAGTGCTGTTGGATGATGGCCCTGCCAGTGTTTTGAACTTCTTCTGCACGGGTCAACTCACCTGGAGAATTCAAATGTTAAGTCCCACCTGGCAGTGTCTGCACCTGTGGTGCCTACTAGTAGTACACGGTGCATACAGAATATTGAAGACGATGATTGTCAGGAACGAAGCAGAAAATAGACTGAACCTTTTTTTTAATTTGGTAGCTAGGAGAAAGAAATTATTTTAAGTTAACCTGAAATAAATATCCATAGAGGTATTGGAGATGTTTAGTAAAACAAACAAACAAAAAAATGGAATTGTATTCATTCTACTTCAAACAACTTTTTTTTTTCCAACCTCCAAAATTCAGTGTAACCTTTTATATATGAAATAATACACACAGGTATATTTTTAAAGGAGGCATCTTTAAGAAATAGAAAGGTGAATAACATTGTTTTAAAATAGTCAAAAAATATTTACTCTTTTGAAACTCTTCAAAGGTTTTCAGTTCTTCTTAGTTTAACTGTAGTGTGTGGATTATGTATGGCTGGAGTACAGAAAGGCAGTGCTGTGAAACGTCAGGGGTTGCTTTTCTTCAGAGAAGAACAGCTTATTTGCCCCTTTCTGTTGCGTGCAATGCAGATGGCAAGAGAGTGTACTAGGTTAGGTGTGGGAGAGAAGATGACAAATATTTCACAGGAAAATGAGAAATGTGAAAGAGAAAGGGAGGTTGTGGGTTCAAAAAAAGGAAGGTCACAGGGCAAAGCGAATGGGAAGGGAAAAAGAAGTTAGGAAAAAGACAAACAAAAGGAAGCAAGAAATTGAAAGAATATAAGAGAACATTGGGTAGATTTTTTTTTTTTTTTTGCTAATATAAATCATCATAGCTGTTTGCAGTCTTCACTAAAACTCTTCCCATTTATGCCATTTATGTCAGCAATATGTAGTAGAAGGGACAAAATCAGTCTGGAATGGGAGACACGATCGAAAAGAAAGAAAAGGGTGTGGAAGCGAGAACACACCACATTTAGGTCGCAGAATGTTATTTAATTTATGTTCCAGAAACACACATGTATTTCCATAACAGATGTTTTTGGGTATCTAAGTTTGTGTGAAAGGGATGGGATGGCTGGTTATTTTGAGCACTTGTTATATTGCTATTACTAGATAATGACCCTGGATTATGTAGTTAAATATTAGAGTTGCCATGGTTGCTAGCTATATCTTATATTCTTAGCTCTGGCTGGTTTTCTCTTTTTCCTTCTCCAGACAATTCTAATATAACTCTCCAGAAAATATCTCTTAACCACCACCTGGTTTAGGATTGCTCTTTTTCTTTGCCATGGCTATGATTGCTTTTCATTCCTTTACACATGTTACAGGCAACATGCTGTGGAGATGTCCACTTAATTTTGTGGATCCTTCCATATGCTTTAGCATGCTCTCATTACCCTAGGAGTGTTTCCAAGGTCTCAAGTCCAAGTGGTTCCTCCAGGTTCTCCACTTTCTGCAGAGTCTTTCCCTACACTGTTGAGGCAAATAGCCTCCAGACTTTCAGGTACTGCAGAAAAAGATTGATGTAAGACATAAAGGCAACCTTTTATCTTACTAATTTTTCTAATCTAGACCTGATTTTTCATCAACTCATATATATCCAAAATACCTGTTAACTTGCCAAATGAGTAGAAATAACAGCTTTTCAAATAAAAAGAGAAACCTCAACTTGCCCTGTTGTAGTAATGAATACTTATGTACATTTTATGTGTGGCATCCGAGAAATAGTTTTATTTACATTAAAACAAGCTATCTCAGTGTTTTAAAAATTAGTTACTAGACTTTGAACATGCAAGGGCAGTCTCCTTAGTCAACAGTTACCTTACGGAGGTCTCGTGATTCCTTATGACATGAAAGCCATGTCAAATATGGGAAGAGTGAATGACCTTACAGCCACCAGAACACACAGACGTGTCAGCTAGGAAGAAGTGCGTAGTAAGTACTATAGATGTTTGATCCTGAATACATTGTTCACAACCAGGGAAAGACAAGTCTGCCTTTTTGCACTGTGGAAGCTGTTTTCCATGAGTCCAGTTCATCTCCAAATAGATTTATCTGGAGTGAAGTATATCTGCTTCGTCTGTCACTTTTCTTGGTATTTATTCATTGTGAATATTACTATAAAGTAATTCTGTTCTCTGCATGTGCAGTGATTAAGGCCAGGACAAGAGAAATAATTTCCCTAAGACCACAATGTTTTTTTTTCCTGCTCTGGTATGGCTTGTGGTTTATTGGTTCATGATGGAAATCATACTGGTCTTCCCTTCCCACCCTAACCCCTCCCCAAAAAAGAACACTTAAAGTGCACGTTACAGATTGTCTCAAACCTTTGAGTACCTCAGCACCATTTTAGAAAATACCTTATCAATGCTGTTAATATTTAAACACAGGGTAACCATTAACAGCAAACACAGATTACACAATGCTAGATCTATTTATTAGGCATCCATAACAAAGGCTAGATGGTGCAAGAGCTTAGTATGATATTCTTTAACCTCTGAGAGCTAAGTTCAAATCCTGGATTAGATCAGAAGCAAATGTTAGTTACTGTCCTCATCCTTTTGTGAGCTTCGTAAACCACACCATTCATAACATTTAGCGATTCCCTGGTACTCTAATTTTAGATCTCTGTGGCAGGCTGGCACTATTTGCCTGAAACATCACCCTACCCTGTAAACAGGTGTTGATCCTGATGGGAAGGGAATAAGTAGGTTCTGCTGACTCAGAAGTGGGCAATTTTACTACATCAGTGCAAGGAAACTGCTTTCTGGGAGGGAGGGAGGTCCTAGAGTGTGGACTACAGAAACGAGGATACTTTGATCTTAACTCATTTTTGCTTTTTTTAACAGCAAAGCTAAGTCTCAGCAAAAAAAGTCACCTGCGCTGCTTGAGTTTTATTAGAGAGCAGCACGAAAACTATGCTTGCACAGAGCCTCATCTTATCAAATCAGGATGGCTATTCATTAATAGAGCTGTCTGAGTTTGCACACTGCCTGTGCCATGCCTGGCTCAAGTCCAGATACAGTAGTCAGTACCTTTCTTTCACAAGTACTGAAATTCCCCATGGAGAACATTTACCTGCTGTTAAGAGGCTGATTATTTATTAGTGTGTTCACTGCACCTCCCTTTAAGAACCTCGTGAAGTGTAAGAAAAGTAAGAATTATTCCAAATTAATTTGTTTGGAAGACTTCTCAGTCAAGAGCCTGTAGTTTGAAAAAGTTTCATTTAATCTTTCAGTCCAGCATTGCACCAGTAGAGTAATTGCAAAGAAATACTGCCGAAGTTCTCTGTTGGTCCTAAGAGACAAAAATTGTCTAGAGGAAGCCCAAAGGGCTAAAGTGGTTAAAGCTGCTGGACTAGTAAAATCTCACTGTCCTTAAATGCATTTCTTGCACTCTAAAGCGTACTTGCAATTACTACTTTGTGGTCGATAGTCACATTAATAGGAGCTGGACTATCAAACTTTCTAACATGATCAGTTCATCTTGGCCAATTTGAAAACTGGTTGATCTAGCATGGCCTAAGCAAAGAGAAATGAATCTGTTAATGGCTTGCTGCTTTAAAAGAATTTAAGACTACATTATGCCAAATGTTAACAGAGTTCTGCTAAAGAAAAATACACTCAATATTTTTTCTTGAACTGATTGAATATGCCTTGTATCTGGTGAAAGGAAACAGAAGAGGCTTTGCTACAGTATAGCTGCTATGCATTACACCCGTGGTATAAAACAAAGCTGACATTTAGCTACAGGAGGGCTTCTATATGCTGCAACTTTTGGATGATTTAAATTGTTGTAATGGCTGCTAACTCCCCCATTTCATTTTTATATGGGAAGCACAGCTGGGAGAAATGAGTGTGCCAGGGGTCTCTTGTGACTCCTTGAACTGCAGTAACTGTGACTGTAAACAGTCAGCTAAGCCATGGGTAAACTATGCTATCTCTTAAAACTGTAGTAAAGACAGAGGAAGATTAAGCTAATCTTAAAAGAAGGCCAGATAGGAGAACTCCATTTCAAAACCCAGGTGCTTAAAGTTTTGCTGCTAGAAGTGGTAGTTTTGCAGGTACAAGTAATGCAAGTGATCAGCAAATACTGAAATGTTATCCTTTTTGACCCGTGGAGACAGAATTACTAGTCTGTAAGGATTTCCTGTATGAAAGCACTGATCTAGCTTGCCAGGAGGGCTCGTTCAAAAACTGCAGAAAAAGCTATCCACTTTGAAGGCATTACATCTTCCCACAGATGATCTACAAACATTATTTTGACATGACTGAGAAATAAAGTCACAGGGCTACAAACAGTTAAAAGATTAACTAATCTCTGAGATAGAATGATCAAAAGAGCTAAGAACCCTTTAAAAGAGACTTCCTGTAGCAGGGGTGAAGAAATGGTTTGACTTAAAGGGAAATAAAGCAGAGGCCAGGCTAGTCTGCCGGGTAACTAAGTGGAGAGCGATTAGATACCCCGTGAGTTACTCATGCCTTCAGTGTGTTTTGTTTTAAGGCCTCCTTTATCTTAACTCCTGCTGAGGGAATTTCAGTTGGTACTCTGCAGGAGACTCCAGCTTCTGGCCAGCTCTGGGAATACGGGGCACTGTGTGACTCTGTCCAGGAAGAAGCTACAGCTTGAATCCTCAAGTGTCTGCTCTTAAAAAGACCAGGAGGGGTCAGGTTTGCCGTTGGATGACTGTACTGCAGCAGCAGGACTAAGATCTGAGAATAAAAACATTATAGAAACAATATGTATTGTTCAGATTAGTGTGCATAGCATTTACTAGAATCTTTTTTTCTTGGTAGAATGGAAAACTAAACCAGGCGTACTTCACAGAATATACTCATAAAGCTAGCCAATTGAACAACAACAACAAAAACCTTTCTCACTTTCAAATATGTTCAGTACTGAGAGAAAAAATAAATTGTTATTCTTCTTATACAGGCAAAATACTAGTATATGGTCCCTAGAAAGCCGATTCTCCTCAGTGAGCTGCATGGTCAACTCTTACTGAAGTTAGAGATATTTACTTGAAGATCCTCAGCATTTTGCAGGTTTGGTCGCTGAATAACAAAACTTTCAGAGATTTTGGCAGCTTCATCTTTTAAAGGAAAAAGGACGGCTCTAACAAATTAGTTTTCTAGGCCTGTATTTCACAACAGCTCAGGTAATACCATATCAACAACCTGTAGTCCGGCTTTAACCTAACATATGACAATACATATTTGTTTACTGCTGTTTTTAATGTGTTGTTGTTGTTGTTGTTGTTATTGTCAGAAAGGAGCTGATTGCCAGGCTGGAACAAGTGGAAAAAGAAAGCATGGATGCAGCTCAGCTGGCTAAGGAGTATGCAGAACTGACGGAGGAGAATCGAACACTGAAGCTGGCCCAGACGCAGTGTGTAGAACAACTGGAAAAACTCAGAATACAGTATCAAAAAAGACAGGGATCCTCATAACTCACAACTACCTTATGTGAGGCAGTTAATACAGGATTGGTCCTGTGATGGAAAGAGATTTTAAAATAAAGGTCTGTTTAATATGTTATAACACTTTACTACAGATACAGAGTATGTAGAAGTCTATATTTGATTTAATGCTTGCCAGCCAGTAGCTTAATATAATGGATATTTCATCCATTATATAATGGATATTTTATTTCAAGCAACATAATTGAAGTTAATCTATCCCCATTATATGTTCTAGCAGATCAGGTTTCTTTTCTAAACATATTTCTTCCAATTTAAGAAGATATGGACACACTAGAAAATGATATAAATAGTCTCTGTGTTGGGAGTTTGGACCATACTAAGGCATACAGCAGGGACAATGTTAATATATGGAATACATGTATGTTAATTTTAGTTTAGTGAAGATTTTTTTAATTATTTTCCTCATGCGTAAAGTATTTGGAAGTTATCTTAAAACGGATCTCCTCATGGGTGAAAACTATACTTTATTATCCTATGTCAGCTTTACATTGTATAAAATCTGAGAAATTGAGCATTAAAATTGAAGTAACCCAATTACTATTTATGAAGTGAGTGTACTGCCAATAATAATTTTCAAGTTATGAAATTGAAAGGAAACAGATGAGATCAGGCTTTCCTTCCTCAAGCATAAAGATAGCCTGAAAGTCTTTTTATTGTACTTTTTGTCATGAGAGAAATCAAAAACTAATGTATGAATGCTGCCATCATAGTTTTAAGTGAGAATATGTCAGTAAAAGTGCCATGAGGGTATTTTGTTCTTATTTTCTGGTTATGTTCTGAAACATGAGTGGCTGTAAGTAGGGACAGGAGTTCCGTGACATACAAGTAACCTGGAATTAAAATGTTTGTTTTACTTGCTCTATTTATCCCTGTATTTCCCTAAATCAATTGAAATTCTTTGTTATACTTCCATTTCTATTCATACAGTATTTTTTTCATTAAAAGCAGATATAGAAAAGCCATTTTATGTTCTGAATGTTCTTAAACCACCCTGTATTTTAAACTCTGCTTGACAGATGCAGCTTGTGACATCTTCATGCAGTTGGAGTTCAATAGAAACTTGATTTGCCGTTAGTACTAAAATGTCTTAGTAATTGAAAACTATGCACTTAAGATTTCCGCCATCACTTTAGCTTTGCTTATTGTCACTGATATCTTATAAAAATGGGATTTTAGGTTAATCCAAACAGTTCCTGGGGAAGTCCTTTGGCACCAAAATGTTCTCCAGTAACACAAGCTGCCTCTTCGCTCCTCTGTGCCCACTCCCCACAGCGCTCCCCGCAGCGCCCGAGTTGAGGCCGGCTCCACGCTGCTCCCAGTGCCTCATGCTGCAGCAGGAGCACACTGTTATCCGATGGCCCAGTTTGCACTCTGTCTTGTGAGAGCTGGAGAGAAAAAAAGCATAATGAATAAAAAATGCTTGGGACGTCAAGCCTGGGAATGCTGGAAAGGCCTTGCTGATGGCAAACATACCTTGTGCAGACTTCTGGGTTTTGCTTTGAACACAGGATGCTGTGGTGTCTGGGTTGTGTAGTCTTTTGTCTGGATTTACGTGTTTTGAACAACAGGATTATCATTGTCAAAATTATTTTGTGGATTTAGTCACAGAATTTTCTATCTCGGTTTGAAAACATCAGCCAGTCTGTGTGGTGATTTCAGTGAATTCGGTGCAAACTGCACGTACAATTATTTCATTAACAGACTGGTTTTGTATGCAGATGGATCAGGCTGCAGAACTTTACTTGTAAATGACTGTTCACCTCAAAATTTTCTGTTTAAGTTCAGCCATTATGTTATAGATGTCAGAATAATATCAGATCATTCTTGGAGAAAAACCTGAGGAGAACTGGGCCTCGCTTGTGGCACACGGTGATTTGAGAGTAGCCACAGAATGTGGCTTTTCTAACCTACAGGTACTGACCACTATGGAAGTCTCAGGAAATATTTTTACAGGTGCACAGACACAAAATCTGTGGTGTGGTCCAGTTACCAGCCTGGATAAATACGGAACTCCTAAAACATCCCAAACTAATTGAAGTCAGAGATCTGTATTTAAACTGGACTGTGGCTATTTGCAATCAATTTTTCCTCCTACTTTTAGGTATGGTTGAAGTAAAAAATAAGTGTTTTGTATCAATATATTTGCATGCTAGCATGGATGCTCATATTCCTGATAATAGTGACCCAGAGAAACTGCATCACAATTCAAATAAGTAAAACTAAAATAGAAGTACCAAGAATGAAAAATTGAAGTATCTTGTGAAAAGAATTTTTTAAAGAAAAAATATACCAAGGGAAATGTGATTCAAAGAGAAGAGAGTAGACAAGTGGAATTTTCCAAAAATATTCGTAGGCAAATAAATTAAAGTGCAGAACAGTCAGCATAACCCAGAGAATCATTCAAATATTGCTAGGTGTTCAAACGGGTAAACAGCCTCCTGAGAAGTAACTACTGTATCTATCATTCATATCTTGATTTTTTTTTTATCCAGAGCATAAGGATACACATTTTCATATTCAGTAAATCTCCAGTTTTGACATGCTGAATTTTTCTCTAGATATTACTTTGAACTCTGTATCTCTGCTGACTTAATAGCTAAAAGTAAGTTTTTTAAGAAAAAAATTTGCTTGTCATAATTATACTGTATTTTCCAAAAGATAATATGATTTGTGTCTTTGTGTTATATAAGGAGAGACCTTAAATTGTTCTGCTAGCTAGGTCCATTGTAAGTATAGCACTGTAAAAAAGTTTTTTATACAATTATTTCAGAGATGTGTTTGCGTTGTGTTTCACCCCGGAACTTAGAAGCCAATTTCAGCTTTTGAGTTCAGCAGCCAATGAGACTTTCAATTTTGTAATGTCTGACTGCAGCCTGTGACAGCCACAGTCATGTTCAAGCAAACCAGCAGAGCATCTGAAGCTTGCCCTCGCAATTCACCCATGGCCAGAACACAAGGAAAGACATGCAAAAGGCTTAGATGGCAGAAGGAGTTTCTAAATGTATAAAGCTATATAGATACAGTCTGTTACACAGAGAAAGTGTATTTCTTGCTATTATTCAGGTTATTCAGGTTAGCAAAAGTAAGCATGCCACTGCAAGGACAAACACATTTGCTTCAGACCACTTAAGAAAACAATGAAGTAAATGGGTTTAAAAAAACAAGACCTGTGCTGTCCATTTCCTATTATTACTAACTAACTTCCTTTCATCGTAACAAATGCTGAACAAGCTTAATTTAAGTATCCCAGTTAGCAAGGATATGACTCATGTGGCCTTGAAACAGCTAGATTCTAGGGCAGTTTTATATTTGAAAAGTCTGGAAGATAAGAACCTGCAGGTTTGGGTTTGGCAGCTTGTTTTTTTTTTTTGTTTTGTTTGTTTCCCTTTCCAAGGTTATCTTTATTCCGTCTGTTTTTGTGACTTAATCACCTTTGGAAATGTGTCACCTCCCTCGCCCCAAAGGCTTTATTGCCACCTAGGCCTTTGTGAGCATGATACATGGCTCATTTTTCCCCACCTAACGTTCTTTGCTTGCCCAGTGCCCAGGACGGCAGCACCTAGAGGGGCAGGGGAGGCTGTTGGCCGGAGCAGCCTTGCCACTCTTCTCCTGGAGGGTGCAAAATGTGCACTGGGTGAAGAAGAGGACTGCAGGGAAAGAAAGTTTGCTTCAGGCAGAGACGTAGCAGACAGACCACTGACTCTGGCCAGCAGGATTATGAGGAAAATTGGCAGAACCGATTGTGGCATGGCTTTTCTCTCCCATGCATGTACTTCCACAGATATACGTGCACACCCACAGCCCTGAAGGTCTTCTCCCTCCTGTTAGAGTGTCCTTGCACGTATATACACACAGAAGAGGGGGAAAGATGTCAAATTGACATCAAGCTCCAATTTCCCAAATCAGTGAGCATTGATACCTGCACTGAAGTTTGCAAAAGTTGTGCTTTCAACAGTTAAAGTGCTCTGTGATGCACCAGAGTGCATCTAAAGTGCTCTAAATACCCCCGTCCGTGATACTTTGTGTATCCCCGAACAGGCCATATTCATGGACATTTTGTATTTTAACCTACGTGTGCCTCAGTTCCCTTTGAAAGAAGTGGAAAATTAATTTCTTACCATGGCACAGTGTAGGAAAAGTAATGTGGGAGACCCATGGATAATACAGTGACGAACATCCTTGGAAAATCCATGATGAAACTATTAACTGTCTTCATGATGGGGCTGGAAGGTGTGCAATAACGGAGGTCAGGGCTATTACTGAACAAGGAGGATAGTGCAGAACACTGAAAAGCTGGCCCCAGCTGCCCAACCTGCTGGGCTTCTCTGGGAAACGACCAGGTTCTGCGATCGATCGTAGGACTGGTCTGCCAGGGTGCACGTGGAGGAGGGAGGGAAGCAAGGTAGAGTTGGATGAGCAGTCTCAGTCTTGACCCTTTCCTCACCTGAGTGCCTTGATTTTGTAGCATTAAACCACAAGTCACTGAGATGATGTTTCAGATGCACACAAAGCTGTTCAACTGTCATTTTAAATTAAATAAAATTTTTAAAAAATCTACCTTGCTTGGAACAGTGTCGGTCACCTGTAGGTTCTTCAGTGCTCCTCACAAGGAGTGTCATGTGTTAGTCATACCCGTATGAATGAAAGATGGCAATCATTCACAAAATACCTCAACCCAGGCTTTCTGGACTGCACAATCCAGTGATTTAAACTGTAGAAAGCACAAGATCTAGCATGAGTCACTCAGCATTTCTACATGCCAATCATCAGTTCCCCCTTCTAAACCTCAGTTCCTTTAACAACCCATCCACAGCCCATGCATCTTTACCCCCTCCTGAGTAAGCAGCATCAGTCTAGAGCTCAGATCCAGTTGACTGGTGATCTCATGACGTGGTCTGATGATCGCTGTGTTCTTCATTTGATTTCCAAAAGTTACATTTGTCCAGTGTTTTGTGACTTGGCACTGGTACATGACAGCGAGATGCTCTGCCAGCTTGCGGGTGCTGGCTGTAAGATATGTTTTCTTCCTTTGAACTGTTTAGAAAAATATGAGAACAGGTGGCCTGTGGATTTAGTTATTTGTCTGAATTTTGTATTAAATTTTAATAGAGAAATTAGGGAAATGAAATGAGGATGTGTGCTGATGTAACAAACGTGTGGCGAGATGCAAGACCGTCCTTTGGGTGCTCAGGATGAGTACAGGGATATGAGAACTGCAAGTGACGGAAAGGAACTAGTTACAACTGAGAAGAGGAACTGGTGAGTGAGCTGTTATGCCTTAACTGCTTTCTTGCTTGCTTTTTATGGCTTGCATCAGTGGCTTAAAATTAAAAATCTTTTGTTTGGACATTTCCCAAGGTTTTTCCAAGCCTCGTCTACACGAACATTTCATACTGGAATATTTACTTCATTTAGGGTTATGTTTTTGTCCAGTATGCCTAGTACAAGCAGAGCTACTGTGATAAAGATGCTTATAACATTGTAGATGGTTCTCCTGTAGAAAAAGGAATAACCAGGATAGGGCTTTTTTCTGCTAGTACAGATGCGTCCATGCCAAGGGCTATATTTGCATTAAAATTAATTAAATTACAGCCTTGGTACTAATAATTAAATTACAGCCTATGTATAGTAAAAACAACACTGAAGCTAGAGTACTTTGGCACTGAAATAAATGCATCCCCACGAATCACCTTTTACTGCTTTAATCGCACAAGTGGAGTTTGTTGCTTTTATTAACTAGATCCCGAGTTACCCACATGAAGGGACAGTGGTGTGATGTTCTGTGACCAAAAACCTCCCACTTCTGTCTTGTGACTTCCCTACAAGCATATGGCGCATCCCGGCGAGCAACCCAGACTGCCCTGTGCCCACAGACTTCCTCCACAGCCCTGTCATGGCAGTGGTCTCTCCAGCTTCTTCGACTTGTGCCTGTCACACTCCCCAGCTGTGTGTGGATAGTTTAAATAAGTCAGCCACTCAGAACTGTTAGGAGCAGCCAGAAGCAAAGACATCTTTTGAAAACATTACCTGCTAAAAACCTTAACTGTCTTGTGGTCAGATCCTTCTGTGTTCATGTCAGGATGGAGGTTTACTGATTAAATGTCAGTATAGAAAATACTAGGCAAGTGTTAATAGTCATGGAAGACAGGCACATTCAAACATACTCATATAAGTACAGTTCTAAATGTTTGGCTTATTTGGGGAGCTCAGTTCGTTGTGTGCTTAATCAGAAAAGAAGCCCACTAGTCACATATGAAATAGTACCTCTCTATGACACTGTCTGAAGGCCAAGGAGAATGTGAACACTAATTTGTGAAATGATTTCAAAAAAGAAGTATTCTTTCAAGGAAAATAAAAGCCCTTCATAAAAGTTCCCAACTAAGCTAAGTTACATCCAGGTGTACACTAAAATATGCTAAAAATGTGCCTGAATCTATTTACGACCTTTTAAAAAGCAATCAGTGGTTTAAGCCTGTAGAACATACTCTTACATCTGACTGTGTGAGCTCCCTCTGGCGGGTAACGTGACATCTACCACAATCATTGCAAAGCAGATACAGACAACCTCAGTAAACGTTTTTGGTATACAGTTACAGTTATCCAAGTGGAGTTTTGGTTATTTAAGTGGTTATAGCGACTAATTATTTATTTTATCTAGTACAGGACAGTATACCAATTTCTCACCATCTGATCATACCCGCGTGAAACTACCAAAAGGGTGATATCCAGTATTTTTAACATACTAGAAATACTTGCACCAGGCTGTAGTTTTCAGCAAAGCATTGGATAACAGCTAACATGAACACCCAAACTGAAAGAGTTCTGGCACCCCAGAGAAGCTAAAAGAGTTCATAAAGCTTAGACATCATATCATATAGAAATGTCTTTATGTGTCCAAAGTAGTTCTGTTGACTTCAGCTGTATTTACATGGAACTGTGTTGATTCCTGCCTGAAAATCTGGCCTAACCAGCTTTCCTTTAGAAAGTACCATCCGGTACTAATTGATGGCAGATTCTACATAAAAAGCATTTATACAATAGCAGAAAAACTAAGAATCAAATATGCTTTAAATAAGAGTACAGAACAGCTAACTAACATTTCTTCTTTTGTTGGTAAGTTTTAATAGGCCTTAAATCTCATACAGCCTGGTTTTCGTGAGTTACATTTTGAAAAAAAGAAAGTGCAGTGCTGTCTTTCTGTTTTTCTCTCTGTATTCAGGTTAAGTAACCTGAACACCCGAAGTGCTGGACTTTGGAAGCGTTCCCTAACAGACGGGCAATTTTCCAGCCACAGTTCAAGTTTCAATGACCCAAAGTGGTCATGCTGGAATATTAGGATTGTTTTGCAAGCCATGAATTCAGTGGCTCTTGCACAGCCCACGATTTATTTGAGCAACCATATTTTTTGGAAGATTTGAATTCATTTGGAAGGAAAAAGAGCAGAAAAAGCATGCTAATAAGTTTGCTTTGCTACTTTAGCTGTTTCAGAATTCCCCGTTAGTTAATGAACAGAGGTTTCTGTTTCCTCACCTGGCTGAAACCTGGCAAGAGACAGAGACCTTGTTACATGATATTTAAAAGTGAGGCATGAAAAAGAAAGAAAACATAAGCAAGAGTTTACCAAACACAGCGGACAACATTTTGATTAGCAGTCTGTCGTAGCTGTGTATCTCCTAAGTACAACAGTACATGCAGTGTTTTCAGATGTTTATGACGGTCTCCTAATCCTGTAATTTCTATTCAAGAGACTGTTAATTCTAAGTTTGACCATCAAGGTGCTCTGATGTAAACCTACCAATATATTACCGTCCGAAAGGGAATCATCACTGAATTTTCATCATGAGAAAGTGGCATTTAAGAGTGCTGAACATGGGTTCTGAAATGAGTGAGTCCACATCTAAGTGAGCGAGGCTGCCAGGTAGGTAATCAGCAACGCCAAGAAGGCACCACATGGTAAACTAGACTTAGGCCCCGGTTAAACATAGCACTTACTGTGGAGCACTGTGGCCATATCGAACAAATCTCTTAAACACATACCTAACTTGAAGTGATGAGTAGTTCCCACCCGTTGGCAGTGGTAAGGTTTTATTCACGTGCTGGAGTGTTTTGTTGGATCAAGGCCAAAGAGTCCAGCACCTTAGCTTGAAACCTGACTGTTAAAAGACCATTTGAATTTAATGACATGCTTGAAGTGTTTAAACACCATGCTTTGTCAGTACCTTTCCACTGAGCTGTGAATGAGCTAAACAGATCGTCACTGAACCTAAACCTGGGAAGGACCTTCACAACGGGAGGTGTGTACAAAACTCAGGCGTCCCGCTCTAGTACTTGGAGCTGGGTCTAGGTCCAGCTTCAGCTGCTGAGGAAGCCAGCCAGTGGTGTAAGAAGTCGAAGTAATGAAGAAAACATTCTTTTTTGTCATTCCTGTTAAACATATTCGCTCCCACTCACACAACTACAGCCGTGCCAACACTTACGGAGTGACTCTGTAGAGTCATTATGTGGAACTATATGAGTTTAAAGAAAAGCAAGCAAACGTAGAAAAAATGTCAGATATTTACAAAGCACTATAAAACACATCTAGAAATTGCTCTTGACTAGAAGATTAACAGCATAATACTGTTAAAGAATTCTAGAAATACTCCACTTGCTTTTCTTTTCTTTGTAAAAATCTAGCAGAAATACTGGACTAGGAGGAAAATACCATGGGTTTCTATGTCAGGTACATCCCACTCCTCCTTCCCTCTCCCTTCACATACCCCTCCCAGTTTTTCCAGTAAGAGGAGATCTCAGCTGCTTCAAAGATATGATAGAGAAAAATGTTTCTCAGAGTTGTGACTGGGGCACCCTTGTCTCTGAGAAGCTCTGCATTCCCTCTGCTTTCGATGCAGGCATTGGGCAGAGGAGGAGCACCTGGGTAAAGGTGTGTCCTCTGCCCTCCACAGGAATGCCTGCTCAAATCTGGGTGTGGAATAAGCGTAGGAAATTTTCAGTTTGCACATGGTGAGTAGAGACTTGGAGCTAAAGGATTTCCTAGCTGAACTTGTTCCTC
This sequence comes from Chauna torquata, assembly GCA_013399475.1. Lineage (NCBI taxonomy): Eukaryota > Metazoa > Chordata > Aves > Anseriformes > Anhimidae > Chauna > Chauna torquata. Next base: position 127,674 of record VXAL01003759.1, read on the forward strand.
AACCCAAGAGCATCGATGTGTTTGTGACTGTTCAGCACATAGATCGCTCTCCCCTGCAAATGCATACTTCAGACAGGGATATACGACCACGGATAATTTTGCTTGGAATTTCATCTTCCCATTTGCTTCTGCCACGCTGTTGATATTCTTCTGTTGGTCATTATAAATTGTGAAGGAGGAAGATGTCATGTTCAAATGCAAAATGGGTCCAGGAAGGAAGAAGACCCTGCCTTTAAATCTGGTTAGAACCCATTGCTACTTTTCTGATTTGCTTTAGCATCACTGATCACTACTAATCAAAACTAAAGCTTTTCCTTCATTGTCTTCACTTAGTCCTTTCCTTTCCTTTCCTTTCCTTTCCTTTCCTTTCCTTTCCTTTCCTTCCCTTCCCTTCCTCCTTTCTTTTCTCCCTGTTCAGGAGTATTAAAGCATATGCTCAGAAAAGACAAGCAATTTAAAGCAGAGTGCCTTTATAAGGCAGATAGCGAGCTCAGACCTACTGTGATATGTACAGCTGAACAAACAAGATGACTATTTCAGCATGAACTTAAGCATTTGGAGCTTTTTCTCTGATGACACACTTTCCCATTTCAAGAGTAAGAATTACTTAATCTCTGTCTGAAGTAAGCAGCAGAGGATTTATGAAACACATCATCTTCAGCTAGTCTCAGCCTTACTGGAGCATTATTGAGGACTTTTATTTAAAAACAATACACAAAATCTTCTCAACCCTGTTTAATTAGCCATGCACTTACAAATACTGTTTTAGTTAAAGTCAAGAGTGAATACCAACTAAAGGACAAGGTTAGAAAAGGAGAACTAGTCCACAGTGGGCTTAGATTGCTCACTATATAATTGAAATCAAGTTTTCAAAACTAAGTAGTATTTGGGTAAGCAGCATGCAGTAGTCTCTCAGGGCTTCATTACCAGGAACTGGGCAATATGACTTTCTGAATGTCAGATTTCTTCAAATAAATCAGAATTGACAAATCACAGCAAGCCAGACTTCACCTTTGAAAATTTAGGCTGCATTGAGAGCTCCTCTGACATCTGACGAGGCCTTGGACAACACAGGAAATGCCCAGGTTCAAAAAAGGTGCGAGCAATTCAGATTGTGTGTTATTGGGGGCTAATGCTATTCTGGGAACGCAGTCAATAGCAGGGAATAGGCATTTACCCAGAGTGTAAGTGCCTCCTGTAGCGGTCTTTTTCTTTTCCACTGACTGTACAGGGACCTGGGGATCCAGTCACCCACCAGCTGTGTCTCCATGGGGCTCGTACTTACTGTATCTTGTGTCCGTATGAAAGGGCCATTCATTCACTTAAAACTTGGCTCTCAGCACTTAAGACTTCTGGGAATACTGTTGAGAATGAGACTCTTGGTACTCTGAGTCATGCTATGTGGATGTAAAAAGTACCTAAAACTCAGATTCTGAGTAGCCTTAGCACTTGATTGCTTTGTCTTCACTTGAAAACCTCCTCTCAGAAACCAGATACATACAAATAAAGTATTCTGCCCGACCCACAGAAGCTGGTATGGCATGGGTACAAACTGAGCACACATGAAAGGGAGCCTGAAATCTTTCTGGCATGTCTCTGCACCTATAGTCCTTGCTCTCGTGAATTTAGAGGTCTGGCGTAAAGCCCCGTTGTGTGCCACATACATTGCAGCCATTTGCGTGACTCCGTCCTTACGGAGCCACCTCCAAGTTTTACAGGAGAAAGGGGAGCCAAAGGAGCTGCTCGGCTTGCCCAGCTCATTTTGGCCGTTGCTCCTCATGCGACTGGCAAGAGGCGGAGAGGTCTTCAGAGAACAGAAGGCGTGAGCGTTTGTCACCAGGGCTCCAGAGGCACCATCAGGTGGCAAAGCAGCAGCCAAAAAGGCTTCAGACCTGCAGACCAAATGCTCCTGCAGCTCCATAGAGGCACTCAACAGTAAGAGGAGATAAGGCAAATGAGACAATGGAAAAGGTTAAAAAATATTTTTAAAAAATAGTACTATGGTGCTGTAATGAAGATGTGTGACAGACAAATGGACAGCTGTCTGCACCAACTCCCTGAGAGCAGGAGTTGGTACGGATAACTATATTCAAGAACAACTTGAGCTTTTTTGGGGGTTCAACCTGAAGCTTCTTTGAAGTAGAACAAGATTATTTAGTACTCATGTAGTCTGTGAAAGAAGAATAAAATAATAAAAAAATAAAATAAAATGGAGAGATGCTGCCTCTGCAATGCTTCTGGTCTGAAGCCTAATAAGTGGAAATCCCGGAGATAGACAGCTGACAGGTGGTATCAGACACTGCTTTTTTAACGTGCCGAAAGAAGAAATTGCTTGGTGATTTGAGCTAAGGAATACAGGAAATACACCCTAGGACCTTTGCTGATCTGCACTCTTTGACCTTCAGAGGGTTTTGATGACATTTCAGTTTAAAAATAGATTTTTTATTCTATCTTATTAGAGTAATAAAGATCTGGAAAGAAGGCAGACATTCACTGTAACCTTCGTGACAGTCCATGTGGGTCTTCTAGGGCTTCCTTGGAAAACCCTCTGGGACTGTTTCCTTCATGTGTGGAGGACAGGGGGAGAAAAGCACGCAGTGATGTCTTGCCACCTCGGTGTGGGTCTGTAGGACCCAAAAGCCCAGGACACGCCTGCTGACTCCTCTCTGCTGCTGCAGTAGCTCCTGGGGACTGCAGGCAGGAGCACAGCCACGAGGCTGGCGCTGCGTCCAGGCTCCCCAGCGTCCCTCGCCTTGCCCCCACCTGCAGCCCACTTTGCCCGTTCTCTCTGAACAGCTGATGAGTTGATCTGGGTGGCTATTTTTTCAGTTACTATTCCAGGTGATTCCTTCCTGGATCTTGTTACTAATTTTCTTTAAAGCTGGGCTACACATTCTATGAATTCAGCTCTAATTTCATCCTTCCTTCTGCCTAACTATATTTCTGGAGAATCTGTGCGCAATTTTCCATGTGTCGGTGGTATGAACCAGCAATTCGTTTGGATACAGCAGAAATGTTAAATTGTAGTGTTGTTTATAAGCATTCTTGTGACTGAACTCGTCTGTTACCTGTTCGTTCTGCTAGAAATCTGCTCCTCGTTTCCTTTTGTGAGCTGAACCATTTCATTGTATTTTGTGTTAGAACTGCTCCAACCTGATGTCACATGGCTCTTTTTACAAGAGCTTCTCCCTCTCTGTAGAAAAATTAATTTGACACCCACACCAAAACTGTTAGAAAAACGGTATTTATTGGTAGCAGCATAATATCTGTCTTAATTCATTAACAGGAAATTAACTTTCTTGATGGGCGGCTTTTCCCTGATTGTAAGAGTCTAGTTGTTTTATGAATACACTAGTATTTATATACGTATACATACTAGTTGTATAACTAGTGTTATGACTTACTAGCTCTTTTATGAATAATTCTGCTTTCCAAATTAACATGCTTCTCTTAATGACTGGTTGATTTCTTTTTCCTCATTGCTCTTTTGAGCACCTGCTGTACTTCTTTATTCTTTTGAAACAACAGCAACAATTTTTCTCCCAGGTATGAGCTTATTTCCCTCTCACTGCCTGTCGGGTAGGGCGAGGACTCTATCGCCACTATGTCTGCTTCGGCACTGATAGTCAGAGGCACCTTTCTTACCTGGAATCTGTTTTCCTAGAAGTTCGTTTCCTGCCTTTATCTGGTAACACAAACGTGCTTTAACAGAAGTTGTTTGCCATGCTCCAGTAAAATCCTGACACAAACACACGGCTGCAGTTACTAAAGTGTATCTTACATACTGAAATCATATTGAAAATACACTGAAAACACAGTCCTAATATATAAAATACTTTAATAGTTTCTATAAGCAAGATGACTTTAAATTCAGCAGGCAGCAAGACACTTTTTCTCAGCACTGCTGATTTGTTTTCTAGAGGAGTTTTTGGTTAACTAATTCTGTTTCATTCTATCAATGGTTAAATTTTATGCTTTCACTGTAAGGATTTCCCAGGGCATTATCTACCTAAGCACCATATTTTTCCCTTTGGATGAAGCTTCATTTTTAATATAGGTATCCCATAACGCTCACTCAACTATGGTGGCTATCTAGCCAGTAAATCAAGTATGTCTTGGCTCTAGCAGTTAGCTAGCATATTTGGCAATGTGTCTTCTACTGCTGTTTGAAGCCTTGACAGCATCCGAACAATCTCAGTTTAATCCCAGCTAATTTTCACGTTTTTAATGTCCTGTTGCCTATTTTAATAACCCATCAATTACATGCACTTAAAACAATGGACATGGATTAAAATAAAATCCTTGTGATGTGTTCAGGAGAGAAGCTGTTTGAACACCATGAACAGGCTGATGTCTTGAGAAGTAGTGAAAACTAGTGAGGGCACAGTTTTGTTATCCATGACTCTTTAGTAATTTCTACCAAAATCGTTCCGAAAGTGCTTAGAGGAAAGAACTGCAAAGCCTTGTCAGCTTCCATGACAGCGTCCCCATCAGCTATCCGGGAGCTGGAGGTTCAGGCAGGGATGAGGCACCAGCTCACTCAGGCTGCGGCTCGAGAGGTGCAGCCAGAGGCACTGAGGGGATGCTCTGGTCAAACAGGGACGCACGGAGCAAACAGAGCTGAGTTCAGGAGGAGAAGCAAGGAACATTTGGCTTGGTTCAGCATTTTGGATGCAAGTGGACTTCAGTTTTAGATACCTAGGTATATTTACGTACCTCGATATACACGGGTGTATTTCCAAACACCTCCCACACTCCAATATTTGCGATTGTGCTACTCTACCACAAGCTCATGATTGCTGTTCTAACTGCTACACCAAATGCAGTATGTTTAAAACACATTAGCTATTTGATTTGTGAAGCTGCCTCCCTCCTCTTTTTCTCCAGTTAATATTTTGCATCTTCTAGCCCTCCAGAAGAAACACCGAAGAGCAATGCTTGCAAACAGAACGCGGTTCGTCCATTTTTAGGATAGTGCTTTGCGTGTCAGGGAGCCCCACTGCAGGCCTCACATGGTGAAAATGCTGTCCGTCTTGAAGAAGAGACTCATCACCTTTATCACCATGTCTCTGGCCAGCTGGCACTGGGGTATGCTGATGTATTACCACTGGTAGGGTCGTGCCCCAGCACACATTAACACACACACATCCTTCTGGGGGTTCCCCTGCACCGGTAAATCACAGCGGTCTGCAGCAGTGGGTGGCTGCTCTACAGTACTCAGTATGAATCTTTATGCAAGTGTATATGGTACAATGCCATTTAAGGAATGCCATCACAAATAAGATGAGATATTTAATTTAAGCATCATTCTAAATTTAATACTGAAAATAACGATGCAACTTAGGAAGTAGCTTCTAAGGTAGGTTTCTCTATTCTTAGAAGCATCTGCAGTGTAAAAACTTGGCAGGAGCTGAATTCAAACGACTGCAGCACTTGAGATAATCTCTAGTTTATTTCAAAACCAGAAAGTACCTAGAAAATATAACAGACTCTTCAGTCAGCATTTTTTTGTGCTGCATCATTTCCACTGCAGTTGGCAAATAATGAAAAAACAAGCAAGCTGCTCACGTCCGGACAGAAACAAGGCTTCTGTGGCACTGTACAAGTGAGAATTTTTAAAACAAAACCTATAGAGCAACGTGCATTTGGGAAGTTTCTAGCAATTTAAAAGTTCTGTGACAGTATTTCCTGCTTTATGCAACAGCAAGTACTGATATCAGTGACAGGCAACTTTGTATTAATAGAAACACTTGGAGCTTAGTCATCATGCCCTTACCAATACAAGTGCCAACAGCATAAATGCAGTTACACATTTCTTGTTGGTAGAAGGACAGCCACTAATCCAAATAAACACAGTTATGCTGACACATGACCTCTCTCAGTCAAAGTGACAAGATTTGCACAATTAGACAGAACTGCTGCAACCTCAAACTGTATTTTCTTTATATTTCAGTTTATATTTTAGCTGATCTGAATGAACTTTGACAGACAGGTTTAGTGACCTCATATAGTGAGTGACCTGTTGGGAAAAAAGTAGTTTCTTAAAGACAGTAAAATCAGTCATTATTGATTATTACACAAGAGCACTTTCTCAAAATAGTTCTTACACAAAACATATAGGTCGGTGTTCGGAAGTTTCCTTTCCATTCTGCTACATAATTTCAGTCTTTTAAATTACATTGTCCTACCAGTGAAACTGCCAAGCAGTACTAAAATAACACAAATGAAAATGATGGAGTAAAAAAATCTATTGAATTTGTTACATAACATAGCAGTGTATGTTTCAAATAGATTTTTAAAGTCTTGCTCACTCAGATCTTAGTGGGGCTACTCATCTGCCTAATGACATGTTCCTTGTTAAATGTCTTATTAGGTGAGGGACTCCATGTGTACTATATTCCATTTTGTTCTCTCTTTGGAGCATTTAGCACACAACCCTAGAGTTGTGTAATTTTGCATAAAACAGTCACACGTGCTACACATTCCAATCCCAAAGCCTATGTTCTTACCTAGAGTGGCACTTCAGTTGTCATCCTGAATGCTCCCGTTTCATTTATTACTTTGTTCCAGAAAATTTCTTAAAAACACTCCTGGACTGTTCATTCTTACCTACACCTTACAATCTGTTATTAAGGCAATAGTAACTACTGTGTATCTACACGCAACTTCTGCATGTACTTATTAAGTCAACACTTGTCACAGAGCATAAGGTATTTGCATTTTCTTGGGCAAGACCTTGGTTTCACATGGCAGGAATGCTTGTAAACAAGCACTCGGAACTGCAGGCTCCCATCTTATCAGCACCGAACACCGCTGTGCTCTGCTGGGGCCGCACACGGAGATTTAAACAGCTTACGTGTAACTTGCAAAACTCCACCTGAACCCCAGAATCCCAAATTTTCCAGGTGACTCGTAAGCAGAGGGAGGTGAGAAGTAGGTGACACGTAGGTACAACGCACCCCAGAGAACGTGGTTCCTGTGAGCAACGCACAAACCTCAAGCTGCGCCCGGGTGCCTTGAGAGGTTACGTCTGCAGGAGGCTGCTTTGCCAAGTGCTCCCTCTTGAAGCCCCAGCAGTAGCAGCGGGCTTGGCAAAAGCAGGTACAGGTCTTGCTCTGGAGTTACTATAAACTGTCAGAGCCCTTAGAAAGGCTGCGTGAGGCTTGACCTCGTATGGGGTTCAGTGTATCACAGACAACAGTCTTGCACAAAGCCCTAGAACAGCCAGCTGTGTACTGGGACAGCCTCTGAGTCAATATGGGCGGAATTTGCTAGACAGACGAAAAGGTGAGGATTTTGTATAGAAGTAAAGAAATTGCAGTGGCGTTTGAAATGATTTCCGAAAACCTCCTAAGCTAAATGACAATCAGAAAGCACCTCACAGGGAATTTAAGGTCATGTTTACAATTCTCCTTGTCATGAAATAAGTCCATGCAAAGACGTACCTGCAGGAATTTGATTCTTTCCTACCTGTCTGGTAAAGTGGCAACCCTTCCCTCCCTCCTCTTCCTCACCCCTCCAAATGCATGTTGAGGGGTAGAGCGGTCAAGTTGTAACCAAACTGGGCTCTGCAGGGGACTTGGAACTCTTTGTGAGCTCTGCGAACAGGAGATAGGGGCTCATTTCAGGAATGATACAAAATGTGCAAGAAAACCTATCACCAGCATACTCACAGGCCGCTTTCCACGACTGTACTCAAGCCTAAGATACATTTGCACAGTTTGGCTTTTGAATATGACATGGGGCATAAGGGAACAGGAGACTGCCACGTGGCCCAGGATGTCTAAACAAGCATTCACTGACTTTCTCAGCTGTTCTTGCAGAGTGTTTTGAAAACCTCCCAGACAAGGTAAGCTCTGGCTGTCACGGTGTCCAGACTCCAACCAACACCCAAGATCTGCACTGTCATTAAGTGCAACGTTTACACGCTTGCCTGAGAAAAAGCATGTCTCAGATGTGTTGTAATCATTAGACAGTAGCAGGACCAGCAGCAGAGGTTTTTGCTTAGTAGGTTTGTCAGCTTAGTCACTGACCAGGCAGCTTGGCCTATTTCAGCCCTACTTCAGTACTTCATCCCACACAAGGGAAGGCTCAGGGGGGATCTCGTCAATGTCTACAGACACCTGAAGGGAGGGTGCAGAGAGGACAGAGCCAGCCTCTGTTCAGTGGTGCCCAGTGCCAGGACAAGAGGCAATGGGCACAAACTGGAACACAGGAGGCTCCAGCTGAACCTCAGGAAGCACTTTTCCACTGTGTAGGTGATGGAGCACTGGCACAGGTTGCCCAGAGAGGTTGTGGGGTCTCCCTGCTTGGAGATCTTCAAAGCCCATCTGGATGTGGACCTGTGCAAGCCGCTGTAGGTGGCCCTGCTTGAACAGGCGGGTTGGACCAGATGACTTCCAGAAGGTCCTTTCCAACCTCAACCATCCTGTGATTCTGTGAAGGGAAAGGGGAAAAGAAACAGCGTGTTTCTGAGATAAACTCTCTTTGAAAGAAAGTGCTTTCAAGAAGCTCCTACTTTGCATTGTGAGAAATCCAGCTTCAAAATGTTTCTGGAAAAAGTTTTGAGTTGTGGATCATGAGCTGTCCAAAGAAGGGAGAGGAAAAGCAGGAACAACAGGAAACTATCAAGCAGATTACTGTATCCCAGGCAATAATTCATAAGACAAAAGACTAACACAGAACCAAGTTATCAGGAAATGACACTATATAATCAACTCCATCATTTCTATAACCAGTTCCAGGTTTGCGTGTACACTTTCCAGTTGTAAACTTGCTGTTTTCAGCAACTTTGGTCCTCCAACAAGAGATGACCACTACTTTGTGCATCATCTATATTCTATATATCGTCTATATTCATCTAAAATATTCTATTTTTGAGAAGAGATTCCATCCCAGTCAGACCCAGTACAGAGACTTGCACGTATATTTCTCTCTCTCTCTTTTTATTTTTTTAAATTTTTTTTTGCACATTGATGGTGATACCTCCTTCTGTGTCTTTTATGCATTGGGTTACTTTTTGCTGTATTTAGCAGTTCTGCGCTTTTGTGACTTTCACAGAACTAACTAAGCTAGAGACAAAATTAAAAGTAGAATTAAAATTGACCTCATTTTCCTTTCGGTATGAGTTGTGCACTTGAACCATGACTCATCATGGCTTGCAGTCACACCCAAGCGAACGATGAACTGACTGGCCAGTCGCTTGAGAACAGGAGGAAATGCAGATGGACACGGCAGATGGGTTAAGACTGGCTGCCTCCTCTCACTGGATCACCGCAGTGACATACAAACTTGTAACCACTCCAGCTTCTCAGTTGAGACTCCAACTTGGTAATCAGTACTGGAGACTGAACAGCTTTTGTTGTGGGGCATTTAATTTGCAGTTCTAAACAGAAGCAGGCACTGAATCAAGTTTTCCTCTGTTATGACAAATGGGAAAACATACAACCTAAGAGAAATAAATCTCTTTTTTTCAGAAAGCTATAGTAATGGCAGAGTTAATATGCTGAACAGTCAAACATTTTTCCTGGCAAGTCATTCTATGATCAATATGGAAGTAGTAGGTTACAATAAGAACCTTATGTTGTGAAATTAAAACCTAGCAAGTATTTGAATGCATGGTATTCTTTCCTAATTTTGGTACGCTTTCCAGTCTTAGCCAAGTCTTCGAATACATCATTCGCTTCTGCAATCATCCCGTGTAACCAAAGCAAGCTGGGTGATCACAATGAAGAACTTTTTTAAGCAAAACAGTGGCTTAGGTACTTAAAAAAACTATGTTATACCATACATCAGAGGATCATATGCTTTCACGTCTTTTTGCCACTGTCAGAAATCTCCAAAAGCAAAAGCAATTTCATTGTTCACTGTTCTGCTCGTGATAAATTTACGATAGCCTTCAGATAGCCTAAATGTAAGTCCTTCACAAGTTTTCCATCAAATCTTTTTAAAATTAATCCTTCTTTAGGCATTAGACTCAAAAGGCAAATAACGTTCAGATAAACTGGAATGACAACTCATTTCCATATTTTTTCAGAGTCCTTGAAATGTTTCTGTCTAATGCCAGAAAACCTAGCCTTTTGAATCATTTAACCAGTGTTTTTGTTGTTCATCTGTCTGTCTTGGTTGTGTCTGACCTTTGTAATGATTGTAATAGAAAAAACATTCAGCTTTTCTTTCCTTTCTTCACTATGACTCAACATCCTTCTCCTCTCAGGGGTATGACTACAGTTCTTAGGGAATCAGTCCAAAGTTTTAATGTTTGAAGTATGGCAGAGATTTTTGAATCTGCATGTGTATGAGAGAGAAGCCGCTTCTTTCCTGCCTTCAAGGGTCTCACCCACAAATATTTTTGTTGTTTAAGAAAACTCAGGGTACTTCCATGGATATAGTAAATGTTTCACAGGTTTTCATCTGGGGGGAGAGAGTTTGCATTTTACTAGAGGAGCAACAAACCAGTACTCCAGATACCACTGATAATTTAGCACTAACGAGCAGACCCTTCAGTTAGAGCAGCTTAGAGCGAGAGCTACAAAAGAGCCCCAAGCCAGACACATACGGGGAGAATGATCTACCAGCTCTCAGCCCTCCCCAAACTAAGAGTGTGTGGAAGGGCCATTCAAAGTTGCTAATTCAGGAGACTATCAGTAGACTACACTATGTGTTGAAGAAAACAGATGAACTCTTCTGTCCCTAGTAGCGCGAAGGGTATTTTTGAAGTGATGGCTCCCCTTCCCAGCATGATCTTTTCATAGCAAAGGGAACACTGAAACGATGCAGTGTGTTACGCGTTTAGTTTGTGAAGGAGCATCCCAGCACGAGGTGTTTCACCAGGTCTCCCTACATCTTCCTCCAAATACTCAGCACTTTCTTGAATCTGTCTGCAGATCTGCATCTGGCTGAAAACAGCTTCTGCTGGTTTCAGGCTTCGTGGTTTTCTGCTGCACTGAACTAAATTCATTTAAAACCCACACAGCTGCTATCCCACAGCATTACTTGAGACTGAAAACGCTCATCAAGCTCCGGACAACATACACTGGTTTTCCCACAAACACCGAAGTTTCCTCCCAAGCTTCAAAAGAGCCACTGTGTGATAATGCATGGCCCGGACAGCCTGACTGCAGTAATTTCACCTCATCTCCCAAACATTTCTGTTCTTTACTCAGATCCCTCAGATCAACCATTTCCGTCAGACAAAATTACAGCTACTACCAGTTTTTCTCCAGGTTTCCAGGAAAGCAGATCCATTTTTTTCATGAATAAATCGGTTGTTGTCCTCTTTCAAGCTAAGTACCTGGATGGGTCTTTTTAGCTGTCCTGCTGCAGTTCTCATTTCTTGGTCTCTTCATACACCTCCTTCAGCCTGTCTAAGCAGACCTCTGGTGTTCCACAGATAGAAACTTTTATTTCCCACCTTTTTTGCCATTGTTTACATGTCATTTATAAACCCTTTCACAGAATCAAAAAAAAAAAAAAGTCCTTCTTTTCAATCAAAACAAACAAAAAAATCCCATTTTTTTTCCCCATGGAAATATTACTATTTGATTCAAGGTTTCTATTTTTAAAAACAATATCTGAAAAAAAAATAGTTTTAACTGAAAGGCCAGTTTTCACCTTACGAAGCTTTGATGAGAATTTGGACCAAATTAACTTTGAGATAATCACTTTTATAATTTCATTTTTTAATAGAACAGGATTTATTTCTAGGCGAGAAGCATTTTTCCTCTCTTTTTTTTACAAACAGGGAATTCAAAAATATTTTCCTGTGAGTAACAGTATGCTTTCCCAGAATGAACAAAAGACTTTTGTAAGCAAAAAACCATGAAAAATAAGCATGTGTGTTCTTAAGAATTAGAACAGTACCCCACACATACAGCAAAAGACAGTATGGAAATAAATTTGCTTTGCTCCTTCACTTACGTACTTGTAGGAAAATGTAGAAAGCCTTCAAAGGCTTTCTAGAAGAATTTATTTAAAGACTTTAAAAATAATTTTAAAGTAAGAGGCAGGTATTCAGCTTACGCATATTGACGTAGCCCTGAGGTTTAAGTCACTTAAACCTATACTACTTAGCTACTCGATAGCTGGATTTACAGTTAGCAAATGTAATCTAAGTGTAGATTAAAATATAGCTTTTGTGTTTGCAAGTTCACAGGAGGGAGTGGCTTGGTTTCCCTTTACCAGAGCGCAAACGGACCAGTCCGCTGCATGACTTCCGCAGAAGTCATATTCGACGCAGATGTGTGCACAGCAGGGTTCCCAGCCTCTGGCCACGAGGCCAGGGCGGCAGCCCCCCGCAGGTCCCTCCTGGCCCACCTCCCGGCATCGGCAGGCGCCGGGCTTCGCTAGAGGCAGGTTGTGAGCCCCAGGAGCTGTTCCGGCGAGACCAGACCAGTCCCAGGTGTGATCTTTTCCCACGCCGCCTGCCATCACGCGCGCCTGCCTGCACACGTGCAGCACAGCTGCCGTACGTACGCGCGGAAAACCTGCTGCTCTGGGGAGACGCTGGAATCGCTGCGCGTGCGTCTGTAGCTTGCGACGCGACGGCGAGCGCTTCCAGGAAAGCGTCAGACCCGCTCCATATGCTGTGCGTTCAATCTACGCATGTAAACTAGGACATGTGCGGCTAGGACAAGGCCGTCACACCTGACTTACTGCGTACTCGTACGGCTTACGACCAGAAATGCCAGATTCATCGCGCGTACCTCGTCAGTCTGTTACAGTGTGGGGACGGGGCCAAAGACAGGAACCCCCTGCTGACACTAAGTGTCCTGCTCAGCCAGAAAAGACTGCGCACAGAAGGAAGGAGATGGGTCCTTAGCATTCATTTTTCTCAATGACTTTTGCTGAGGCTTTTGATATATTCTGATCCCAGCATATTAATCCATAGTCAATTAACCCATAGTCCTCCGAGAGTCACCCACCTAGCCCAACCCAGTTATCTGTGCTCCCGCCACAGACAAGGGAGCGAGACAGGCATCTCCAAAAGGAGTTTCATCACACCTGTCTCAGACACCTACCACAGGAAGGGAAAAATTACCCTATGAAGATGCCTATCTGGTTTCATTGACTGCACAGGAGCCTAAATAAGTAGCTTAGACTAGACAGCTAATATTTAGATGGATAAAGATAGGTGGGATGAGTTTCACCTTTAGCGTTGGAATACGTTGCCGTTTAACTCCGGAGAATTTATCAGCCAAGTTTCTGTTGTATGAAGCCAGCTTCAGCATAGGAACTGAGGGCAACGGCAGAGAAGATCAAACACAATATTAAAAATAACCTGAATGTTCCTTATTTTGGGCTGTGCCTGTTTTAACGCAAGAAGTCTAAATTACACCACTTTCATCCGTCTGGTCCATTACCCCACGCAGACTAGCCGGAGATCAGTGAAATCTAGCCACAAACTAGTACGAGCTGAGGCTGATGCACCTAGTGTGCCAGATGCAGTGAATGACGCTAGCAAAAAGAGTGATATTCATGCTTCTTAGGGAAATAAAAGCATATGATATAAAGGGACTTAAAATCCCATCAATATCCTCAATGTATCAGAAAAAAATCTATTGCAAAAAAAAGGGACATTATTCTTCATTTTCTTCTAATTGCATTCTTTTATTATTATTTCTTCTCATGCTCATTAATTCTGTGAGCATTTATAATTTCAATGTATACATTGTTTAATCTCTAAAACATTCATTATTCATCTGCAGGAAGATCTACTTCCTTATTTTTCAGCTTAGCTCCCAGATCTCCTTTTTGCTGGTTTTACTTCTCCTTTTTAGGAAAAAAAAAAACGGACGAACTTTTTGTATCTTTCCCCTCTCCAGTTGTGTCTAATTTCAATGAGGAAAGTACTTATTCAGTTCTTCAGTCTGACTGAGTGAGAAACAAGCTATTACACCATAATTTCTTTCTCTATTGTGTGGGAAGTCAGCATTGCATCATTCTTAGGACTGAGAACAAGAGATGAAGAACCCTTCTTGGTGGGTGCGGTCCAAAGTTTGGTAGTCAATCTTCAAGCCAAAGTAAGAGTTCTTTTTGTTTTCATTTATTTCTCCTCTCTTCTGTTTCCCCTGCTTCCCCTACAAAAATCTTAAATGTAAGATCAGAAAAGGAAAAAAAAGAAAAAAAACCTCTTAGTCTAGTGGTAATATTTTAAATTTTCCACTTAAGCTTAAAAATTGAAAACATTCTGCATTTCTCTAACTCAATTTTTACCACCTAAACAGTTGTTTTAAAGCTGGTTGTTTCACGTCTGAGTACTTAGGGATTGGGAATGATCAACATGTGTAAGGGCATGAGAACTACAAGTGGTAGAAAACACAAAGAACAACTATAAAAACTGAGATTCAGAATACATTATTATTAAAAATGTAAGAAGTAGTAGTACCTAAACCTCAAGCATAAAGATGCTATTCAGATATCATTATCAAATAGTTGTTCTTAAAGATATTTGCCAACAAATTGTCTAGGATATTTCATAATGAAACTCTGGTTGTGCCCATGGAATATACTAGGCAACTAATTAATAACTAAAATAATGACTAAAAATAATTGAATGCCCTCCTGATGAGGTGAAAGGCAGTTATCGAACAGTCAGAGAAAGAAAATCTGTATTAGCCTCTAGAAAAACTGAAAGCCTCAGAATTTTGCTCAATACACTCGTCATATGAATGGCAGGGAGAACCACACCCTCCCTGCATGATGTGTGATTTTGCTAAATCCTGCATGAGATTACAAACATTTCACATGCTCATTTTACAGTGTAGTTGCATTTAGTAAATTGGGGCCACCATCAAATTCCTGCTTGCTCAAAACACAGCAGGAGCTGTATAAACACAGGAGTAACAGTTCTGTTAGATGTGAAGGGAGCTGTTAGAGGGGTTATTTCCATTTACAAAGTAACAGATATAACTTGTTCCTTTAGCAGAAATAAAGGTGAACAAATTTGTCAGAGAAATTCCAGGGAAAAGTAGGGAGCGGAGAGGCAATTCTTCCTCCTATTGGAAGACTTTTCTCACATGAAAGGTATCATACTTCCTTCACAGAATGCTCACAAAATCAATTTCTAAAATGAACAAGCTAAGGCTGTAAGTACATATATGTCTCTCTCTCTCTCTTAGTAACTGAGCATTTGTCAACAAGTATTTTCGAATCTTCGATTCCCGGTCTGGTAACATACTTCACACCGCTGCAGTTCTCTACTCTCTTTCACCGCCTCTTTTGATTTGAAATCCTCTTTGCTTCATTAGCTCCAGCGTAGCATAAGTGCATTTTCATCATGGCCATCAGCGTGGATGATCATATGGGCATACAATCCTGCTCGCTGTAAGCCTTTCAGAGAAAGCCTTGCTTGACTAAATCTCGTGTATGGACAACATACTAGATTGTTTAGTCATGTTGCTTTTATTTGTTCTGCATGATTGTCAGTTACAAATGACAACTGTTACTCAACCCACATTAGAGACTCTTAAAGAATCCAGGAACATGTAAAAGTAAAATGAAAGGTGTCGCTTTGGAAGATGGTTAAAGTTTACGTGCCAACAGTTGGCCTAACAAAAAGACAAACCAACTTCCAGCCAGTGCAAATCTAGACAAGGTGTTAACATCTACCTCAAATGTTGTCAATTGAGGAAAAGGCAGCTTTTGTTTTGCAGACTTTTCCGTCTTCATGTGCAGTTTACAAAGCCCGTACTGCAGTTCCTCAGGGGCTGGAGCAATCGGGAACCCTTGAACAAACAACCTGGAACCGCTACTCAGGGTCTGGTTGCAGATCTGCTTTTACAGTGCTTCAGGTTGTCATTTTTATTTTGTGTGGTGATGAAGATGTCTGACTAAAGAAACGGAGACAAAGAAATACTAATAAAATACAGCTTTCAAAACAGAGACTAAAGGGACTCAGAGAAATGATCCAAGGAAACATGAAACCTGCCTGTGAAATGCAGCCACTCCCCACCTAAAAAAAAAAGCCCCATTCAGAACCCTCTTTTAAGCTAACAACAAAAAAAAGTCAATAAACCAGCAGGGATTTCCTGTCTCATATCAGTTTTAACCCGGTATAATGACTATTGAAGAAAGCTACTGAAAAGTTCCTTTCTAGGTTGCAGTGGAAATGAAATTTTGGCGTACAAGGGCTCCTTGGTTCACTGGGTGGGGGCTGGAATCAGCTCTAGATCCCTCAAACCTCCTGTCTGTGTGATTTCTGGCTGGTTTGCCACTGAAAATAAAGAAGAGCTTCACTACCATTATCATTCTAAAATGGTAATTCTAAGATGGTAAATCTGTAGAAAAAGTACTAATACATGTAGGAGTAAAGTAATATATACAGTATGTTTTTAAGAATGACACTCAAGGCTTTTCAACAACAAGCATTTTTCCCCATGGTTTCACATATTTCTGAATTATGCGAGGTCAGTCACTGTGCCCAAACATGAGGGGAACTCCCTGCCCTTTTATACGCGCCCATCACCACTAAGTACTACCAGTAAGATTTTTTGCTCATATCTTCCGCAAAAATTCTCAGGAAGCCTAAAATGAAGTTCAGAGTATCTATTGTAAAAAGAGCTTGAGAAAGTTACGGGGCACTTAAATACCGGGTAAGACAAACTGTATGTTTCATACCTGCCTTTTTAAAATTTAATTTTTATGGGGCATAAATGCAATTCTATAATCCATATGTAAACAAAACTTAAAGTTTGTTAATATTTCATAACAGTGACATTCCTATTAGTTAGTATTACTGACAATGCATCTTTCACAGTTGCCATCATTAATGTTTTACTCAGGATATGCAGCTTCTGCAAGGAGGTTGCCATCTGTGGTAACCTGGAATGGACAGGTAGATGGAGTTTATCCCCCTACCATTCAGCGAACAGTGATTTTTTTTCCTTTTAATATACAACTGAGGCTAGCTCTTTCCATATGTCAGTAAGTTTCCCTCTGCATTGCCTTCAGGATAATACTTGGGAGAACGAGCTGCCCTCTGGCTGTTTTGTAGCAGTAGGAAAGACCTCACTGCGCCTCTGAGCTCCTCTGGAGGAGGCAAATATCTACAGGAGCCTGGAAGTCCTGAAAACTCCCCAGTCCTGGACAGGTTAATGGACAGCAGTTTCCAAAGACGTCCCCAAAGTTTATCTCAGACTGAATTTGCACAAGCAGATGTCATCTCACAGAAGTACTTGCTGGGACAGTAGCATCGCAGTGGGCCTCACGGTCCGCCTTCCAACGGGGCTGCTAGCTCAACAGCAGCACCACCGTGCTCTCCCTTCTACCAGTAGCTTGTCTACTGGCAGCTGAAGGCCGCTGCTTCACGAGAACTTGCTCGGCGGTACTTTGTGCCTTACTTGACTTCTCATCACCTCTCACTTAGCGGGGCACAGAGCTCGACAGCCGGCTGGCAAACCAGAGCCAGACGGAGACGCTGGCCGGGCGCTTCCAGCAAACCCTCCTCAGGCCAGCGCGGCCGGCCCTGTCAGGAGGTGCTTCAGCCCACGCGGCACACGCTCACCAACCGAGCGAGTTTTACCGGGGAAAACGCTCCGAGGACGGCACCTTCACAACACGTGAGCTTAACGCTTCCTTGCGCAAAGGCGTCAACAGTCACGTCACCAGGCGAGGCCGTCAATCGGCGACGTTTCCCAGCGCAGGCCCCGCGCCGCGTTTCCGGGCGAGCTTTACACCACCGCCAGACGACGGGAGGCAGCGGTTGCTCCCGCGGGGCATTTACGCCTCCCCGGAGAGGCCTCGTCCGTCCGGGAGGCGGCGAGGGGCCCCCTCGGCGGGCGGCCGGCAGCACCCCTGGGCGCAACGGCCGGCGGCGCGCATGCGCCCTGCGCGGCTGCGTGG
>VXAL01003760.1:2011-46748 GCA_013399475.1 Chauna torquata
CTCAAAACTCTACCTGCTTCTACCAGACGCATGCTTATTTTATTTTAAAAAAGTTTGTACAGGGTGAAACTGCATTCTGTAATTCTAAGAGAGAATTCCTCTTTTTATTATTCCCAATAACTACTGTTCTGGGTTAATATGTTAATTTCAGCATTTCTATGTAATTAACCCCCTTTTGTTTAATTGCAGTATGTTCTAGTGGAAGGACACATTACTTTGGACACTTTAGACCTTTAGACTACCAGGAGTTTTTAGCATCATTTTTCCACATACGCTCTCATTTTTCTTTTTCTGATTCAATCCCTAATGAGTAGGCCATAACATATCAGTAAAACTCAGCTCAGCTCACTTTCAGCACCAAATTAAGTTATCAGAATTCAGAAGTATTGAGCTCTGAGATAGAACAAGCATTTTTGAAAACCTGAATTTAATTTATGTGCCTGAGTATGAATACTTGAAACTGACTCTAAATTCCTTGCAGTGAATTGTCCCTTTGCCTCTGTATTGTGCCATGAAATATTCNATGAAATATTCTGAAATATAGGATGATCATACAAATCAAGGGGACATTGAGTCCTAGATAGTCAAGGTACATTGGATCATCTCTGTGGTATTATTAAACACATGTGAAATGTGAATATGGCCTCTCCTGCTGCTGAACTTTCAAGAATCTCAAATAGTATTATATTCTCTTTGCTTATTCTCACAATACACTTAATGTAATTTAGGATTATCATAGTATCCATTTAAGCTACTTAGGACAATTTAAGAACCATACGTCTTCTGAGCAGAGATTTCCATGGTAGATGTGTACTTCTGGCTTTCATTACTACCTCCATCCTAATTTTTTATAAGACCCATTTACTGGGGTCTGTGTAGTTCCTCCCTTGATCCTCATCCAGAGGATGAGAGCTGAAAATGTTTTCAGTCCTAGTTTCCTGGTTCTAATCAGCATATGGAGAACTGAATAAAATTTATAAAAAAATAATCAGAACTTCTGTACCTATACTCCAATATTTCACAGGCAGCCTCAGTGTGTCTGAGCTCTAATTATCAGTTTCACAGAAGTTGCAAACATGCAAAAGTATTTTTCTTACCCAGAAACTGTCCATCTTTTACAGCTATTTTGGGCTTTGGGGAGCTCACAAATGGAATTGAATCTGATCTATTATGAAACATGCTGTTAAAAATAAAACGTTAGAAATAGCATGTTTCTATCTAGCAGGGAATGATTGATTATCATAGCATATAAAAATCAGGATGTTAGCAGGATAATAGTGAGGAACTACATTAGAGTTACTGAATATAAAACCAGAATCTTCTATTGCTTAAAAGGATGTAGACTTTCCAAAACATTGAGGTGGCTGCCTAGAAAATATTTTAAGATGTAAGTACATGTATAGTGATATTTCTTGTAGCATATCAGATTCATTTGTCATTTTTTACACATATTTACAGCAGTCAGTTTTTCAAATATGCTGAATAATATCTACTCTGTTATTTATCATCTGCTGTTGTGAAACCTTTTGTCCTCGTAGAAGTGTCTGCTGGCAATATTTTCAGAAAATGATTTTTAAAAGCCAGCTTTCTTACCCTGATATTATACTAAATCTATCTTCCTTTCCTCAACATGAAAGAAAAGAAATAGTACTAAAAAACAGAGATCATGTTTATCTTTAGCTGGTTTAGTTAATAGCTGCCTTTACATTTGTGGGGGTAATTGTACTCTTGATTGCAATTTGTTTGTTCTATTTTTGACATCATTGCCATATCCCTGGGGCAAAATCAATTTCATACTGGAGCATGCACCTATTAGATCCTACTATGACTGAAACTTGAGTTTTGCTATCCTGCTCTGTTGCTCTTATAGTGATGTTACTATCTAGATGTGAAAACCTAAAATGCAAAAAAGGTTCATCATGGAAGTGAAAAAAAAAAAAAAACACCACCAGGGCAGACATCATTTTACACTTTCTGCCATAAGGACATCCTGTCCTGGCAATGGAACTTCATTTTCTATTTAACTATACAATTGTTAAATATACATCTCAGAAATACCTATGGGATATTTGAAAGAAGCAGAATGTGAAGACTGAAGAAGCTACAAAACCTGACTTTTACACTATCTGCTATCTCCATCATAAGAATAATAATAAGTGCATGAACTTGGAGTATAGTTTTATCAATAGCATAGCTGATCAAAACCTATTGATTTCAGTGAATTTTTTCCTCCCATGTCACAGGTGAATTTGACCTTTTATTCAGTATGTGACATTATGCTGCCAAATAAGCCATCATGAAATGAATAAAGACATGTTGACTTTCTGTTAGACAACTTTCAGAAGCTGTTTCTTATGGAATTTATTTTATTGAATCTTTCTTTACTAAATTTTTTCAAGTTGTCTAGCACAGAAAGTGACGGTTAGGGGGAAAGCTCCTGTGTATTCTCTCCAGCAGTATGGAATGAAAGACATCTGATATTCTGATCTGAAATTGTTCATATATCTGCATTTGTAGACACATTTTGAAGGTCACATTTCTTGCCACAATCTGTCATAGGCATTATGATATATTTTACTTCTTTTTAAAGTTGAAAAGTAGGCACTTGAACCTATGCAGTTCCTACTGTATTCCTTTTTGTCCATGGATTTATGAAACCAATGGAGTCCAAAATGTGGAGGATTTTGCTGTGGCTGTTTATAAAATTGAATCTACCCCATATTGGGACCATAACATCTCATGGTTGATTTCTGTGAGCATTGATATTAATCTTAAAGGAAAAAGAAATCTGAAAGCAATCTCAAGAAGGAGTTTGCTTGGATCTGTTCTGAGAGAAGAAGTTCAGAATATTCCAGACAAAACAATAGTCAGAAAACAATGCTCCAGCAGCAAAGGAAGACTGGAAGAGCTCATTCTATTAATGAATCCAGTATATTTTAGACGTCTTGCCACTTGACAGAACCGTTTAGTTGGAGCCTTTTCAAGGGATGAGGAACCACAGGAGTGATGATAGTCATGTGTAATGAATTACTGGAAGATACTTAGTTACAAGTGTGTTGAGCACAGTCCAAAAACCATGGCAGAATACATCAGATCCATAAGTTAATTGATGTAAGAAGTTGGTCATTTAAAAATATGAACCAGAACAACTAATCCAGAATTTGAGAACTAATACCTATGTGCTCATCTTGATAAACCCTACAAAAATGATTTTCGGAGTGCAAGAAATGAGAACTTTATGAGTCTGAAGCTTTCAAGAAATGTAGAAGCTCTTCACCAATATGTTTATTTATCCTTAGGAATCATTAGTATTAATTAGAATCATTACAAGGACAAAGTTTTCATCAAAGCCTTTCTCTCAAAGTGTGCTTTCCTTTATACCACATTGCACCTTCTGAATCCTTTTTCCCAACTTGATTGTTCCAATGTGCAACATTTTTTGTCATTCTATCCTCAACAGACTACAACAATAATATCTAGAGCTGGATAGGAATTTCAGATGCAAAACTTTTCTATTGAAAAGTGTTTTAAATTGAAATTGAAATATTCTTCAATGCAGATGAGGTCAATTTCACTAAACTATCCATTTAAAAGTTTCTCATTTCAACATTTTCTAAACTGCGAGTTATATCTGTTATTCTAGAATGACTTTTCATCTCAATCTTTTAATGAATTATAGTAAAAAATATGTAAATTAGAAGCCTGAGGTTGCAGCAAAGCAGATCAAAAATAGCTAAAATGTTTCTGCAGATTTACACTTATTTGAGATTTGCAACTTTTGTGGAGATTTTGATTTTTGTCCCAATTTATTGTGACGAGTTTTTTTTTTTTAAGTTTCAAAAGTGCTCCCAAATTGGGAAAATCATTTCCCACCTGGTTCTAATAATAGCATGTATGAGTGGGTTGTGCTTTCAAACCTACTGTGTCTGAATGCTTTGCCAACAGTTAAATCAGGGTAACCTACCTTAAGTTCTTAAAATGCCTGGCTCTTCTATAAGTGCACCAGAAAATGATGAATAAGAATAAACACCACACCCAGTGAATTGTCCCTCAGTGGCCAGACAGGACTGAAGTTTACTTTGCCTCTTGGATTGAGTAGGTCATTTTCTAAAGTCATTGCTATTGATAGCAGATAGCCTAGCTGTCTCTGAAGTTTTTGGAGTTGCGTGCTCTTCATGAGGAGCACAGAATATTTTATGGGAAAGATCCAGATATAGGATTTCACCTCCAACTTGAAGACATAGCTGGTTGCTGGGTATCTTTACTCAAGATTGTGTGGGTGAGGCACAATGGGGCTCTTAAACTGCAATAGTTATTCCTGGGTTTGTGGCTGTACTTGTGGGTACTGAGTGGTTGAAAAAGAGCATGTATGAAAC
Source organism: Chauna torquata (assembly GCA_013399475.1). NCBI lineage: Eukaryota > Metazoa > Chordata > Aves > Anseriformes > Anhimidae > Chauna > Chauna torquata. The sequence continues at coordinate 6,388 of VXAL01003760.1, forward strand.
TGAGAATGCTTTTGAGCCTTCAGGTCTGGAAGATGTCAGTCAAATGCAGATCCAGTGTCACTTTCTACTTCAGAAGGTGAGGGAGTATTAAGTTGAGGCAGAATTAAGAAATAAAAGAACTTCGTTAAGGAACATAAAAAATTAAACACAAAAACTCTGGCTCTTTTGATTGTTGGTATCTATTTGTGTATCTGTGTGAGAGAGAAAACAAACCTTTCCAGCTTCTCTTTTTAAGCTAACAAAATCTGTTTCCTGATGGTGGTATCCGAAGTATTTAAGTATAAAAATGAAAACTGTTTCTCTCAATTTTTTTCCCAACATTTGAAAGTCTGTTTCTTTTTTGACTCTGTTAAAGACTTTGGGGGAAAAAAAAAGAAAGAAAGAAAGAAAGAAATTAAACTGTTGTTCATCTAAGCAGGTTTTATTTTTTATGGGTTATATATTTTCAAACAAATCTGTTCCTCTATTTCAGGATGATGGGTTTTCTTGTCAAAATGCTCAGAGATCTGTTGCTCTCTTTAAGCTGACCGAGAAAACTGCTTAAGAGATTTAAAACTCTGTGTGTGATCATCTATGAGCATAATTTTTTTTTCTAAGCTACATGGATCTTATAGTTCGGGATCAAAGGCATTAGAGCTTCCCTCATCAGACAAGATCACTATAAGAGAATCCTTACAAAAATTTCATCAAAGTATATGTCTCTGATCATCACACACATACATTCAGAATTTGAACAAAATTAATTTTTAAAGTACAAATAAGTGCATTTTTGTGATAATAATCAAGTGCAGTAACATTAATATAGAACTTGCTTTTAAGTGCTATGGAATGATTTTAACAGGATTTTGGGCTTCTGTTTAGTCAGCAGAAACCTCTTAATAATGTATATTTCCTAAATACATTAAAGCACCTATAGAAAGATTACTGGCTAGTGCACACAATAATTTGACAGGCTTGCAACTCCTCTCTTTGCAAAGAGTAAATTGTGCAAAGTTACCAGTTGCATTTATCTAAAAATTTTGTACTGTGAGAAGAACCTTGAAGATAGTTGGAAAATAAAACAGAAACAAATACATCCATAAGATGCCCATGTGAAAGGATGGTATCCAAATGCATACATTTCATGTGACAGGTCTTTCTTTTTCCTTTGTTTGTTCCTAATTGTTATTTTAAAATGTGCTGGCATGGATTGTCTCATTTAGCTAAAGAAGCTCACTGGTATTTCAGGTCTCAGAGCAACTTACTGCACAAGAATCTTTGACCTCCAGACAGGGAACTGAATGAGCCTTTCCCAGAATCCCAGAATCCCAGAATGGTTGAGGTTGGAAAGGACCTCTGGAGGTCATCTGGTGCAACCCCCCTGCTTAAGCAGGGACACCTAGAGCAGGTTGCCCAGGACCATGCCCAGGTGGCTTTTGAAGAGCTCCAAGGACGAAGACTGCATAACCTCTCTGGGCAAAGTGTTCCAGTGCTCCAGTGCTTTGCATGACAGTAAATTACTGCAAAGCATGAAAAGCACGAGATTTCTCTTGAAATAATTTAAGACACATTGATGGGAATCATGCCCTATAACATCAAAATTACTTATGTTACTTACTTTTATAACCAGGTATCAGCTCCTGCTAGGCTTAAGCTTCATGTTGATATGTATTTGTGCTGGAAACCCAATCACCCTCACTCCATGGGAATGGACTTTGTCTCTAGTATTCATATTTTTCAAGGTCTCAGAACCAATAAATTATCTCTAGATTTGCAAAGAGTTCATTGCAGTGTGCCATGTTCTACCAAATTCCAGCTATTTATACATTTCTACTAGGAGAAAAATTTTTTTGAAAAACCTGCCCTATATTTTTATACACCTATATACTAGACTAGTAGATGTTGGGTAAATATTTTTGTTTGTTCCTGTTTTCTGTGTGTTTTTCATAGAAGCACAATCTAAGAGTATTTAAGAGCTTGTCTAGTCCAGCTCCCTGCTGAGGGCAGGATCAGCTATATCAAATAATTCTTGACAATTGTTTGTACAACCTGTTCATGAGATACTCCAATGCTGAGGGATTTACAGTCTCCCAGGGAGCTTCTTTCCAAGGTTAATCACAAGACTTACTGTTAGATAGTTTATTTCTAATGTATAATCTAGATCTTCCGTACTACTTCTGAAGTATATTACAACTTCTATTACATCTCCTATTCCCAGTCTACATAGAGAATAGCTTATTACATTTCTCTTTGTAATAATCTTTTGCATATTTGAAGTCCGAGATAACCTATCTTGAATGAGTGAGGAGAAGAATCAGCCCTCTTTCTCAAGGAGGACATCAATTTGTTATACTTATTTTAATTTTCACGTTTATTTTTCTTGTTGCCTTCATTTTTCTCTTCATTGAAACTTCACCACTGGCATTTATTTGCAAGGCCCTGTAGCCTAGTGTGAACCTAGAGAACTCTGAAAGATACTGAGGAAACACCAGGCATACTCACCTCTAGGCATAAGTCCTTGGGTCTGTCCTGCTCCATAGAAAGATTTTCTACTTGGCATGTACTTCTGTGACAAGCAAGCTTTGCCGCATGCAGATTTCGCACACCAGAAGCGCAGCTGATGTCATCAGAGATACTGAAATGTGAAGTCTGACTTTTAAATCAAGACCATTTGTGTTGAGTGTGTTTTCTTAGCATTCTAATTTTATCACATCATGAATGCTCCAGCTGGAAGCAATGTCTGACAGTTGATTTGAGGAAATTTTCTTTTATTTTTAAACTCAGAACAGAATAATTGTAGGCCTGCTCAGCCAAGGTTCTCATAAGGGTTTTAAAGATAATATTTATGGAGGGTTTTAAAGCTAAAATAGTTCTGAATCTTGATATTGTATTGTGGTGTTTCCTAGGAATGCTATGTTTCCTATGACTGTTAGAAATATTTGCTGCAGTGTCCACCTGTGTCGCACTATCTACCCTACAACTTAAAAATGAATAAATAAGTTGTTAAAATAATAATAAATCATATTTTGAAAATCATATTTAACAAGATTCTGAAGTTTGCCTTAGGGTGTGATTATGGAATCCCTGAAGGCATCAAACACTGATCTTGAACAGAGATTACTGGAATAATGAATTATCTACATAGTATTTATCCAGTTTGTCCAGGACTGCTTTAAAAAGAACACTTTGTTCTCAGACTATGCATCCCCAGCAGGGAAGCTGAACTTCTTACCATTTAGGACAGCTGGGTTAAGCAAAAATAAATTACAACTCTATCCCTGAATTAAATTACTTAACCATTAATAGTAATCTTCTACAGATTATGCAAAGTAGAGCCCTAGCACAATATGATGTTGATATTATCTGAAAATAATGGTTTTTAATGGACACACTGGGTCACTCCGAGCTGTACAGAGAATGAAACTGCAGGGCTTATAACTCCAGAAAAACTTGACACAACAGTCAGTGTGGTATGCTTGACAGAGTCAGGTAGAAATTAGACTGCAATGAACCACTGTTTCTGCCTTTTTATTTTAAGGCAATCCCCATCTTTTGAAGCTGATCTAAGATGGCAGCCCCTGGACAACTTTGTAATCGTCTTCAAACCTAATAAATTATTGATTTTTCTTGTTGACTAGACTTTTCTTATTTTCCTGTTTGACTAGGGCTAATGACAGTGTGTTTCCATTCATTGCTGCTCATCAAGGAAAGCTATTTTCCTCTATTGTATTGCTTTTTTTTCCAGACCACTGTGTTGATTCTTGACTTATCATGGTGAAAATATAGAATTAGAATTGTTATAGTTAGTGAAATTACACTGCAGTAAATACTCTAAAGGAATGGAGAATAAGTTCCAGTTCAACATTTTCTTGTAACTACTGAACTTTCTGCATCATAACTCTCGGGTGGTTTCTGAGCTTGGGAACGTTCTAGTCCATACTTTGCCTTGTAGCTTGGACCACTACCATCTTGGCAGGAAAGTTTTACCATTCCTGAAAAAGTATCCACCGCCTTTGCTGCAACCTCTGTCACTTCTGAAAGATAAAACACAATCTCACCTTGAAATCTCTCCCTCACTTTATCTTTCCACTCAGCTCTTCATGTGACATTGCTGTGGTTCTTTAAACAAGTAGGGGCACGTTTATGGAGGGACTAGACTAAAGGGGCACCTAAAAAATCCATAAACTTACAGAGCTACATGGAAACAAAATGTTCATTGTGCTATAAATTGTAAGAAAAAAATATGATTCAAAGAAGTATATTGTGCTATTCCAGCATAATATCAGATTCTGTGAATATTACCAAAACTATATTCAACATGAACAATAAAATAAAATAGAAACTTAGCATTTTTAATTTCTTTCTCCTTTTTCTTTATGGTTAAATTTTCGTAATACTCAAGAAGTGTCATTTATGACTTAGTGAGGGAGCAGTGAAAGATGGAAGGTAGTGCACAGAGCGCTTTATTTGCTAGCAGTTCCACCTCTGGCCTGTCTTGAAAGCTTCACAAAGATCAGCACAGTTTTCTTTCCAGACATTGCATGAAAACTCCGTTGAACCAACGGTTCTATATTTTAGTGTATAATCTGTTTTATCTAACTTTACAGTCAGTTGGGAAAAATGTCTTTCAGATAAAGAAACACTGCAACTCCTGAAGCTCTTAAAGTGTGCTTTAGGTGAGCACTCTACTCCGTGTAGAAAAACCAATATTACAGAAGCCCCTTCTACACAGAGGCTCTACACTTCATGCTCTTCTAGACAGTCTCATTTTCTTCTAGTTATATGTGAACTGTGCTGCCACTATCTTCCTCTACAGTTTTGTCACACAGGGGCATAGATAAGTCTTGCTTTCTTTCACGTGTGCGATCTCTAAGCATATGCCAAGGAATAGTCACTCTTGACAAAAGTTCCGTATACTCTCCATCTCATGCAGAATGCCTCTGAAATCTCATCCAGAACTCCTCAAAACATTTGATCCACGCTCCTGTCTAAAACTAGCTGGCAGATATCTGTGCAAGGCAAATGTTGGGGAGGGGGAGGTCATTCCTTTCACAAAAGGAGGAGAATTACATTCTGAAGTACCAAAGATGGCTTTTGGGACAAATTATAAGAAAAATAGAAACTAGATACAAACTTCATCAGGACTGTTTGCAATTTTGCATAAAGATTCAGCTTACTGCTTACAGAACCTAAATGAATCTAAGAATCTGAAAGGATTTGGTGCTGTATCCAAATGAACACAATTTCCTTAAAACAGAAAAATGATGTAATCGACTTCAGCTAGCAAATGATAATCTTGGTACTCATAGATATTAAAGATAGGCCAGAAATTAAACACTTCTTGGAGGCAATAGCAGAGTTAAGAGATGAATTATTCTACATGAACAAAGGTAATCAATCTATAAACAGTCACATACACACAAAGCAGAGATATGAGAAAAATATGTAGAACAATTAGAGTGAAATAATCTGCTAAAGAAGGTTTCTTAGGCAACAACCCTGAGGTGCTCAAAAACATATTAAAGAAAACACCTAAAAGAAAACATTTCTAAAGACTTTATTTCTATTCTGAAATTGAGCTCTTACCACTCTTATTTTCTGTACTAGTCTTTAATGTCTAAAGACTGCCTTTAATTGGATCATTATGTATTTCAAAATGCATATTTATATGCTTGGATATAAGCATAGTTTCTTTAAACTCTGTTAGAATATTGAATTGGAATGACTACAGGAAAAAGTTTAACAGGGATTTATGGAAGAAAAGAAAACAATTTTCATATTCTAGTAAAGCTCACCATTCAGTGTTTGAAGAAAGTCATTATTTTTGTTATTCTCTACTGTGGCTTTTGTATAATCACTAAGATTTCAAATCTGTAAAAAGACAATAAAATCCCGCTCTCAGTGAAACCTAATAAAGCAAGCATCTCTAGTTTGACAACAGGACCCATATGTTAGATAACAGTATTGTAGGATAAGACCTGGCTGAAGAGCAGAACACTTGCTATAGCCACAGATTATTATTATGTCTCCCAAGAGCAATTCACCATTACCTGTGGATGATGTTTAGCCTTCCTAACATTCAGGTCGTATCGCTGGAGTTAGGCAAAACTATATGGAAACAAAGCTGCTTCATGAGAGTTCCCCAAAGCTATCACTTCCTTCTGAATTCTGGTATGGGTGGAAGTCTCCAGTGACAGGTACCTTTGAAGAAAGCCTTGTGCTTTGAAGAGTCACAGAATTGTTGAGGTTGGAAGGAACCTCATAAGGTCATTTAGCCCAAGCCCGCTGCTCAAGCAGGGTCAGCTAGAGCAGGTTGCCAAGGACTGTGTCCAGTCAGGTTTCTAATATCTGCATGAATGAAAACTCCTCAACCTCTGCATACAACCTATTCCAGTGTTCATCTACCAAAGTTTTTTCTTTTGTTCAGAGGGGAAGTAAAGTATTTAAATTTGTGCCCATTGCCTCTTGTCTTGGGTACCACTGTGAAGAGTCTGGCTAGCTCTTCTTTACTGCCTCCAATGATGTCTGTAAGATATACCTAAGCCTTCTTTTCTCCAAGCTAAAGTCAATTTTCTCAGCCTCTCCTTGCATGTCAGATGCTTTAGTCTTAATTATCTTTGTGACCCTTTGCTGGACTTGCTCCTGTAAACCCACATCTTCCTTATAGTGGGCAGCCCAGAACTGAACCCAGCACTCCAGATGTGTCTCACCAGTGTGGAGGGGAAGGATCACCTGCTTCAACCTGCTGGTAAGGCTCTTCCTACTGCTGCCCAGGATGCTGCTGGCCTTTTTTGCTGTGAGGATGCATTGCTGGCTTATGTTCAGTTTGTTGTCCACCTGGACCCCAAGGTCCTTCTCTGCAGAGCTGCTTTCCAGCTAGTCAGCCCCCAGCATGTGCTGGTGCCTGAGGTTATTCCTCCTCAGGTGCTTCATGGCATGCTTACTGTTGTGTGTACAAGGGCAGGAACAGATCCCATATTGCTGACAGAACTGGAAAGAGACTTTGACCAAAACATTTCTAACATTACAGAATGTTGACAAAGACAGGATGTCTTTCAATACAACCTTGCTGCAGATCAAATTAAACATTCTCAAAGCACCATGGCATTTTTGATGACTCCAGCACGTATTCAAACCTTTGAAAAACTAGATATAAGGGAAGGAGGATTATTCTTTTGTCACTCTGTCCTCCCTTTCCAAATTTCCCTGGTGCCTTCCACACCCTGACCCTAAGTATATGCTGAATGGTGACTGATGTTGACTTACCACATAGCTGCTTTTAGAAATGGGAGACAATAGTTTTCGAGATGACAATGATACCTACCAATTGTGAGACAATCCCTGTTGGTAAAAAAAAGCAGATTCTACTTGCATGTCTGAAAACTAGTGCTTAGAGAGACCATGTGTATCTTGAAATGTTCCAACCTGGCTTTTGTGGCTGGGACTGCTGAGGACTTTGACAGCTGTCAGATGTGTACAGCTCTGTTAGAGAAAGATGGAAAGGCTGGGGCAGGGGTAGGGTCCTAACCAGAAGTTTGTGCCACCTATATACCTTAGAACTAGTTGCAGGATTGATCTCTTTCGCATTGCATGAAACAAAATGAGTATACAGATTAAGGGTTTAGTGGTGGGACTGACATCAATGCAAATACATAGATTCAGTGTCCACTGTGAAAGAAAAAAATACACATAGAGGCAGAGACGGAGTAATTATTGACTTAGCTTTTATATTTGAGAACAGGAAGAACACACTGCACTAGCCTGATTCTGTGATGCCCTATTTGTTAGCTGGTGATAGGTAGACAAGCTGGGTGCGTGATTCACTTCGCACCCTGAACAAGACAGTGTTCAAATGCAAAATGAATTCTTAATGATGTGTTCTTTCTCACTGTTCTGCAACCTTGAAGAAAAAACATGCGCTTAGCTCAGTTTCTCAGATCTTATACTGAGCCTGGGATTTACTCATTATTTGTATTTTTCCAATTAACATTGCAAATCTACACAGTATCTAATAGCACACTGACTCTTTAGGATATGATTCCCTGTGGGAAACTTAGCAGGATGCTTTTGAACGTTCATATTATTTGAAAGAAGCACTTTGTTGCCTAATTCTTTTTTTTTTTTTTTTGGCTGACTTAGTCAGCAGCTTTGCTTTATCCTGCAGATGAGAATTTACCCCTCTATTTTACAAGTACACTAACAAAGGAAACACAGATTACATGTCCTGTGAAACTGGTCACAGTTTGAGTCTCATTCAAGTCATGGTGTGCAGCTTCATAAGTTTAGCTTTTCTTGTAATCCTGACATCATTGAAGGAATTCAGTGAGGCAAATGTCTTCTACATATCATGGTGAGAATGATTCCATACATGGGGTATGGAATCTGAACCTGTAGGTGATTTAACATCCAGATGGACTCCGGAAGAACACTGCAGAGACCATAGGAAGGTGAAGCAATTAGACCTGCTTCAGTATTTCATGTTCTTTTGTGCAATCTGATAACTGAATAGCACGTAGTGCCAGGAATAAAACCAAGCTGAAGAAAATAACCTGAGAGAAAGAATGGAAGATCTAAAAGCTCCAAGAAGTGCTAAACGTGGGAGATTAAATTTAAACTCTAGAAATGGGAGACCACTGGAAAGAGCTTCAGACAGTCCTCTCATTCTCTACCTGCAGATTGAGCTTCCCAGAAAAATAGAAGGTAGTCTTAGTTTGGTAATAGTTTGGCAATATAATGAGTTTCAAGTTTTTCAGTTAGCCTAGGCAGGGGAGATAATTGTGAACTTATTACAAAAACACAGTCTGTGTAAAATGAAAATACACAAGAGAGTTATACCTCATTATCCTCATTTTCCTGAGCATACAAAGTGAAAATGAGTTTGTACAAACACTTTGAAGAGAAAGCTAACCAAGTCTCTCGTAAGATTTGTATTTGGGTCTGGAAGTGGAGTCAGAAACTGTCAGATTACTGGGAGATTTTGACTTGAATTTTTGCAATAGAGCAGCAATCTTGGATTTTTAATCTGAAATAAGATAAAAACAATGCTATTAATAAGAAAAAAATGCTAAAGATAGTGACAAACAGTGTAAGCTTTCAACCCTGAAAGATATTGGCAGAGGAGGTTTATGCATAAATAAGAAACTACTAAAGGTTTTAACTAGTGAATACAAAATTTGCAATAGTGCCATTGAAAGAGAACTTGTTATTAGATTAAACATACATCCAACTGTGATTTTATCAGGAGCATGCTTTAATATAGTCTTTCAGCAAGGTAAATAAGTGTGGGCAGAGAACCACTTTAATACAGTGACCCTGCTCCTAATTACAGAAGTGCTCCATTCAGGGATAGTGCATGCATCTGTCACAAGCACTATACCAATATACTTGTTGAGTGAACAGAGGAATCAAAAAGGTGGTTACTGGAGAAAAAGATGACAGATCCTTCAGGTATCAATCCAAAATAATTGAATAAGTATGTTATAAAAAATACTATTTTCTGCTGTTTCAAAAGATAAATATTGAAGACTAAAGGGTGGCGTATATTTGAAATACTGCCCTTTCCCTTACAGTCTATTCCAACAGCAATACTGAAAGATGCACAGTTTATTCAACTAGCAAACATTTTGATTGTGAGCTTGAGTATAAAGATAAAGCTGTGTCTCTTTTCTCCACCTCTAAAATGGGGATAACACTGAATGTATCTGCATACAGTACGAAAGGTATGAGCAGGAAGTGATTTGACCTTGAGGAAATATTTCAGTGTTCTGGTGGTAAAAGGCTATTAAAAAGCTATGTGGAGAATAATTACAAGTGGTAAAGAAAACAGAACATTTTCCTTCATATTATTTTCCAAATATCTCCTTATTCCTGTTTTCTTTTTACAGTAAGTTTTCAAAGCAAACTGCTTTTACTGCTTGTCTTTTCTGGGAGGCTATGGCAAAAAGAGATTTTTACTGACTGTTGCCCCCACATTCTCACATACTTGTACAATACTAATACCAGAGATGTATCTGACATTGTTTAATCTCAAGTGCATTATATACAGCAATACTACTATTTTAGTCTTCCCACACAGTACATTTTCAGGAATATAAATTAGACTTGTATTCTTCCTGCCCTAATTGCAAGCCCTTGGGATCTCCCTATGAATGAGATATTGTAATCTGAGACTAGTTTCAGAAAGCAAAATGTTAAGTGAAGTATGAAACTCATCATGGCTACTGTGGAACTTATTCCTGTTTCCTTGTGAAATCCTCAAATGAGGTGAATATGATTATGCTTTCTTTTTGATTTATACCAACAAATAAAGTCTCTCTAATTTAGGGAACATAAAGGCCTATTGAAGGTTTATAGAATAAATCTTTAATGACAATTATAGCAAAGCACACCCCCAAAAGATACAAACAGAATTGTCCAGAGGACATCCATTAACCAAATGTTTGTAGGGTTTATTTTTAAATAGGAATCTCTAGGTTAGTGACTTAATAACAAAACATTAAAGCAGCCTACTCCTTTTAATTATTTGCTTATTGATAACTGTGCTTGCAGATATATCCTACCTGAATGTGATTTCAATGCTTCCTGTCTCTATACCTGTTGGTGATAAATAATGTCTGCATATGTGGTTTGTTACAAGGCCATTTATATCATTCTCTGAACTGGTGGATATTTTTAGTCGTGTTTAAAGTACTAAGAGCTGTTGGCTACTGCCAAGATAAGTAAGCAGAGAATACTGTCACTGTGGGGTTTACTTAGTCTGTTGCTGCTTAGAAAACAGTCACAAGTCATGCACTGATTGACAGAACCTCACTGCTACTCTTGAAAACTATCAGGAGGGTTGTCATGTAGTTCAGATGACTTGCATAAAAAAAGGATCAGAGGACGGGGATTCATTATTCAAAGCATGTTTGCACTAATAGTAACATTTGGGCTTTTCAGAAAAACTCATAATTAAGGCTGTGAAATCTTTTCTATATTTATCCAAACAGCAAAACTACAGAACAGTGAACATGTAACTATTCTAAAAACTGATATTAGGAAAAGGGATCAATAATGGTAGTAATAACAGCATGATCATAGGCACTGGTCCAGAAAAATGGAGTAGATTCTCCTGCCCAATTTTCTGTATATCCCAACTACCAGTTTAAAATCATATCTAGCCTAGAGCAATTGAAGCTACGCTTCCTCTAGAGTCATGCCTCTACAGAGTAATTCCCTTTGTCTTGTTGGGGAGACACTCTTTAGTGTTCAAAAATAAAAGCTAACACTCAACAGCTTTCTTGGCCATGACACCTATCCACTCCCACAACTGGCAGCACAAGCTTGCCAAAGGCACATGCTGCTCATTTTTGGAGTGAAAGAACAGCGTAACCCATTCTGTATTCAGTGTTTCTCTGTGGAGCCCAGTTCTGACTAGCAGAGTTCCTGCAGAAGAAAGTTTCCCTGGCCTCCATAGCAAAATGTGATCAGAAAGGAGTGGTGTGCAGGTGATGTTTCACTGATTTGAAGGTTGTTAGTACAGTTTATTGTAAGAGGAGGTAGACTGTGCACCAGCAAATAGCACATAATGAAACAAACCCAGAGCTCATAGATTTAAAGTTCATAGACTGGAAATTTTAAGAATTGTTTCTTGTTCTAGATCATAAACTGTGATTGAAAAGGTGAGCTATAAGATGGTAATTCTCTGTGATTCACAGAAGTGCTGTATTAGAATGATAAACTCGAAATAATTCCAATCGCAGAAAGTTTGTGCCCATTATATAGTACTTTGATAGGCCAATAGATCTTCAATAGACCCTAGATAGAAATGACCAAATAATTTGATCACAAATCAGAGTCACTTATCCCCTACTAGCTTTTCACTAATCTCGACGTGCTGATAAATATCCTTAGGAGTACCTTCAAACAAACATGTTCTGACAAGCCTTACTCCACCTCAAGAACGTAGGGAAACCATGTGGAAGCAGTTGACTTCCAGATCACCGTAGTCCCAGAGATACATACAATGCCTGGCTGCAAATACCTAACTACAAATCAGTTAGCTAGTTACTTCTCCTTAGCTGCACATGACTATATTCTGAAAAGTTACGAGATCTGGAAGCAAAAGCCTTCTGATCTTAATAGCAAAAATGCATTATAGTATGAAAATAGAATTAGAGACATTGGAAAACAAAATACTATAAAGTACTGCCCTTTGGCAGTCCCAAGAACCATCTTTATTTTTTTCCTTTTCTTAAAACACATGAACGTTAAGCCTTTCGATGCTCCAAGTATCTGGTAAATTAATTTTTACTTATTTTGGTCCATTCACTAACATGAAAATGCAAAGCAGTCCTATCAGAAAAAAAAAAGAAAAGTCTTTATGGGGTATTTTCTGAGTGAAATCAGATGTGAAGGATGAGGGTTTTCTCAGAATACTCTCACATGAGGTTCTCTGTCCAACCTTGAGTACCTAAGAGGTTTTGATAGTTATAATAAGTTTTAGGTAAACATCTAAACCAAGCATCCTTCCATTACAGAACCAGTAATAGGTACTCTACTTACAGGCTTTATGTCTTTTCCAGTTAGTCAGCTTCTTTTTAGCCCTCACCTTCCACCCCCATGATTCCAGAGGTGATTGGAACCAACAGGTTATGAGATCAGTAAGCTAAGGCATAATTAAAGTATTCAGGTGTTGTAAGAAATGACAGAGACTTTTAGGTCGACAGAAGCTATCACAATGATCTTTTTAATGGTTATATTTTATATCAGATTTTTCTACTTCATGTATTTAATTTTCCCTAATTATACCAATGTACTTACCTGAGAGCATTTTTATTACTTTCATAATTATGTCTTATATATGTCACAGAGAGACCCTTGAAAGAGAAATAGTGCAAGAATTACAAACATTGCCTTGCAGAGAGTTTGCAGAATTTCTCGTTCTTATTTTGGTATATACTTAACACTTTCTCTGTCCATCTATGTTAGTCATTTGTATGCTAGTTGTTTTAAAAGATCTTTCTCATTTCTGCAAAACTTGCTGGGGTCAAATCAAAAGACAGATAATGATTTCAGTGGACTTCAGAACAGTGATTTTTTTTCTGTAAGAATAGGGAAATAATTTTTTTTTATCAAGTTGGATTGCCAAAATGCCTCTGAATCCCTAGGACAAGAGATACTTTTGTTCTTGAAGCTATGTTTGAGTTGCATGTGAGATGTTTATATTTATTGAATATAATCCTATTGATATGAATGTTACTGGTTTTTTTGGGGCACAGTACTTTAAGTCAGATTTCACATATGTGGGTAGATATGACAAGAAAGGAGAAGGCAATAGAATAAATGCACTAACATTAACTTCCATTAGCTCACTGTTCTTCTCATTGTTATAAGCACAGCATCACACAACCTGATCTTACACACCAGCCTCTGGTGCTCCAGTGAACCTGTAGCATGACTTGAAAAGCCAGCAAAAATAGTCACTGTGGAGAACTAGATATGTGCATGTGAATTTCACTGTGTGAAATGTGTGTATACTTAGAGGAAGGCATAGAAGGACTAGTATTCGTTATATAGGTGGTAATTCTAGGGAAATCTCTCTACAGCCTCTCAGCTTTTGGTGGTACATGATTAGCAAATGACGAAACCACAGAATCACAGAATGGTTGGAAGGGAGCACGTGAGATCTTCCAATGAACCCCTCCGTTGGAGAAGAGTCAGTGAGAGCAGGTTGCTCAAGACATTGCCCGTTTGGGTTTTGAATACCTGCAAAGACGAAGGAAGCCCCTTCCTGTTGCAGCACTTGACCGCCCTCCCAGTAAAAAAGTTTTGTTTTCATCAGATGGAATGTAACATGTTTAGATTTGTACCCATTGCCTCTTGCCCTACCACTAGCCACCACCGAGAAGAGTCTGGCTAACTCTCCCCCATCCAGGTATACGTACACATGGATAAAGTCCCCCTAAGCCCTCTCTTCTTCAGGCTAAACAGTCTCAGCTTTCTCACTCTCTCCTTGCATGTCAGATGCTCCAATCCCTTAACCATCTTCATGTCCATTTGCAGTATGCCCACGGCTCTCCCATACTGAGGAGCCCAGAGCTGGACACAGTGTTCCAGGATCCCTAAAGGTTTCTGAAATTTTCTGTGCAAACGCAATAAATGTCCTAATTTTTATGGCCTAATTAAAAAAAAAAAAAGGTTTCAATGATATTCAATGCAGTGCTTGTAAACTGATGAGTTGAGATGTATCTCACTACTTTACTTTCTACTGCTTGCTTTGCTACTTGATACCTTTTCTAATTCTTTCCTGTATCTTATGTTCTTAGAGAGCCAATAGTCACATCCGAATAGTAGTTTCAGAAATAAGATGAGTAAATCTCCACTTGCAATGAGAGAGTGCAAGGAATCAAAAGGCTTAGTAAGTCCCCATGAGTGCACCTGGAACTGTGCCAGGAACTTTGGTTATCAGGATCACCTGGAAGAGAGCCAGGCTTTTATTTAAAAGGCCACAGAAGGATATCCCTAGTTTTTTAGGGGGAGGTGGTAGGATGGTTGCTTGCAAGTGAGTATGGTTAGTGGGCACTTCCTGGAAAAGGCTGTGTGAAAGGCAGAGAGCTTTGGTGCTCACAGAGTACCAGCAAGTCTGGGAAATGCTCAGGTTGAGGATCAAATGTCAGATCTGGAGGAGGTTAAAATTCTGTGAGTTTATGGCAATTTCTTTGGGTGTTTAACACTGGAAGATCTGTTACTAAGTAATTCAAAGGAGGGGATACAGCAGACCATAAGAGATTTCAAGGAGAAATGGAGTATAGAAGAGGGAAAAAAATTATATTTGTTAGAGTTCAACAGTGTTTACAGTTTTTTTCCACTTTTGCTGTGAAGAAAACCCTGTATGCTGTTGCTTGAATTGACATCTGCAGATGTCTTACAGAAGGATGAATCCTGAGAAAAGGCAAGTCAATTGAAAGGCTAATATCTTTTGACTGAGGATAACATTGCAGTAGTTACACAGTACCTTACCATAAGGAAGTGTTGCACCTGTTGTGCTACACTTCTATAGCTGTCTATTGCTAAACATATTTTATTGCAGTAGTCCATTTTGTTGTCTAGCATTCAAGTGAATTGAGAATTTCATTTCAGTGTCATGTCTGTAGTCCATTAATGAAGTCTTAGGGTGGCAGTTTTTCATATGCTTTTGTAAATCTCCAGGAAATATATTTTCTTAGTGCTCTGGGCTCATACTTGTCTCTTTCAATCAAGACTGAAATATTAAATCTTAAAACAGAAGGGAAAGCTCAAACCATAAATACTGTGAGGGCCTTAGTTTGTTCCCTGACTCATCAATTGACTTTTACACAGAAAGTCTAAGATGTGAAGTGACTTTCTATTATGTGTGGTCCCTCAAGAATTAAGCAACTTGCAAAACAACAAAAACAAGTCATTGCCAAGGTGACCTCCCAGTTCTCAATCAAAGAGAAGCAAAGGATCCTACTATCACTAAAATCTCATTTTTACTCTGTCTTCTCCGTAGAGACTATAAATATTATGTAAAAAGGATGTGTATCAGGTTCAATGTGTGAAGTGTGCCTGTGCCATGCTGTTTCAAGTGAATTTTGGTTATTGTGATGGTGGCATTTCAGGAAAAACGATCTTCAATTAGTCAGACAAATAGAAATAAGAATAATGGTACTTGCTGTAGCACTGTGAATAACACTGGATGAATTCTTCATAATCAAACAGTGCTTGATTACCTGACCCTGTGAACACCTGGCTGCACAATGGTCTCCTACATAATGAATGTGTAATCAAACATCTGTATGCAATGAATTAAATAGACCTGCAGCTGGTCAGCCATCTGCAGAGGAATTGTTCTCATGAAACTGCCTCCCTGTTCCGTTAAATATTTGCTTCTCTTAAACTCTAACATTTGTGATGGGTTTTTTATGTCTACCTCTCAGTGTGCTGTGTTTTCTCTATTCTGATATTATGGGCTTGCTATCAAGGCATAATAGAAAATTTGAAATGGGTGTGGGGAGTGGAAAAGGAACTGAAGGCCAAGTCTTCAAGATAGATCCTGTGGCCCACAAACACTAAATGCAACTAGTGTTTTGTGCAATTATTACAACTGGTTTATAGATGCATTTCTAGCCAAAAGTAAATGAAATACTACTAAATATTTGAACCGTTGTACACAGAATGGCAAATATAATATTTACAATAGTTGCCATGTAACAATTAATTTGTTTGTATTGTCACCTTTGTGACATTATTGTACTGCAACTTTCAATTTTCTTGAAAAGATGTGAGCAACCATTTTAAATACACGTAGATGGCATCGCTAGCAATCAAATTAGATAAGAGCCTGAAATAGCTATGCTCTGCAAATCCTCAAAATCAGTTTGAACTGCTATGAACTGGGAGTTAACACTGGTATTCATTTTACAGGTTGGTTCCGTTCTACTGTATAAAACATCTCAAAACTGTAACTGATTGGAATTTATGGTGCCCTTGTTTGCATGAAATATGCTTTAGTCTAAACAAATTGTCAATGTACCTTTAAAACAGGACAGAGGAAAGATCTAACAGAGAACAGTTGTAGCATTACAGTTACAGGAAACAACTCTGCTTTCTAATATTTCCACGGGGNTTTGTAATTAAGCTCTCCCTAGGTCAGCAGTGCTCCCTTATGTGGCAGTTATTCTGAATTTCACAATATGTTAATTATCTTGTCTTTCTTGACAACTCTTCCTTCTATACCTAGCATGCATTTGGGTTTTAAGAGGTTTCATAGTTTCAGCTCCCACTAATATGATTTTAATATTTACTGTTATGTTGTAAGCACTGCAAACAAGTCTTTAAGCTTTTGAGTTGTCTCTGACTTACTTTTGGGATCATACAATATAACTTCAGTGCATCTCATAAGATTAATTCTTAGTCTCAATGGCTATTGTTGGCTATTTATGTAATTTTTCTGCATTTTAATTCTCTGCATTTCTTAATTTTACAATTCTCTTAGGGAAATGTATGTATTTTACATTCTTTCAAGCTTGGTAATATACCAACACTCTGCAGTGACCTGCATTTTTATCTTCATTTTTTTGACAGATCTACATTGGGAGTGGGGGTGGGCAGGGAGAAATCTGGTTTAGATCAGCTTGCCATGTTAAAATCCTACATCTGGGACACATAGATGTTAATCTAAATAACTTGAAATAAATCTGAGGCACGTGGATGCTAATCTTATGTTGGCAATGTAGACTTTTCAAAATGTCATTCATAAAGTAGCAGAGAAAGATGATAAAGCAGACTAGCAGATCCAGCAGAAAAGTCAAGTTTCTAGCTAAGTGAAAATCCACTAGGTGAAAACTTCATCTTGCTTTTCTGAGCCTGTATGGAAGGACCAAGAGTCAAATTACTACTGCCCTTGCTTTTGTAGTACCACTTCCTTAGTAACTGAATCTCTAAAGACTCAGCTAGAAACAGATGTTGTCTGCCCATTTCCCTTCTGCATGCAAAGTACCAAGAACAGGCAAAACCAGTGGTGGAGGCAGCGCATGGCAGCTTAGGTCTCCTGTTTGCTTCACCCATGCTGATCACAGCTAAATGGTCCAAGTTTCTGCTGATCCATCTCTTCATCTCATGCATGTTTGGGAGAGTATACTGTAATGTACACTCTTAATTTAAGATTGTGTGCTACATACATGTTTGGGGAAGAATGGTTTTTCTTTAACTGGCTTTTGTGCACCAATTCTATTGGCAGAGATTCTAGGACTCCCCTTATTGGAATCTGATCTTTGCTTTTTAAATAGACTTTGAAGTATAGAGGCTTCTGTTCTTGAGAATAGGAACTTGACACTTCTTAGGTCAAACCTATGTTAAATTTTTGCCAGGAGAATTTTAGGTAAGGATTTTCATTACATAATTGTGTAATGGTAGAAGGCCTAGTATAGCTGCACCTAAAGGAGCTGAAAAGAGTTTAGTCTCTGTGGCAATAGAGGCGATAGTCAAAACTAATAGTGGCAATAATCAAAACTACTTTGAGGAAAAACTTTGCCAGGAGAAAGGGCATCTTTACTTGAGGGATATCAAGCTCTACTTGTAGGTACCTTGTAATGTGGAGCAGGATTCCCTAGTACAGTACCTGGAGTAGAGACGTTCTAGTGCATTAAAAGCAGGGATACCGCTGTAAGCAGTGTGAGTACGTCAAAGATGAATTTACATCTGAATCTCCACAGCTGCTGTTTAAAAGCTGTGGACTGAGATAATCCACTTATAAGTGGTAAGTGATGGGTGATAAGAACCCAAAGGACAAAGATTTGACACTTTTTGGAATTACAGTCAAATTTTAAAACAAAATTGTTAGTAAACTTTATTTTCTTACAAATGCTGATTATAAAATATTTGGTTCCTTCATATTGAGTAATTTAGTATTGAGAATCTGTGGCTCAGACTGACCTTCTATAATTCATAATAAAGCCAGCAAAAGGCCTTGCAAGTGAGGAAGCTGTTGAAAAGCAAAGTGATTCATTACAAATACAGTTGGGTCCATTAAGCCTGAAAGGTCGAGCCGACAAAAATCTAGACCCAGAAAAGCTGCTAAAATGTAAGAAGGCATTATAGGGAGGAAAGCAAAAATTAAGTCAAAGGATTCTTGGAAAAAATTTAGTTTGGTTAGTGAAGCAAACAATGTAATTGTGCTGTAATGTTCTTATTTCAGAAAGCTCCCTGGGGAGGGTCTCTGTATTAGGTTTGTGGCAAAATTTTGGTAGCGGGCAGGCTGCAGGGGTGGCTTCTGTGAGAAGAGCCCAGAAGCTGCCCTATTTTAGATAACCAGTTCCAGATGGCTCCAAAAGGGACCTGCTACTGGTCAAAGCTGAGTCAGTGAGCAATGCTGGTTGTACCTCTGTGAGAGCATATTTAAAATGGGTGTGTGTGTGTGTGTGTGTGTGTGGAACCTGCTGCCCAACAGCAGATGGGAGACAGGAGTGAGAAAATACAGAGAAACATCCTTGCAGACACCAAGATCACTGAAGAAGGAGGGGAGGAGGTGCTCCAGGTGCTGGAGCAGAAGTTCCCCTGCAGCCCATGGAGAGGAACATGGTGGAGCAGGGTGTCCCCCTGCAGCCCATGGGGTACCACAGCAGAGCAGATCCACACTGCAGCTTGTGGAGGGAGCCCATGGAGGAGCAGGTGGATGTGGCCTGAAGGAGGCTGCAGCCCATAGAGTCCCCGCAGGAGTAGGCTCCAGGCTGGAGCTGCAGCCTGTGGAGAGCTGCCCATGGTGAAGCAGGAGTTCTGGCAGGAGCTGCCATCCGTGGGGCACCTGTGCTGGAGCAGTCTGCTTTTGAAGGATGGACCCCTATTGGAGCAGTTCTTGAACTGCAGTCTGTGGGAAGCCTACATAGGATTAGTATGGGAGGGACCCCACTCTGGAGCGGGGGAAGAGTGATCATGAAGGAGCAGCAGAAAACAAGGTTATGGACTGACTGCAACCCCCATTCTCTGTTCCCCTGTGCCATTCAGGGGGAGGAGGCAGAAGAGGGTGGATGGGGGGCGGAAAGGTGATTTAGCTTGCTTTTAGTTTCTTACTGCTTTAGTCTGTTAGTAATAGACAATAAATTATAGTAATCTCCCTGTGCTGAGTCTGTCTTGCCTCTGATGAGGCAAGTGGTGAGCGATCTACCTGTCCTTATCTCAACCCTTGAACCCTTTTCCATTGTATTTTCCTCCCTTTCTTCCTTTGAGGAGGGGCAGTGAGAGAGAAGATGTGGAGTTTAGCTGTCCACCAGGGAAAAAACACCAGTCTTTTCTATAGAGAAGGGGCTGGAAAGATGTGGATGTTTCTGAAAAGTCTGGAAGAAGGATTCTAGTAAGAATCAAAATGAAGCATGAGGCCCAATGCAGAACAACTAATAACAGTAGCTAAGATATTCACTATGATGTAATAGCGTATTCAAGACTTTCTTCTAGGTTAGGCATGGCAGAAATTGGGATCCTTGGTTTCCCATCCATAAGGTGAGCATTTCTGTTGATGGGGAAGAGGGAAATGGAAGGGAGGGGGACTTCAAAATAATCTGTTAGATTGCTGAAGGATCTAATGGGCAAAAATGGACCTTGTCAGATGATTCTCAGATGTATCGATAAAGAGACTGACTCTTCTGATTCTTTGCTTTATTGCTATAAATTGGGAATAATTCTGGAGGAATCAGTGGGTTGACACAAAATCAAGGAGAAAATAAGCTTCAAAACATGTTCTTGTAGGTTTATGGAGATTGTAGGGAGAGCAAGAAGTTAGATATTATAAATGATTATGGAATGTTTCCTTTAACTCTACAAGTAGAAGATTTAAGATTATTTCCATAAAAAACTTGTTTGTAAATAGGTTTTGTTTTTAAATTTAATATTCATTGACTAAAGTTACTCTTCCTTTATAATTTCACTAGTTTTAATTTCAGTAAAACAAAACTACATGTTTCCTGGACTTGAGAGTTGCAAAGTGAACTCCATTCTGTGCTTCTGCAGCTGTCACCCTTAAGAGTTAAGTTTTCTGTCATACGCAACAGATTGTTCAATGTCTAAAGTGTGGAACATCATGGGAATTGTCTTGAGGTATGTGTCCTGGCTAGGGGAAATTGAGTGTATCATAACAGCATCAAGGTCAAAATGATGCTATACACTGGACTTCCTGCAAGGATGGACAAAATGCTCCATTTTATGATGGAAAACAAATTGTCAAAAACACAATATGAAACTGTTCATGTCACTAGTACTTGTACTTGAAGCCTTCTGTAATAACATAACTGTCAATAGAATTTCCCTTCATATTTCTTAACTACTTATTGTTGAGTTTTCTGCTTGATTTAAAAAATTAAAAACTGCAGGTGGAATATGGTGGAAAATTACTCCATTCTTTAAGCATGCAAGAATATATGCCTTCACTGGAACAATATCACCTCCTTATGTAAGGAAATAAATTATGTGCTGAAGTGCTTAGAGTGTGTTTGGAATTGAGATATGAACAAGTTACCCTGTTAATTATGGAAATGCACCAGCAAGTCTGGGGTAATATAAACCAGTAAAATACATGTGCAACTAGGTTGTGCATCCTCCTCAGGTATTAAACACAATGGCTTGTCCTTATGTTTGTGGTAATGCTAATGATACAGTCAAGTATTTGAGTCAAATACATCAAACCTAGCTGAAACAAACTACAGTTTGTGGATTGTAATCTAACTACATCTGACCTTTTGTAGCTTGTCTGCATCCTCTTTATGCAAGCATCTGAACAGCGCTTTATTGTTTCAAGATGTCTTACAGGTAGGAAGCATGTTCATGTTCCTATTCAGTTTTATTTTGGAAAAAAAAAAAATCCCATTGGATAAATAGTATATACTTTAAATACTAGATACTATGCTTTTACTGTCTTGGATGAGAATGTTAGTGCAGGCTTTTACAGTGCTGAAGTTCTTTTTTTGTGTGACTTTTAACGCGTGCTATAAATTTACACATGTAACAACAGTACATCACTTAGCTAGCAGTGGCTATGTTTTCAGTGCCTTATGTGTCTCACTAACACAATATCTGGCTCCTTCCAAGATCAAAGGGAACTGTACTAAGGATGTAATAAATTACTGTAGCTTTTCCTGCAACATTCAGTTTTGTGATTCATTCCGATTATAGACAAACAGGAACTTTTGCATGTGCCAGAAGTCAAGCTCTTTTGAAGCACAGATCATGAAGACAACTGACCTGAACTGGCTGTATCTCAGCCTACAAATGAAACTACTTTACACCAATATAAAGATACCAATGTCTGTTCCCACTTTTCTGAGAAAGCATTTAAATTGACAATATTCTCTCCATGATTTGAAAATATGGATGGAACTTCACTTAAAAAAAAAAAAAAACTAGTTTCTGTTAATAGTTGAAGAAAAGAGAAGGAAATAAAGTGAAGAAGTGAAGAACACTATCCATCACTTTTGAAAAAAGTCAGTTTTATCTTGTATTTAAAATTACATTTTCTTAAACGTTAATTTTAAAATGAGTTTTAAGATTTTTTTTGGCATTTATTTGATTGTGTTAATGGAAATGAGATAGACATCAGGTTTTCCTTTCTCTGAGAAAAGCAGTGATCCTCCCCTCTGGGACTGATAGCAACATGGAATTAGACCTGTCCAGTATTGCAGGGACAGGTACAATCACTCTACACTAAAAAGATTACGTGATGCACTAGTGTTGCATACCCAAGAGTATCAGATCACCTTTCTTTAATTTTGTCATATAATTTTTAAGGGTCAGAGGAGATTCATAATCTTCATTGATCTTCTGTCCTTGTTCTGAGACAAGCTACAAATTCTTAACACAGATAGCAGTATAGTTTTTTTCTTGGCATTCCTGTCCATTGGATAATTAAGTTACATTAACAAGCTGAACGATGCAGCCTGTAAGACAAGCAAGGCTGTTTCATCACTGCCTTCCTGAGAACGATTTGAACTAAACCTTGAGACCTCCCTTGGCTCCATGACTCTCACTTATAATTTCATTTGAAACTGATTTCTGGTTCATTCCCAAAGGTAGCTAAAATTACACTGCCACAGCTGTCTTCTGTTTTTTTTTCTTACAGAATGTCATGTACCTTGATCTAATACCTTAGCTTCCTTTTTACAAATCCAGTTCTTCAAAAGAGCCCTGTTAAAATGAATTAAGGATGCCTTTGTACCTCTAATAACTAATATATTTTGCAGTCAAAGCAGTGTTTTGGCATATATTACTACAATAATGAAATATTTTCCAGGGAAATTTATTACTTAAGCTTAAAAGGTGTTCTTTTTGCCTTCAGTTAACATATTTACATTTTTCTATGCTGCCTCTTACACTATATTTTTAGATCTGTTTTCAATGAAGCAAACAGAATAAAAATAACATGCAGGCATACAGTTGTATTCTTGCTGTATTTGATGGAATGTACTCATGAAGTCTGTTTTTGTATTTAAAATGTGATTTCACACATTACAGAAACTTGCATTTTAGGAAAAAAGTACCAATTTGCATTGAATATCAAGAAGTGCCCAACCACGGAGACAGCTTCTTTTTCCATCAAAAGTATCTACTGGAGCAACCTAAAACAAGATGAGGCAAACACTGCTCAGATGATCAGTCTCATGAGGAGGAAACCCAAAGTATTATTTGCTTGAAAACAGCAATTCCTACTTTGCATTGGGTCATTCCTTCTTCTGTTAGGGAATGGAGTTGTGTAATAGAAAGGACTCGGCTCACTTTGCTTATATCTGGATCAAAAAGAAATCAGAGGAGCTGTGACTTTTCTCCCCAAGACCAGGTTGTCTGGAGCTCATTATAAAGTTTGTCTAAACAGGCAATGTTGAAAAAAAGATATGCTTTGGAATTCATGAAAGCCTGGAACTTCCTATTGAATTTCATATTTAACAAAAATTTATCAGATAACAGCTTTCTTTTTTTGCCATGTACAGGCTCTCCATAAACTATAGGATTTTACAGTTTATACAGAATGTTTGTGGGAATACTTCACTAATCTTCATTCTGGTGCATGTTTCTATTTCCAACATCCAATACAGTTTATCACTTCTTCCCTCTAATCTGCTTGTCTCAGCTTTCATGATCTAGGATGTTCTTCTCCCATCACTTTATTTCAACAGTGCCCATAGCTAGAAATGTTCTTTAACATGTTTTAGACCACAAAATAACAGCTTTAGGCAAGCTGGAATTCCCACTACTGGAGAAATCTAAAACAAGATGAGGCAAACCACCAGTGTGTATGGAGAGAAGCCTGTATCAGCAAGGTCTAGACTTGAGAACTTTGAAAATCCTTGTGAACTGTGACTTCTTTTGGTTGATGTTTGAGTGACCACCTAGCCAATGAAGCAGGGTTGAAGCAAACATAAACAGCTGTGAGTTTTTTCCTAGCGCACCTCTGTCCTTAGGTGTCACTTAGCCTCTATCTGCCAGTGAGGACTGGAATATACAATGTTTGGCTTGCCTGTCGTGTACTGGGCATGAAATAAAGAAGCTTATCATAGGAAAAAAAAATACAACTTAATCCCAGCTAATAGTGTCCTGTTCTGATATTTAATATGTTCCTGAGAGTACTGTGAGGGTTTTTGTTTTTCCTCTAGTCGGTCAAACTGACATTTGCAAAAAAGAGGGTCTGTTCTTGTATCTGAGAAAGTTAAGGAGTTAAGGGGAGTTTTGTCACTCACTGAAGTGGGTAGATGCAAGCTGAGATATAGGTGAAAAGAGATGTGAAATCCTGTATTGAACTTATTTGGAATGTAATAACTTCAGGTTCTATAAGTAACAGGAAGAATTTACTTAAATTTAGTTCTTCTCACTGAGACTCTTCACCCCCCTTTTTTTTTTTAAAATACCAACCTCTTGTTCCTAATAACAGTAAATGCCTGTTAACCTGTGAATTGTCCAAACTTAAAGAAACAGATTTTGATTACTATAGCTGCAGTGGTATTTAACTTCTACCATAAACTCAAAGCTGGAAGTAGCATGTTTCAGACTGACACCTTTATTGATTAATCTTTTAAAATTATATTTTTTAATGAGCTATTTATTTACTAAAGCAGCTACAATACTATAAAGCTATTTTAATGTTAATAGCACAAGTGGTATGTCTTAGAGATAGGGAAAGCTGGTTGAATGTTACTATTTGCAAATATGAATTCAAAATCCAAATAGTTGGATGGCTCAGCCATGATATTGCATCTCCAGGTTTAAATATTTTCAAGGATTCACCAAAACAGATTTGTCTGCAGAAATGCTTCAGGAATAGCTAGCCTTTAGGAATTCCTGTATTTGTTTTAAATATACTATATTTATGCAACGATTCAGCGGGTCTTCAATCATTAGCATTCACCACTGATTATTCATTATTTGCTTCTTTTCAAAGTTCCAGCCATTAAGATGTGCAGCTAAGAGCTATGCCAAGTGACCAATCATTTGCATCAAGACTAAATAAAAAACAAAAACTATTACAATACAATGAAAATACATACATAACTAAAACAAATATTTATCCAAATCATTTGGTGAACTTCTTAAAATTTAAAAGAATTGGAGAAAACAAAATGCACACAGAATAGCCTAAAATTTGTCAAATGGTTTAGTGGTCATTGAGAGTTTGATTATCCTAGAAAACACATGTTGCCTTAGGGAGGTATGTATATGACTTGGAAACTCAGAGTCTAATATGTGTGTGTCTGAGAACAAAAGAAAAATGACCAGATCTCACAAACTTTGATTAACGTCCAATTATGTGGCAACTCAGTTTAGCTGTCATTTGATCCTAGACTTAGTTATACTGGTATCAAGGGTCTGAAGAAGTGAAAAAAGGTCTCATTATAGTAGATTCTGTCCACATACATCTTTTTAAACTGCAGCGGAACAATAGAATTCATGCAACCTCAAGGTCATTGAAAATGATGCTAATTTTCAAATGAATTACAGGAGAAAAGTTTGGTTATATGCATAATGTTCTCTTATTTATTCAGACCAGAAGTTAAAATGCCTTATGGTTAATATTTGAGTAATCTATCCAACTTTATTCATTAATGGTTTGGAAAGTCCACTTCAATTTGCAGATGATACCAGGCTAGTAGTGGCTGCAGGAGGCCAGGATTAGAATTTAAAATAATCCTGACCAAATAGCGTGCAGTTCACTGGGGATGAGTATGGAGGTCTACACCTAGGTAGGGATATGCAGCTGAGGAAAGAATGACTACTGAGCAATGCATTATAAGCAGGAGCATCACCATAAAGCCCATGGAGATTGTCTACTTTGTAACTGACTCTTAGGGTCTTGTAATGCTGTGGGTCTGCTGTGGGAAGCAGTGTTCAAAACTGCATATTTTACTTCAAGAAAGATGGTTCAGTTGAAGATAGTCTGGATGAGACAGGTTAAAGATAATTAGGAGTAGAGAAACATGACTTCTGCAGAAATACTGAGTTTGTTAATCTAGAGAACTAACAGGAAACCCAATTGTTTACATATATGAACTATGATCAAACAAAGGAAAGGAATAAACTGTTCTGTGTCCAAAAGACAAGAACTGATGGATTGGAATTGATGTAGCTTAGCTGTTTTGGAAAAAGCTTTTAAAGATGAAGATGATTATATGTGGAAAAAGACCGCAGAGGGAGCTCACAAAGTCACTATTTCTCTTCTGAATCATTCTGTTGTACTCACATTTAAAGGCAAGTAGAAATGATGATGAAAATAAAACAAAGATAGCTACCTTGAATTATTGAAATGATTCAAAGAAAGATAAATAAGATGATTTGGAGAAAAGTCAGATAGACGCATACTTTGAAAATACAACCTGGGGCCACTTATGGATTTTGAAGTTTACTGTGAGGATTGTCTATACTGTAGATACAGGAATTGAATCTGTTGACTGTAACAAATTGGTAGGGATTTTAGATGGCATCTGTCATAATCAATAAGACTTTAACTTACTGGTAGATAAAGAGCTTTTGGGGAGACCAAATCTACAAATGTACATACCTGTAAGAAGATTATTTAAGGGGCATCTACTACGTCAAGCAAAGGTGAGCTCATAACTTTATAGCAGTCATTCCATAGATATCTACAGTTTGGCTTTAAGATTTAGATTAGTGTCCTTTAGAGAATGAATGTCTTCCCCCTGCACTTCTGTGCATTTTGCTCCAAGTCTGGCCTGCTATCATGTCACTTCAGGAACAAGTCAAGGAACAGTGGCCAAAGTCTACACTCCTCTACTCCTGTGCAGGCTAGCAGAACTGAAGGATCATGTCAGAAATGTACATATATTGCTGAAACTGGAAAGAAAAGAATGTCTCCAATACAGCCAAATATTTTTCCTATGGAGTAATGGACTTTCACACTTCTTCTATATATAAACTGCATATTAAAAACATTGTCCAGTTTTAAATTATGGAATATAGCTCCCTCATCTGTCCAACTTAGTGCATTAAAATATGTCAAAGGCCAAATAAGTTTGTTCAGTGGTGTATTTTCCCTTCTTTCCAAGCTTTTGTCTGCATGAAGGCTGATTTCTGGCATACACCGGTAGAATAATTTAATTATTTTCTTATTGAGTATCCTGATATTTTCTACAAGAGGTTCATAAAGATAGGGTTAAAGATTATCATTACAGAAAGGAAAGAAGACTGAAAGAGCCTTTGTCTTTCAGAGTTTTAAAAGCCATGAAACATGGAAAACAGTGCTTTACTTGCCCTGTTTCATGTAACTCCTTCTGACTGCATCTTTATTTTCTTTTCTTATTTGCTTCTGAGTGCTACCTGTTGAACTGGTAGAGCCTGGGAGCCTTGGCTCTCTGTAGAGGAGTTCTAATATTAATAGTTGCAGTACTGTCAATGTCATATCACTTGGTCTTTATTTCTCAATATTCAAATATTAAAAATGGTCAACAATCATGCTAAAAGGTGCCTATTATGATGATGGTGATGTTCCTATGTGTGCGTTTCTGACTTGACTGCACACTGTCAATCACCTCATGGGCCAGCAAAAGTCATTTTGCTGTCATCTATGTTACAACTATGATATTTATGATTTTTGATTGGAAACTGAAATGACCTCATTATGACCCTTTTATTGGAATATAATACTAAGAATTTTTATTTCCAGCCATTAATCTTTCTATTTTATACATTTATAATATATTCACCACTGTTCTATTTTACGATGTTCTTTTCTTACACTGAGATCTTTCTGACTGTCAAAAGTAACACCATCATTTCAGTTTTTGTCAGTGTCGCAAACCCATCTCATTTGCTGGGGGGTGGGTGTTCCTCAGTTTCTTTTTCTGAAAAAATGCTTCTCTGAAAAATTTTAGCTACAAGAAAACCAAACCTTCAGGGAATCTGTAGATAGCATCATGCTAAAGCATATTGAATGCAAACAATTTCCTTACTCAGCATTGACATTTAGAGGGTACAAAATTTCTACTATGTTGTATGCTGTATCAAAGCAATATCAAAGTGAATTCCAGCCTGAAAAGTAGATGAGACACTCTGATAGAAGAGATTAAACTTTCTTAAATAATGAATACTATATCAATGATCTGGACCGCTTGCATTGTTTATGTATTAAATCTATGTAGTTTACAGTTGTCTTCATATCTAGTTGAAGTAGTACATGAGAGATAAAGAGATATGTTGATATGCCACATAATGACATTTGCATGACCTAGTGTTCCCAAAACTGTTTACTCAGTTATCATCAGTGCTGTGATTTTGAGTGCTGGGCAGTCACTGTTGTCATTGCCACTGTAAACATTCTCGCAACTTAACTATGACTTAAATGTTGACTGTCAGTTTGGCCCCTTTGTGTTTCACCTGTGGGCAAATAAAAAGGAGAAGCACAAGACTTTTTCTTTGCTTACACTACAAATGGACAAAACGTCAACTATCTATACAGCTAGGGTGTGACAAATAATAACAGAATAATAAAACCAATCTCCTTACTCTCTGACTCACTGATGGAAAAATGCCCTTTTCAAAAGACTTGGAACAGGGATAATGAAGTTAAGAGCAGGTGCATTTCTGACCTAAATATGAAGCTACACAGCTATATATAGCTTACTATGCTGATTGGTGTTAAACATTAACATTTCCTCTACTTGGTAAACATGAAACACACCTTGGTGAGTGGTGGCTCTGTGGGCCTTATTGTCTCAGGAACTATAGATTCAGAGAACTCTATGGTTTATTTTCACTTTTCCTCTCACTGAAGTGAAAGTTGGGTGGGGATGCAACTGTTTGCAAAATCTTGCTGATATCGTCTATGGGGCCAACTTTGTGGCGAATATTTTTCACCTTGTTCTGTCTTCACTCTTCCCCCCACCCCAAAATAGTATCGAGATAACAGAAGATCTCAGAACTTGAGTCTAAATATGCTGTGACAAGTCATTTGGATACTCCAGACCACAACTTTATTTGTTTCCTAGCCATTAGAAATTTGTTTCCTAGCTGTGTATCCAGCACATCTGGAAGATGATAGCTGAAATTCAGAAAGTTACCTTGGGTGTCCTGTCATGTTAAACTATGACAATGAATTCAATTTCTTTTCCAGGGCTTAGAAGCTTGGGATCATTACTATTTCCAAGAGTGAAGGTTCAAAAATATTTTCACACAACATGGGATATAACATTAGGTTATTTGGGAAACACATTAGTGATTTACTAACATTTTGCATTTTACCCACATGTACAATAAGTCCCAACAGCAGAAGCTCCAGTTTCCTGGAGGTCATGCTTGCCTGAATGTGATTGATTATTCTAGTTATATAGGACAAGGTATGGTTTCATGACATTTAACTTAAGTGAAATGTTGGTGTCTGCCATTAAATAATAAGTTTAAATACAGTTTGCTGAACAAGCTTTTGGAAAAGCTTTTGAAACCTATCATTGACCCACAAGAATAAAAGGTATTGGGAAATAGTCAATTGATCTGTTTTCAGTGCTTTCATAAAGGTGTCTGAATTTTATCCTTTTATTCTTCCATCCTGCTCCTTTAAATCCTAGATACATGATAAATGTTCACGCTCTAGTTTGCATAAAACAAAGCTCAGTTTCAATCTTTTAGCCAATTGCAACATCTGCCCTACAAGGTTTTTTCCCATTTATATAGTCTTCCCTGAAGATATAAATATGGTCTTCCTAGTAAACACATTTAAAATGACCCCAGACAGAGAAGCTTCCATAAAGGAATTAGCATGTGGCATTACGAGACTTGCTAAAAATGTCTGATTTACGTTAACAAGAGAAATGAAGCTCACCATGACTTTAATATCAGCCTAGCACCAAAAGGAGTTGCAGAGCGTAAATAAGAGCAGAATGTGGATCCTAATCTCTTCATACTAATCTGTTTTAAAACTAAAAACGTATGAGATTCTGCCTAATGTAACGAGAAGCATACTTCTGATCAATGTTCCCATGAGCCCATAGGAGGGAAAGCAAAGTCAAGCCTGTCTGAGAGTATATCAAGGGGACATCCTGTCTTTTCAGCTAAGGTGATCCTTTGAGATACTTATGGTGGTAAAATATGTGAAAGTAAACTGTAAAAAGTACTCTTTTGACTTTAAAAACAAATGTTTGTTTGGTACTGTGGTCTGTTATAGTATGACAGGACAAATGTTAGGAAGCTCTTCTGAAGATCAATCTTTCTCATTAGGAGTATGACACTCTTTACTATCCATTTTAGAATTACTTTAATCTCTTTTATTGGTTTGGGTGAACACACATCACCAGTTTATATCTGATTTTAAGAAGATCCTTGGCCATGGTCAAACTTCCTGATCCAGTCAAAGCACTGTTAAAGCATCTATGACCTGTTTGGCCAGTTACAGAGCAGGAGGAGGAGACTGTAGTCACCTATCTGCTGTAAGCTTCACTGTAGGAAGCTGATGTGTATTTTGTAAGTTTGGACAAGAAGCTATTAGAATAATGAATAAGAATAAATGATAAAATGGTCTATTTGGGAGGAAGTGTAATTTAGGGGCTGTAAGGACCCTAAACTGTGTACAATTTAGAGCACCCAAAGCAGTGACATGGTGTTTAAGGTTTCTTCTTTTATGCTTATCCTACTTCTCCGTGCACTTTGTATTTCTGTATTCATCCCGAGTACATTTGACAGAGAGTCTAAAGTTAGAAATGCATCTCACCAAAAAGCAAGCTTTGATATTCAGCTAGAGATGCCATCACTGATGTCATGCTCTGAAGGGGTGACTGGTAGTTGCATATTGAGAGATCACAAAGCCAAAGCCACACATGTGAAACTCACAACTATTTTGAGGTCTAGGGCTCAGGAGGATGCAAAATTTCTTTTGCTCCCAATAAACTTAATACTCTAAAATTAATTCCCATGGCACAGATCTGTTCTAAATTCAAGATGACACTAGAGAAGCTAATACTCTAATAAATAGGTTATTAAAATCATACCTACTTTTTGTACATAGGTATGTTATTTATATATGATATATACCTAAGTACAAAGTTGATCTTTATAACTTTATTTCTAGGTGAAGTTCTGAGGTGTCTGTGTCACAGGGATGATGCATCTAGCAGAATTTTAATGGCAGCTGCTGAAAGCAAGCAAATGCAAGCACTATCTCTGATTCCACTTTGCCAATGAATCCTGCTCTAAGTGATACTTTAGAAGAGTTTTTCAGCCTACAAAGATTTCTCAGGAAAGGACTTATTGGAAAGCATGAGAATCAAATTAATTTCTTCTGATCCCTAACAGTTTTATGTATTAACAGGGTGGTAATGTAGCTCAGAATAATGGAAAAATTGGAACATTCACTTCTAGTTCACTGGTTTACATCTAGTCAGGATGTAGTAACAGGTTTTTTGTTGTTTTTACTTTATTTATTTTATTTTTTACAAGTTGGTGATAACTTGGTGGTCTATGTGAAATAAGTTAGAGGTTTCTCTGTTCCTACAGATCTATTTCATCCAGGTCTGAAAATGCACTGAAAGGATTTGAACTCAGTCCTTTTCTATAAGCATAGTAATTTATTTCTAAAGGAAATAGGTCAATGACCCCTTAGATTAAATGTACTGATGCATAATAAAATGAAGTGTTTATGGTGCCTCATAATTTATCTGGGCAGCCAGGCTGTGTTATATATCTTGATTTTAAAAACAAACTCTTCTCATCCTCAACAGAATGCATAAGTAGAGCTGAATGCTTTCTAATGATGCAGGGAGATGAGCTAGGATATTGTTTGTTACACAACTGAGAACATTTTGGTTACAGCAGCTCAAATTGCTGAAACTGATCCTTATGGTAAGGATACTCAATTATCTAAATTTTATCTTATTGTGTGTTAAGAAGGAATGTCTAAGGGTTGAAGGAAATTTGGATGGGTAAGCCAAGTTAAAAATCTAACAGTGGAAGCACATGCTGTTGAACTTTAGTGTTGAATCAAATTAGAAATAAGTGGATTTGGGCATGTATTTTAAACTTGACAGCAAAGGCTTTTGCTTAAAGTAAGGCTTCAATCTACTGTTGCCTTTCAGAGAAGGTTAGGCATCTAATTTCCATCTCAAAATATCAGTCGCAATTAATGTTTATGAAAATATCATGACTGAGTACGTGAGAACTTTTTGAACAATGTTGGTACAGAGGACGACTCATTAATACTGCATTGATAATATCCATTTTTTAGTTTTGTACTTCCTGATAAGCAGAGCCAATCCATAGATCTGTAAATAAAATATACAAATTGCCCAGAGTATCAGTTTTCCTACATGCCAAGTTTTGACATAGTATTATCACTCTTCCTGCCAACAGGTCTCCTATGATGGGCTGGAAAACCTTCTAAATATCAGCCAGTGTCAGCAGCTTTTTCTTCTTCAGCCAGTGCAATGTTTCTGTCTTGATATGTTAGAGAAAAGTTGTTCAGTAGAAGCTACAATTCCTCCCTTGAGCTAACACTAGTATGGTGAAGTAACATACAGCAATGAACTCAGATTCTGAATATTTTGTATGAGTTTGTCACTGATAGGAACCATTAATTGAAAAGAGACAATGAATTAAAATATAATCTTTTTGTGGCTCTGACAAGGAATCTGTTCACAATGAATTAAGAGTATAATGTGGGATTTCCACATCTATGAGAATCCAGGTGAGAACAGGAATCTGTCTTAATCATCTTTCCAAAAGCATTATCTTCCAAGTTCATCAAAAGAAAGCACTTCTTCTATTTTTTGGTATGATTCACACACAAAATGTATGTTTGTATGAATTACCTAATGCTAATTATAATAATCTCAATGTGATTGTAATAATTCTAATGAAAAAACTTATTTGGGAAACTGGGTCCACGGGGATCTTTTTTGTTGGTCCTATATATGTCAATGATAAATGAAATGCTTCTCTTTCTCTGGCTTCTTGCCTGTAAAAAATGTGAGGGTAAAGTAGTCGACACAAATATTAGCTATTGTGGATCAAGGAATGTTGCACTGACATATCCCCACTTGGTGAGGAAAGAAACAGGCTTGCAGACAAAAAATAATATGCAAATGCTGGATTAAAAGAAAGGATTAAAACAGCAAACATGTCTACAATCTCCTGTTCCAACTGATAGTTTTCTCTTTCAGTAATCTTATATCACCAAATAAATTACTATTTACCTCACTAATGTACATGTAGAATATACACATGTAAGCACATTGCAGTGTTAGGTGTTTTATCATGGCTTCTGAGGTAAGACGAGGAGTTCTTGCACAGCTTGGCTGGTTACAAGCCTGCAAAACCCTATGGATTTATCAGTTCACAGAACTGAAATACATCCGCTGATGTTCACCTTAGCTGGCTGTATCAGTACAAATCTTAACGCGTGTTGTCCAAAAGGGGATGAAGCGCGCAAAGAGCCCCGTGGGCAGGCAGGAGAAGGCTGGGGCCGCGCTGGCTGCTGCGGAGCTGTCGCAGGGCTGCCGGGTTGCTAAGGGAACTGCATCTGGTGTTTGTACATACTGCAGGCAGCTGCCTCCCTTGCAGGCCCTGCACACGCTGCACAGCTCTGGCTGCGGGGGGGAAAGGCTGACCTCACCCAAAGCTGGTTTGGTCTGCGCGGCTTCTGCGGCATATGTTGCTTCCTATTTGTCTTGGGTTTTCTCTTTGGCATGTGATTTTGGGGGCAGGAGATTAGTTCCTGAAAATGTACCATACCTGCAAGATATCAAGTCCTTACAGAAAGAAATAGAAGGCAGTGTGAAGGTCAATTCCTGGGTTTATATTTTTGTATACCAGAAGCATGGGATTAGTAATTTATTAGCCTCGAAGTCAGAAGAGGTTGTATTTGAGGAGCATTTACTCCTCAGGCATTATTACAGGTACAGCTCAGTTTTTGGTTTTAACAGCAGCATATAATGTGCAATTTCCCTAATTTGTAAATAACCGAGGACACTGTCTTTAATTCAGCCCTTTTTACCATGCTATTCACACTCCTAAGGAACAGTTGAATAGTATGTAAAACAAAAAACCAAACAAAAAAACCCACAAACCACACCAAAACAAAAACAAACAAACCACACCATCACATGTTCATAAAAGATGAATATTCAGCTAATTTACACTGGTACAGGCCTCAGAACTTCTTGAAGGCAGAGTTGAGGATGCTCATCAGAGTTGTGTGCCCTGTCATAAGATGTGTACCTGTATCAGTTGCTGGAATGCCCTTTTAAGAAAATTTGAATAGATAAAAATATGATCATAAGGAGCAAACCAATATACAGCAAATTACGTCTTAGTCAAGATGGCCTTTTTCATGCAACAATCTTTGTAAATAAATGAAAGTATTAGGGTTAATTCAGCAGCCCTTGGAGGGCTGACAGTGATACCCATTTTGATGAACAATCAGGCTGAAAATTTATGGAATATTTGCATGTATAATATTTGCACAATATTGATCACAGTTTCCCTAGAGACATAACATCCATGTGACCTTCACTGTATGAAGCACTAGAAAGAATGATTGTTGATTTTGCTCAGTTGTAAGAGTTTGAGCCAGCAATTGAAAAGTCTAAAGACTTGATACCGAAATAAACAGATCATGAATGCTTCTTTAAATAAAAGTCTTTCAAAGCCATGATATCTTAGCAGTACATGGAAAGTCCAATATAACATTTGGAATTCTTCTCATTTTCAAAAGCAAATCTACTAAGCCAAGCTAAAATTACATTAAATGTTCCCTACTAGGATTTCATTAGTTACTTATGGTAGAGAATGGTAGAGTACCACTACAGAAGGATACAGAAAGATAGTGTACCACTTTGCTGAAGTGGTACTGATGAAGCTATTAAAATGCTTGAGACCTTACACATGTGAAGGTAATAGAGCAGTAAAAGATAACTTAGGATTTTGCAGTGAGTTTGGTTAACTTTTGTGAATAACCCAGTGATTCAGCCTCTTTACAAATGAAATCATTTCAGCCTCAAATTCTAGCCAGCTGAGACTGTGATAAAGATGCATAAAATGTTTTTAGGTCTTCATAT
Organism: Chauna torquata; assembly: GCA_013399475.1. Lineage (NCBI taxonomy): Eukaryota > Metazoa > Chordata > Aves > Anseriformes > Anhimidae > Chauna > Chauna torquata. Next base: position 41,391 of record VXAL01003760.1, read on the forward strand.
TGAGCACTCTCTCAAGTGGAGGAATCAAAACTGTGAAACTTAAAATTAGCAAGCTGCCGGAGGAAAAGTTACCATTCAGATGTACCTGGCTCCTGTCTTTCTCTCAGTTCTTTTATGGTGCTTGCCGTCACTTTGAGATTACTGGTTTCCCTGAACCTGGTTTATTAACCAATCTTCTTTTGCACAGATAATGTTGGTTTTTAATGGTGCAAGAGTGCAACATTTGTACCTATTTACCTTCAGAAAATGAAATTAAAATGATAGATTTAAAAAAATTAGAATGTTCAAAATGGTGTGATTATACTCACTCTACTTGTATCATCAACTAGCTCTTACCATATTTGTGATATACCTCCTATAGTGCCTTTTTAAAGGCAATAGATGAATGAATAGCTGATGTCAGCATAGCTGAAGAAGCCATTGTCACAAATCTTTGTTTCTGTTAAGTCCTTAAACTTCAAGGACTATTTAGGAGCTTGTTTCATGATGCTAGTGGTGCTTCACCTGTGAGACTGGAAACAATCAACCAATCGGGGCAGAAAGTGGATGGAATCAACAGGACTGTAATTTTACTTAAACACGAATTTGCTCCTAAGAGACCATCTTTTCCTATGAATAGAGTGAAATATTAATGGCATTTTTAGTAATATCAGTCTTTTCCATGACTACAGAAGGAAACTGACCATTCGATCAGAAGAAACTGAGCTTTGAGAAGAAAAAGCTGTATTTTGCTATTGGTATTCCATGTTTTTAATTTTTTTCCTTTATCATACTTTCTATTTTTAATTATTACTATAATTTTCTCTGTTTTTTAGAAATCCCCCTTTAAAATTTGTTGACTGTGCCCTTGCTATTGAAAACTTCAATTTAAATTAAAAAAAAAAAAAAACCTTAAAACCAGGAAAAATACAGTACAGTTGAAGTTCACAAATACTTTTGCAGCACTCTCCATTATTTGGCAAAGAACAGAGATCTCTCATTGAGAATCTATTGGACAAATCCTAACAAAGAGACTAGCACAGAGTATACATTACAATGAAGTTTCACATTAATAATATCTCACTCTGTGATACCTTTGGTTAAAAAAAAGTTACCACTATGATCTGCAATATTCTAAATTATTAAAACTTAACAAGTACAACAGTAAATGAAGTAAGTTCATGTCATCAGCCATTATTCTTTATTTGTAATCACAGGTGAAATTCATTATCCTGTGAAGGGAAAACACAAAGCTTGCTTCAGTGGCATAGAACTCAGATGGAACTTAATCAGTGCATTAGTGGTGGTTTCTGTGGACTATCGCTCCCCATCAATAAGAATTTGGAATAATTTGCTAATTCACAGTATTCAGTAATTCCCAGGGGGTGGATTATCCCAGTCAGTTCTATTGCAAAAAGCTAAATTCTTGCACTAAAAGCTGTAGATAGTGCGATTTAGACTAAGGAGAAACCCCTATAATGAAATATGGATTCTGTTTTTCTGCTGTTTTTAAACCCCATTCTTTGTATTAATTATTAATTAGCACTTAAAAGTAGAGACAGCAGTACTAAGTGGATAGTTATATTTAGATCACAGTTGCCAGTAACCAAATTTGAAATGAGTGTCTGGTTTCGTATTTTTGTAGGATAAAATGCTGTACTCAGAGGAGGTTTAAAAAAAAAAAAAAAAAGTAGTTCCCATACTGAAATATTAAAGCAGAAAACCGGTACAGTGAGTGTCTGCAGAAAACAGCAGGCAAAGCAATCCCTCTTCACCTCTGAGAGAGATGATGGAAGGAAGGGGAGTACTTAACCCTCTTATTGGGAAAAGGGGAAACAAGGGGGAAAAAAAAAGAACTTCCTAATGCTCTTGGGGAGAGAAAAGAAGCGTCATTATGGGTAAGAATAGCAAAGGGATTCCCTCTCTGTGCAGAGAGAAGACAGAAGGGGAAGGGAATTCCCTCTCTCCACTGGGAAAGAACAGAAGGGAAGGGAAGTCCCTTTGTTGCATTTATACTTTGAGCTCTAATTAATCTTGAAGGTTTTGCACTTCTGTTAACACAAAGCAATTGTGTACATCAGGCAAAACCTGCTTTCCTTGAGCTGTGGGAAGTCAGTCTTGAAATTCTTATGGAATTTAGGGATTTAGATCATTATTGTCATGTGGCCAGATGTGGTCTATAACTTTAAAATACATTTACAAGGGGCCTTGGTTGCTTTAGCCTCAGGCTTGTAGAGATTTCTATTACAGTTTGAGATTTGCTTTTCTGTGATTTAATTGTCACTTCAGTTAAAGGGCAAGAAGCAGAGGTGCCAGTAGAGCAGCAAAAAAGTGCCAGGAGCAACATATGGGACTGAAATTCCTTATAAAGTAAGGATCACATAAACCCAGTTGCCTGCAGGGGGAAGGTTGCATAAACAAATATTTAACAAAGAAAAACAGTGAGGTCTTTGCAATAATCATACAAAGATCCAAAAATAGATAATGAAGACATATAAAGCATACAATTTCCCTGGCGTGCTACAGCCCATGCGCACATGCTTCAAATAGCATGTAGGGTTATTATGCCTCTGCTGTGAAGATGATTTGAGTTATGCAGTTCTAGTGTGGGATGAAAAGGGGGCAGTGGTGGGTACTGCAATCATTCTAGAAAGCCACTTGTCTTCTCCACTGCTAAACAAGGTTAGATCTAGTTTTCCGAACGATTTGTCTACTGGAAAGAGTGGCAATGGATCCGGTGCAGCTGTGATCATGTCACAAGGGGAAGGTTACAATGTTCAAAGACTGTTTTATACATATTTCATTGGTTAAAAGGTTGGATTTCTTATCCTGAAGGAACATCGGGGCTCTGTTATTTCTGTTGCCTTTATCTCCTTACTTTATGTGCTAAGGTAATGCTAATTAATGCCTGGATGGAAAAATCAGCTAGTGTATCACCACAAATAGCAAAGAAAACTTGTATTGGCAATTTTTCAATTTTGTGCCCAATCTTGACTTTAGTGACAGTGGCATCCACATACTTAATTGCTTTGGGACTTGATACAGTTAGTTGGAGATCCAACCAATTTCATGTATGTATAATTTTCTGTACAATTCCCAGAAGATGCAGCTTTTATTTCCATCTGCAGTGAACTGTATCTTAAATAACACTTAGCATAGGCAGAACACAATTTGCTTTACTCAGCTGCTGGTAACTAGGTTGTGGTCCTAGCAAACCTTAAAAAAGGACAGTGGGAGATGGAGATGAGAAGTTTGTTGAAAACACAACAGACGTGAGTAGTGTATGTATTTTGACCTATTTTAATTTACATAGGCAATGTTTGAAGCAGTGTGGGGAAAACCCCCTGCTCATGTTGCCATTCTTCAAGTGAAGGCTTCAGGTAAGAATGCCAAATATATCACCCTTTGATAATCTGTCAAAATGCAGCCTTCCCCCCCGACTTTGGATTTTGCCTGCAGAGCAACCTCTGTCTGAGAAAGCTGTTCCCAGGGTAAATAAGGAAATGCATGAAAAAAATTTGGAAGAGGCACCAAGACTGATCTTTTGTGTCACTACATTTTAAGGCACTGAAGTTGTAGAGAGAATACTTCATAACAAAATTGTACCATTTTTTTCTCTGCCTGAAATATCCTGGAAACAATCTTTTTCTTTTACTTGGAAATTTGCTGTGTCTTTATACCTGATCCTTGTTCCAGAGTACGACAGACATTTGAGAACAAACCAGATCGCTACAGGAATGCCTTTGTTTTGTATTTTATTAATCATAAACTGGAATACATAAAAGAATAAAGAGCTTTCTAGAGTTTCATTAAACATTCATAAGTGCTGCAGTAATTCTCTGAATTAAATTTATTTTTTTGTGGGGAAGTACACTTCACTGCAGTAGTTGTAAGAGAAACTAGTGGCTCATTGAAAAGATCATGTCTTACATGTTTTAAATAAAACTACTCCTACTCTCCTATTTTCCACTTGGCTCAAAAAAACCAAATATATGGAAAATGATGAGCTAAAACAGGGAAATTGCTGACACTACAGGTTCAGGGAAGAACAGATGTGAAAGGGAAAGAGAAAACAACCTCTGTGACCAAAAATAACATCCACTGATGCTGAACTTGGGGATAAATATTCACAGAATTTCTAAATGTCTCCCAAATGACCCTTGCTAGGTAGTTTAAACATAAATATGATCAGTCAAGAATTCAAGTTTTGCAATTTAGGGAAGACAATATTGAGAGCACAGGAGAAATACCTATGATCCTGCTAAGGGAAAATGGGTGACACAAAAAAGGAACAGTAATGTGGAAGCAGCAAACATATAGGAAAAGTCATAGGAAGAGAAGAACAGTTTCAAAGTGTAATGTATGCATCACAGAAAGGAAAGCAATGACAAGCGGCGAACCATAGGAATAGATCTTCTGCCACTTCCTTTATGAAAAGTCACTTCCTTGTGAATCCATTGTCATCTGAAAGGTGAAGTTTCGTACACATAGATACTAAAAAGCTGTTTGCAAGGAAACACTACAGTACAACAGCCTGGAACCACTCTTCTCACGCCCACCCTAAAGTGCTATTTACAAGCAATTCCCCCACTGCAATATGGTTATTTGAATGCAACAGAGGCCATGGGAAATGTGTATTTTGCTAGAGAAAAGTGACAGTGTTAGGTTGCATTAAATATCTGTAATAGTACATCTAAACAGAAATAAAAGGTCAGCTCCTCAGCTTGGGTAGGTTAGCGTGGCCTTCTGAATTGAACAAAGATAGTCTCGTTAAACTCTGAAGGATCCAGCTTGCCAACTCTGCATTGTTGTAATAAATCAATAGTAACCATCAGTGTTAGCAGAGCTCAAATTTTTCATCAACACTTTGGCATCTCAGTTTACTATATCATAGCTCAAGTTTTTGGGAAGTTGGACTATGATGCAAGACCACTATTACTCAGGATGAAGGAGGTAAATGGGCTGAGTTCATCAGCGTTAAGCCATTTGTTATGGTGGAAGTAAACTAACTCGTAACAATACACAGATGAGAGGGAATGGGCTGCAGATACAGTATGTGATTATTGAAATTCATCAACTGTTATTCAGAAAATGTATTTGGTTAACTTACTGTCTAGTAAGTAAAAGCTTCTGGAAATAAAGTTACATTTTGCATTTCTGAGTTTCATTGTACTTAGATTGCCGCAAATTTGTGGCTTACTTCCCAAGGTCCCTGTCGTGGTCTTATTATTGTTGTCATTAGTGTTGAAGGAGAGAATTGTCATGCCTGTTTATTAAAAATGTTCTCAGTAGCTCTAGCAAAGACCCGAAGCTGCCATGTCAGTTATTTCATGTCAAACTCTTTACCCATTTTTAATCATTTAGTACAGGTCTGTAGTT